>JAJQOW010000017.1:4782895-5370157 GCA_037975125.1 Latrodectus hesperus | reverse complement strand
TCTTAAAATAAACAATATGTTTTCATTTTTATCCCTTAAATTTAACTTGATAATCTTCCATAATACTTGCGCCAATATTATTTCTGTTATTAATGTCTTAATTAGAACACTAAAAAAATATTTGACACTCAAATAATGCAAATAATTTAGTGTGTTAGTTAATGATGGAATTATTAATAATTTAAATAAATGAATAAGTTATTTTAAAAATAAAGGTTTCGTTTTGGAAAATTAGGTCAAAAAAAGATGGAGGATTTTGGTATATTTCCTACAAAACACATTCAAAATTTCTAAATAAACGATTTATCCCTCTTAGAGTTACGAATCTTACAATGAGATCTCCGAAATAATTTTCCATCATTTTTCCTTTACCTTCAACAGAAAATTATGATTGGGCTCAAAAGTCCTTCAATTTTTCGTTTTAAGGTTTTAAATCTTGTTCTATGAGCAAAGAAATCTGACCAGCATTTATAATGATGCAGGTCTGAGAATAAGCCATGCGATGGTACAATTGATTTATTTTGGATTAGGGACAGAGTATTTCATATCTCATGTGGAAACTTTGATAAACCTCTTTTTTTCTTAAAAAAGTGATTTAACAATTTTATATATGCAATTCTTCTACTTCCTGTTTTGTACTAAACTTCTCGTTTGTATAATAACTTGAAACATAGTTGGTTGAGTTTTCTGGCACAAGGTCCAAAAAAGGACAAACTGCGCCAATCTTTGATTTTTTTTAAAAAAAAATTTTTATTAATTAAAATGAGGAAAACCCAAGCAACATTAAAATCATATTAAAAAAAACAGCGTATATAAAATTCAGATTTTAAAAATAAAAAATTGTTAAGTGAAATATAAATTTAAAATACATCTAAAATTTAAATAAAATGGAGAAAACCTATTGCTCTCAAAAAGGCAAATAGATTTCTATTTGGAGGTTCTCCCAGTAAATCAAATAATGTTAACATATCTGTTTTAAAAAATATAAACGTAAATAATTAAAATCATGGCATGAAATTAAAATATGATTTATTTTATATGGTTCATCACACGTTCCACACCATGGATTTAATTCGTTTAAGAACAAATGTCTGTGTGTGAAACGTGTGTGTCCGATACGAAGGTGAGTCAGACGAACATCAGCTCTTCGTAACGGTAAAACTGTTAATGTGGTGATGTATGGAAGTATGGCATGCAATTTATTAGTGACCTGCATGTTTCACAACTCCTGCCAAAGAACTTGAGTAAATTTTTTAACACACCTTCTCACATCCAACAAAGGAATGAATGGAAGATATGAGGCTGGATGCAGATTTAGCAGCTGCATCAGCCCTCTCATTGTCATCGATATCTACATGACTTGGGATCCAGCAGAAAATAATGTCATATCCCTTGCCAGCAAGGGAATCTAATGCTCGGAAAATTCTAGACACAATGAGATGGCAATCAAAACTACTCTGTTCCGCAAAGCTTCCAACACACTCAAACTGTCAGAGCACACACAATAATTGAAACTATCACTTGTATTCATCTGCTGAAGAGCTAGGTAAATGGCAGTTGCTTCAGTAGAGAAGATGGAACAGGACGCGTGGAGGCTGTAGGTTAGAGTTTTATTTTCTATAACTACAGCACAGCCAACGTGTCCTGCAGATTTTGACCCATCTGTGAAAACTGGTGTGTACGTGGCGTACTGACAGCCATGTGAGGCATATAGCTGCTGGAAAACAGTTGTTGTTGTGTCTGATTTTCTATAACGAGCAAAAGGATTGATGATTTTAATCTGTGGATCATACCTAGGTGGATGAGATAAGCAGTCCATTTTGTCATAACGGACACCACATAGGTCAGATAAAAAAAAGACTAGAATTTGTTCGTGTGAGAAAAGGTGGAATGCTGTATGCACGAGCGTCATACAGTCTCCTTAGTGCATGTGTATTAGTCATGGAACGTATTGGATGATGAGGGTCAGACATGATTTTTGCATAATAATTGAGAGACAGATGCATTCATCTCAAATCTAAAGGCAGTTGTTGACAGATTGCATATAGACTCTGAACGGGTGATGTGCGGAATGAGCCTGAACATATTCTCAAAGCAGAGTGATGTATTGTATCCAGTCTGCGTAGAACAGAAGACCTAGTAGATCCATATACAACACACCCATAGTCAATACGAGATAAAATTAATGATTGGTAGACACGAAGTAGTGACGTGATGCCCAAGATGCACCCCAAAATGTATTAGAAAGCACCTGAAGGATATTAAGTGATCGTTCGCACATCTTCTGCAAATGAAGAACATGCGGAAGAAAATTTAACTTTCGGTCAAAAATTATTTCCAGAAATTTTATCTCGTTGACAACAGGGATAGGTGTATTATTTATGCAGATAGTAGGATCATTGTGCAGGCTAGTCTTCCTGCAGAAATGAACACAATTACTCTTGCTAGGAGACAGCGTGTGGCCATTCTCAACACACCATGCAGCGAGTTTATTAACAGTTGTTTGTAGTTGCCTCTCAATTAATCGCACGTTAGAAACCTTACATGATATTTACAGGTCATCAACATAAAGCGTGCCATAAACAGGAGGTGATATTTGATGAAGAATGCAACTGATGTAAAGGTTAAAAAGTGTGACACTTAAAATAGAGCCTTGGGGTACACACTCGTCTTGAATAAAAGTATTGGAAAAAACAGTTCCAATACGAACTTTAAAAATACGGGAGCGTAAGAAATTTTGAAGGAATATCGGAAGATTACCCTGAAAGCCAAAATCATATAATGAATGGAGAATTCCATATCGCCATGTACGGTCATATGCCTTCTCTATGTCGAAGAAAATGGAAACGAGATGATTCCTCCACATGAAAGCATTGCGGATCTGCGTTTCCAGATAAGTAATATTATCAAGAGTGGATCTTCCTTTACGGAAGCCACTCTGATTTATATGAATACATTTGTTTATTTCTAGAACATATAAGAGACGTGCGTTGATCATACGTTCGAGAGTCTTACACAAGAAACTCGTCAGAGTTATTGGTCGATAATTTGAAGGAACAGAAGGATCCTTACCAGCCTTAAGGATCGGAATCACTATTGCTTCGCTCCAAAGTGATGGAAATTTGTTTTCAGTCCAGATCCTATTGAACAAAAACAGCAAGTTCAAAAGGGAATCTGGACTTAAATTACAAAGCATTTGATAGCTGATTCCATCAGGTCCTATACTGGTATTATTGGCCTGCTGTTATGCTCTCTTCAATTCCAACATCCGAAATTCACAGTTGTAAGGCAAAGCTTGTCCATGGTTCAAACGAATTGGTGTTCGCTCAGCAAGACTCTTTGTCCTTAAGAACGAAGGACTATAAGAGTCGTTGTTTGAGACACTAGCATAGGTTTCACCAAGGACGTTAGCGCTGTCCTTAGGAGAAGAGTATACAGCAGCTCCGGTTTTTAAGATAGGAATATAGAATTCCTTATATATTCCACTAGCTGCTTTCACTTTTCTTTACAACTGTTTACTGGATGTGAAAGATGTAATTGAGGATACATAGCGAGACCAAGATTCCTTCTGACTTCGACGACGAGTTCTGCGAGCTAATGCTTTTGCTCTCTTAAAGGCGATAAGATTCTCCGTTGTGGGGTATCTTCTGAATAACCCCCATAACTTCCTCTGTTTCTTATAGGTGTTTTGGCATTCATGATTTCACCAAGGTTTGCATAGCCTGTTTGGTTTAGGAGCTTAGGAGCTGATGCATCAGCTGCATTAGTAATTGTTTCGGTGACTTTACATACAGCATCATCAATATCATCGTTTTTAGTTTGCTTTATTATATTATTTATTGATATTAATTTTTTCCATGGCAGTAATTTATCTCGATATTATCTTTTTCGCTTATTTATAGTTGAATAAACTGAAATTATATATTAAAATAGCTTTTTTTTTTTTTAACAATTTGTTTAGCTCCTAGATTGTTCTCTTTTTTGTATTACAATAAGCAGAATATAAAAATATTATATAAAATGTAACTAAACAATACGCACTAAAAATATAACATAATAAATAAGTAATAAGAAAAGCAACGCTTTTAATAAGTAAAAATCTGTTGAAATATTTAATAAAACATCAACAGTCATTGTTAACAGTTTTAAGAGTACACAAATTTATACCATTTTGAAAATTAACAAATCGTTTTCATTCAATATTCTATCTGATAATAGAATCGATAAAAATTCTTTTAAATATATATAAAAATTAATTAATTTGTAAATCACTTTACGATTTTCTTAAGCCACAATTTCGTTTGCTCTAAATAATCCAAAATACATTTGGGGGCATTTTCCTAACGTTCCATCAGACAGAGACGCTAAAGAAATGTTGCCAACTTTGTTATGTGAATAAATTAAATTTTAGCTCAAATGTGGTTACTGCAAGAGGCATTAATGAACGAATGGATTTTTTTCTCATGAGTTTCAAGTGATGCATTCTTATTTTCTAGAAATGCTAAACCATATTCAATAAATGTCTTATGAAAAACGTATTCTAATTTTTGGTTATTTCAACAAAACATGTGATTATTTCATTAATTAAGCAAATTAAAAAAAACTTCTCACTGCTCCTTTGACTAAATTGCTAAAATTCAGAATGATATACGATATCACTTGTGATGAATATAATACAAGTATACCATCGCTTGTTATTTTCATTAAGTTGTCGATACTATATGATTTAGAGGAATATAATAACACACACACATATACACTAGTATTACTTTTATAAAGTGATTTAATCTCGTATCCTTTGTTAATTGCTCTATGACACCATACTATACTATCACCTACGCAAGAACTAGTGCTATGACTTTCATGTCAGTAGTTCATGAATTCGATTCCCACCTCGCCTATGATATAAGATATGTCCATCGGAATATTTACCGGGATGTTGTGACAAATGTAAATTTAAAAAAGCATGATAATAACAACTTCAATTTTTCATTTTATTTTTTACCACATTTGATGTATAGTATAATTACAATTTTCCGAATCAATTTGGACTGGACCCCATTCGGATAATCAAAAATTCGTTTAATTGGATTTTTTCCGAAAAAGGGTCTATTTTAATTAATAATTGTATGTTGAAAATGGGAGAAAAAACTATTAACTTTCAGAGAAAAAAAGAATTTAGTGAAAAGGCAACAGTTATACATTTAAAAGTACTTACAGTTGCTGTATATTTATACAGTTATGTATGTAATTAGCTGTAAATGAAAGTTATTGTTTGCTGAACATCTTGTTCAGATTAAGCTGCTTCACTGCCTTCATCCGTTTTCAGGCAGCCAAATCGCATATCCGCAAGACAGTGCGAATTTGCATATGATCACACTTGAGCTAACGCTCTATTTCAATGCCGGCAAATGCTTCACTAACTGATGGTCCAGTGTTTGCTTCAACATGGACATTAAGGTTATTTTCTTCCTCGATACTTTCAATAAATTGATCATCATTTACGACGTGAAATCGAGTATCTGACTCATAATCCATTCTCTTATATCTTCAGCACTAGTTTCTGAGCATCCAGGAATTTTCAAAAGATTGTTTTTGAATTCATCAAGTGACACTTCTCTTTTCTCTTATCTTCCCTTTTCTTGAGCTTTTTACTTTTTCTCCCTTTCGGTCTTTTCTTCAATCTAATTTGTATTTCTGAAATTCTGAAAATGATTCGGATAATCGGAGATTCGAATTGACGGAGTTCGGATAATTTGAGTTCTGTTGTACTTTCAACTATGAAAGTTAAATTCTTTTATGTACACTTCGGTTTTCTTGCACATATTTTCACTTTGAGAAGAAGAAGGCTATGATGATGGATTATTTGATTGTTGGTTGTTTATATGTTTTCTATACGTCCCAGAAGGACTTTTGAGGAATTAGAAAATTGAATGCATGAATAGAAATGTTTTTGACAACAAGTCTATTCTCATATGCAATTCTAATTTCTTTTTCTCTTCATTTCAGTAAGCAAACGATTAATACTCATTCATCAAGGATTTCTGTGACATTATTTTACAAGATGAATGGTAACTCATGTTTATTTTCAATTCCCCCCGAGAAAGTAAGCAGAAGATTTCGTTCGCGAGGATCCGATGACGTCACATGCAAGTATCTAATTGGCTTTCTAGCATTTGTACTAATAAGCACTTAGCCTAGATTGAATTATTTGGGTTGAATTATCTTCGAAATAAGAATTGCCATTCATATGATGATATTTACAACATTGCAATGAAGTTTCTTAATGGGATTTGACACTGTATAATGAATAGCTTAATATGAGAAAGATGTATTTCTATAGCTTTATTCTTAAACATTATTTATAGACACATATCCGTTCAATTATTTCTCATATAAATGTGGTTATCGTAAAATGTTGATAATTGTTAATTGGTAATAATTATAAATAGTAATTTACATTTCTGTAATTGGGTAATGCTTAAATGCAAACTAAAAGATATAATTCTTAAGCAGTTTATTTTTAAAATTTTTAATAAATACTCATCTCATTTCTAATATAATTTTTTTAATTTTTAAATATTTTTTGTAAAAAAATGTTATAATTTGTAAGTAATAATTAAAATAATTTTTAAAAAAGTATTTTCGTACATACTACCCTGCACTCTTCTGAAAATAAAATGCAACAAAAATTGTATTCTTAATAAAAAAATCTACTTATAAACTAATATTTGATTGGTGCAGTAAGTAAAAAGTGTGAAATGGGGTAGAGTAAAAAACTTAGATAATTATGATGGAGTTCAGGTGTTTAGTCACTTTTGTTTACAATCAGAACTCAAGGGTAAAAAAATGGCCAATTATGTATTTGTGTAATACTTTAATGGCCCTTTATTCAACTGTGAAGACTTACAAATAGGTATAGCTTTATGGATATGTTCTTTTGTGCAACGTGAGAGCAACGAAGACAACCAATTCGGAGATCTCGATCTTTTTCCAAAAGCTTCAAAATGACGCAGTTGAATGCAGTAGAATCAATTGGAACCGGACTCCAGCCGGATAATCGAATATTCGATAAGTGAATTATTTCGAAACAAGGTCTGCTTTAGTTAATTATTGTTCGGAGATCTCGATCTTTTTCCAAAAGCTTCAAAAATGACGCAGTTGAATGCAGTAGAATCAATTGGAACCGGACTCCAGCCGGATAATCGAGTATTCGATAAGTGAATTATTTCGAAACAAGGTCTGCTTTAGTTAATTATTGTTCGGAGATCTCGATCTTTTTCCAAAAGCTTCAAAAATGACGCAGTTGAATGCAGTAGAATCAATTGGAACCGGACTCCAGCCGGATAATCGAGTATTCGATAAGTGAATTATTTCGAAACAAGGTCTGCTTTAGTTAATTATTGTTCGGAGATCTCGATCTTTTTCCAAAAGCTTCAAAAATGACGCAGTTGAATGCAATAGAATCAATTGGAACCGGACTCCAGCCGGATAATCGAATATTCGATAAGTGAATTATTTCGAAACAAGGTCTGCTTTAGTTAATTATTGTTCGGAGATCTCGATCTTTTTCCAAAAGCTTCAAAAATGACGCAGTTGAATGCAGTAGAATCAATTGGAACTTTTCTCTCATTCTCATCTCTCTTTCTCTCATTCTCATCTTCTTTTTCTCTTATCTTTCCTTTTCTTGATATTTTTCCTTTTTCTCATTTTTCTTTCTCTTCTGTAGTCTAATTTATTTTTCTAATATTCTGAAAACGTTTCGGATAATTGAAGTTCTACTCAATTATTTTGCCGTTTCATATTATATTGCTTGCATATTTCGTCTTGAATTTAAATGCAATTCAATTCTTTAAGCAAAATATAATAAAATCCTGGCTTCTAAAAACACATTTTTTTTATTATAACCAGCTTGCTTTCTTTCTTTGTAACTGTCTTCTTTTCAGCGTGGAAAATATACATAAAAAACAGGAGAAACGAAGACAAAGCGTAATTTCCGTTCTTATAAAATAAAATTAAATAACGTAATAATCAAAACAATGTATTACTTTTAAAAATACAGTTTTATGTAATTAAAAATACAAAACAAAAAATATAAAGAACCAATATACATACATAGCGGAGTAGGCCAGACCCGGACTGTACCTTTAGGTTAACGGGTTTGGAATACTCGCCCATCACCAATTGCCTCGTCATTTTCAACTAGTGTCAGGTGACGAGGTCACACCTGAGATGGCACCCTCCTCTCCACATCTACGCCACACCAGCTGAACGACTCTTTGGACGTCACAGATGAATGTAGACACGTACCTAACCCACGGAGCTCCAGCAACCCAGTGAAGGAGATGCCCTTCCCAACCACTGCCCGCGACAAATGATGCTTCACTTTGCTGATCTTAACGGGAAGCGGCGTGAAGCTGATGAGCCACTGGAGCTCTAAGTCTCCAATCTAGCAAGATCCGTGCTTCAAAAGCGAATATTTATTTCTTTGCTTCTAGAGTACGCTTATGAACACATTGGCATCATTTCATAGATCACGACTGAGACACATAAAATTGGTTGTGGTCGCAGTGCCTTCCAAGTAAAATGATACCTTTGACGTTGGCAGACTATGTCTAGGTACCTTCTAATTAGTCCCTGCTTCTAAATTATGAAGATCCATTTACTTTCAACATTACTATGTCACACCCTATGGGTATCCCATTATACAAAATGATATCATTTCTGCTTCTTTTGCTCAAAGATGGGACTTAATGCCATTAAAACCAATTGTCTGACCATTTTAGATGAATAAATAAACGAACAGATTCGTGATTGAGCAATGGGCTGAAAAAGTTCTTCCCCAATCGGGTACTCATATTCTTCTTTAAATTTTACAATTATTTCGTTAATAAGTCTCAAATTGGAGTTCATGAAAAAAAATCTATTTATTTTTACATAATGGGGAAAACAAAAAGGGAATTTTTTTCTTCCTTTTAAATTATCATAGGTTAACAGTTCAGTCTTATTAATAAAATTTTCATGAGACTTTGACAGGTCAAATACTATCTTTTCACATTTGTCCCGCTGACTGTAGATTGTGCAACTTTATCTCAGAGTATTTTATAAATGCGCCCTTTATTTATATATATAATCTGAAAATTAATATCAGGGATTAAAGATTTTTAAATGATGCTCTGAAGATAATTTCTTAGGATAATTTTATCATAAGATATTTATTACTTTAACTTTACTAACTAATCAGATATTTATTTTCAATTAGAAACTGTAACTGAATTTTTGAAACTATATATATGGTGCTATTTTAAATATATATATTTCTAACTTTAATAACTCCATATACACTGCCCGACATTGAAAATGCAACAGCAAGAAAGAGTGGCCAGACAATTACGCAAATTTTAGGGCAGACGCACTTTACCGATGTTATGCAAATGATGAGAAAAGTTCAGCTCAACAGCACACTTAGGATAAGATATAAGGTGAGGAACTGGTTCAGTAGGCAATATTCTAGCCGTTATTGCTGCTTGGAAAATAATGGAATGGCGCCTGATAAGAGCGATGTGGACGACGGAGTGGCACAGGATCGTCTTCTCAGATGAGTCATGCTTAGTTTCTTCAGTGATAGTCGCCGCGTACGAATAAGCCGTCAATGTGGAGACAGATCCAATCCTGCACCAATTGTGGAATGCCCCACCATGCGACAGCGAGGTATCATGGTTTGGAGCGTCATTGCGTACGATACTAGGTCACCTCTTGTTCGTATTCAAGGCACTATGACAGCCCAACAATACGTGGATGATGTGCCTCGGCCGGTGACATTCCCTTACTTTCAGAGGATGCTTAATGCCCTTTATAAGCAGGATAATGCCAGACCACACATTGCTCACATCAGCCAACATTCCTTGTAAGTTGTACAGCTGCTTCTCTGGCCACCGTGCTTGCCAGATCTCTCACTAATCAAACACGTTTTGAATATGATTGGACACCGTTTGCAGATCCAACCACTGAGTCCTTCAGAAGACGCACTTTGGCAAATGGTTGACAGGGAATGGAGAACCATTCCTTAGGAAGCCATCCGTACTCTCTTTGACTCTGTGTCTAGACGTGTTGCTTCATGTATCGGGCCGTCCACGGTGGTCCTACAACCAACTGACCCGACCCTGTTCTAGCTCTATATTATGCATATAATTTCGAAATACAGATCACTTATTGTTCGTTGTTCTCTCTCTCTCTCTGTTTGCCGAATTTCGTCACTTTTTGGTAACTCCTTCTGGGTGTTCAATTTTCAATGTCGGGCAGAGTATATTTAATCCTTATGCAACGAAACTCTCTTTTTCTGACTAACACTTCAACTAGAACCAATTCCACTACAGTTAAATGCTACAACTGAACCTTACTGTTTAATATTGTCTCAATAAAATGTCATAAAATTTAAAATATTAATCTGAATAAGTCATTTGATCTTTCTTTGAGGGAATAGGGCTAATCAAATGAAGACATCACAGCTTGAGAAATCTCAGTAAAATATTGCTAGTTAAAGTTACATCACTGGAATTTTATTAGAAAAATTGAAGGACATTGTAAATGTTACAAACCAAAAACAGCTTAATAGAAGAGGAAAAAAAGAGGGGCCCCCCATTCTACCAAATAAACTGGCAGGTTTGCATGCGAAACCAAATGACTACTTTTATCTTATGAAATTCCTATATGAGCCTGTCCAATTTTGGAGCTTTAACGCAAGTTTTGCAGAAGATACACAACAAAAAAACCCGAAGGGACATCCACACAAGCACACACACACTGAATTTAAAATTAACATTTATATTTAGGTACCTCCGAAATTTTTTCTTCGATGATTACGTCTGAGTTAGAACCAAAGAGTTCTATTCTCATTCTTTCACAAATAAATTCGCCATCCTCCCTAAACACGAAGAGGAATTTATCTTAAATGCAGAATAATAGTATTCTAGGTGGGAAAGGGTTCTTTTTAACTCAATAATCTTTATTAATGTAAATGAATTTTCAATTGATTTTGCTATTATTTTTTAAATTATGGAATGTGTAATTCCATTATAAATAAAGAGCTTTACTATGCACAAAATATCTGTTCGCCAAGGAACTTCGTTCTACTTATTTGTTCTACACTGAATAGTTCAATTCATACCATGTATTTATTTCACTGAGAAAATATTTAAAAATTTTCTCACTCATTTATAGGCAACAAAAATAAATGATAAAAGAATTTTTTTTAAGATTTCGCAAATTTTTATTATAATGGCATCATTTCCATCTAAGAATTATTTTTATAGGCAGCGAAAATAGGAAATTTTATTTTTTAAATTCATTATACTTATGGTATACAAAGATGAATTACATAAATAAAATTGGAAATAATATGAATACTTCATTGAACTTCCTTGTTCATTTTTTATAAGCAATTGAAATTATTTTTAAATTTATATATTGCGAATACAATCAATAGTATTAGAATAGTACATATTAATTTATGTTTTTTAATAAAAAGCAAATTGTATGTTTTAAGAATCAGTATAAGTAAGAAAGAATATCAAAACAAACTTCGAATCAATTACAGATTATTATCTAACTAACATCGAAGAATTTGTATATACATCTAATAATATTTAACATAAATTTTGAAGTTATATATATATATAAATGTATATATATATATATATATATATATATATATATATATATATATATATATATATATATATATATATATATATATATATATATATATATATATATACGAGACATAATCTTTCACTCTATATATAACATCCGAAATCGAAAACAATCTTCAACTTTTAAATTGGGAAAAAAATATTTTAAAAGCAAAACGCAGAAATATTTATTCATTCTGTTCAAACGGGTATGTTTTCTTCTGATCGATAACATTTCGAATCTATTTGTTTATATTACAGCAATACACAGTCAAAATTTGATAAAGAAAAAAATTATAAGCAAAAAATCAAAAGGAAGTATTGAAGAAAAACAGGAAGTACTAGAACATTTTATGTCCTTCATTCTTTTTTCATTAAAAATGAAATTTAAAGACAAAGAATGTGAAGAAAATGAGATTCTCTCTCAATAATTCTTTTATTATATTATTATTAATTTGCTTTCCGCGTTTATAAGAACATCATTGATTTGAACTAACTTTCTACAAATAAATGCCTTTCATTTTTAAATACATAATAAATTTTAAAAGGATAAACAATATGTAGTTAAATGATCACTGAATTATATTCATAATGGTATAATGAAATATATGATGAATATATTTCATAACAAATCGACTGAATTTTGGAATTCCTCTCTTAGGTCACTAATGGCAGCTGAATGATTAATGTTCTGCACTTCGATATACCAATTCAAGGGTTCAAATCCCAGTTCCAGAACTGATATTAACAGTGGTACAGAATTCTTTTAAATTGAAAGCATCGTTTGAGTCCCTTCTCCTTGCAGAATAATTTAACAAGAAAACAAACCAAGCCTCTTTCAAAATGTTAATAGTAAAGATACCTTTAGAAAACCCTCTATTACGTAACTTCCTGTTTTGTCAAATAATTGTATATAGGCTAGAAAATTGGTGATATATTAACGAGCATAATCTGGGCTATGTTCTGTCAGAACTGTTCGTTAACCGATTATCGATTTATCAGAGATTTTTTTGTAGAATTGATTAATTCGTTCTGGCGACCCTAAAAATTAAATTAAAAAAAATAATGTATAATTTCTTTGCAAGTGTATACATATCTTTCATATTAATCAATCCTTTTCATTTTTTGTTTATGTGGTGTTGTTGCAACTATATGTCTATAGAGGGCGCACTGCACGATTATCTTTGTTTACAAACAGAATAAGATTCTGCGCCTAGCGATGTAGATGTTCTTTGTTCCATGTTTTGTCCTTTTCTTTGTCTTGTCCTGTTTAAGTATGTCCTATGTTAATAAAGAAATTAAAAACCTGCTCAAGGTAAGCTTATTTAGAATTTGAATTTATTATTAAGATGAATTGATAAACATGATTAGCAATAAGATAGTTTATTAGAAAAATATTACAGCTGTTAAAGAACATGACCCCAAAGTCGATTGTTCTTCTCTCTTTTTCAGGATTTTCCTGAAGTGATTGATAACATTGTCGCTGTAAAGAGATTCATAGCCTTGTTTTTGTTGCCTTCTGGAATTCGTCATTCAAAACTACGTATGGGACGGTAAATGAACGTAGTGGGGTGAGGTTGCTCAAAATATAATCAGTTTCGATTTTGAATGAAATTAAAACCGAAACTAATGGTGTAATTTGGTGATAAATATTCTATTGGGAAAATTTTTTTTATCCAATATGGAACTTTAAAGTTCAACAGCCAAGAAACATAATTCAAGAGAGATGAAAAGCGATTTTTGGTCCTTTGGGTTTAGCAACCCTGCACATTATGCTCCAAGAGCCGAGAAATGTTCGTTAGAATTCGTTCTAGTTCGTTACCTATTCGGTTAACATGCGTTCAATGTCCGAACACAAAAATGTTTTGTACAAGTGTTCGCTGTCCGATTTATTCGCAGTCCGAACTATTCGTTAACCAATCACTCACTCCATATAAAATGGAATCTTTGCTTTTATATTGGTCATAAATTGTATAAATTCTAGATTCGCTCACATTTGATTTTTAATCATGACTTCAATTCTATTCAAGTCAAATTAATCTTATTGATGATTAATTTTTTTTACAAACTTATCTTAATGATTCATTAATTTGATGTTGTCTAGTAAATAATTTAGCGCTAATTATTTTAAAATATTATTGTTGTTTATTTATAAAGCTGCAACGATTTTACGTTAGTTTTTTTAAAAAAACAATATTTTCATTTTAAAAAGTAAAAAATTCTCTCTATTTAAAAAGTACTGAAAGCAATTTTTTTTGTGATGCTTATTCTTTAAAAATTAATTTTTCATTTCATAAATAATTAAGAAAATTTCTTTTAAAATGAAAGTATTAGAAGCATAAACAAAATTATGAGCCATTAAATGTGCGGCAGTATCATAACTATTGTTTGTATTTTTGGTATGAACAAAGACCTATACATTCTTCATATTATATGGATATTTAAAATTATTTTTAATAATGTTCCTAAAACTCATAATGTTAACAATCACAGATCTTGTTTTTCAAAAATTGTGTAGTAATTAAGAACTATAATTTCATTAAATTTTTTATCTTGTGGAAAATTGATATTTTCATAATAAGTTTTCATTTAAGAAATTAACTGAAACTGAATTTTTTCTAAAATGTATCTTTCTTATATAATATATTTGTATATTTAATAATAGTAGGAATGATCCTCTAATTTGCTTATTCAAGCTACTTTAATTTTATAAATTTTGATTTAATTTTTTAAACTTTATAATTACGTGATTTTTCATATTAATTAGCATTCTAATTTGTTTGTTTGTATCTATTTTTGTATTACTTTATCTATTTCATGCATATCTGAGTTATTTTTGTACTATATTCTGTGGTGGTGGGTATTTTTAAGTTGTCTTTTTGACTAATTTACTAAAAAAAAAAAACATTTTTTAATAGTTTCTTTAACGTAAAAATAAATATTATTTAACGCATCACTTTAAAAGTAAATCATTCTCAGCACACATTCTAAGATTTAAGGTCAATTGAAATTTTTTTCTAATTATTTGTTACTTTTATTGTTTCCTACATTTTTTCCAACATTATTTTTTTGGTGATACAGATTTATGTATAAAAATATAAACTTCTACAATGTTATTACTTTCCTTTGGAAACCATTACCAATAATTACCAAGTTACTATGGTAACCATTGCCAATAAACAAATCTTGGTTTTACTTGACTTCACGCGTCTTATAACACTTTGTTAAATAATGTTAAAATAATCCAAAGTATATATATATATATATATATATATATATATATATATATATATGCACATATATACATATATATAGAAACGAAGGGAATTATAATTCCTTTCATTTCTGACTTCTTTTTGATGAAACGCGTGATATCAAAATATTCCATTTTCAATTTAAACATAAAAAATAAAATTCACAATTTTTACTTTGTTGCCGAGTTAAGAACATCTTGTTTTTCCAGGTAAAAGATGCATTACTTCGCAATTGAATATATAAAAACGAATTAAAATTACGCGTTAGTGACTAAACGTAAACGAAAGTATGTACAGAGCAGAATGAAAAGTTGTTAGCAAAAAGAACATTAGAATGGTGCAAATCACATCATTCCAATTCAAACCTTGCGGAATTCATATGGCGATAATGTAGTTGAAAAATAACAATCTTGATCCATATTAAAAACAATCGTGGGGAGATAATGAAACTACCAAACTATATACGAACAGTTTCAATTTGGCAATGATTTTAACATTGTTTTGATATGGGATGGGGAGGGGGAATGCTGGAAAATCTCAAATAATATCATAATAGTTTTCTGCAAAAGATTATTTTTAAAATGAAAATAATGTATTATTTTGAACTAAATGTGATAACTTATTTATTCTATTTAAACTCTTATTGATTATCCAATAAATTGAATTGAAGAATTCATAGATTGACTTCAGTTAGGATAATAAATTTGCACACTTATAAGTTTTAGAGATCATTTGGTTTAAGCTTTCATGGTTAACTATATTCAGTTTGTATAAATGGAGGAATATATTACTCTTATGATAATGGATCTTGTAAATGGAAGAATACATAATTTTGAAAAAAAGAACACTTTTTACGCAATTAGAAAGGATCTCTTTAACACTCTAAATAGCACTAATATATGCATTAGACTATTTTATGGTTTTAACAAATAACGCGCCGTGGTAGCCTAGTGGATAGGGTATCGGCCTTCCATCCGGAAGGGTGAAGTTCGATTCCCAATGCCGCCAAAGAACCACCGAGTACATGCGATATACGTGCTCGTAAAATCTGTGGAATCGAAAGTCCTGTGGTAAGTGGTCGAGCAGTTACCATGGGTGCAAATGTCTGGAGAAAATTTTTTCCCCTTCGAGATCAATGTCAAAATTGAGGGATTGGATACTCTGCTGATGCTATCTATCGGAGGATTTAAAAAAGAGCAAAGACGTACTTTCACCTTTGTGGGGCTCTGAATAAAACGAAAGACGCTCCCTGTTGACTTAAATTCGCATTGCCAAGGCATAGCGAGCTTGGCTTGTCCAAGTGTGTCATAAGTAACAACAACAATAACGCTGAAGATTTGGTAAATGCCTAAGAAAATTTTCAAAAAGAAAATACAAACGATGTGATAAGTATAATTTTTTGTTTTATATACACGTATAACAAAGTTTATTTAAAGTTAAAACCTGTTTCGTCTTGAGTTTTTTATTTGGTTAATAATGTTCGTATATCAAACTTTTCTTGACAATAAATTTTTTTTAGTAGAACTAGTGATTTCCATGAAAAATATAAGTAGAATACCACTTTGTGATCTGAAATGGAATAATACCTTAGATAATTAAATACAATGATTTTCTAATAAAATTAAATTAACAGTAAAAAAAACTTCATATGATATCAAGGAATCTATCGTGAAATAAATCTATCATAGTTGATAAATTAAAAGAAAATTTTCTGAGATGTAGGCGTCATTGCTTTTATATCATTCCACATTATTTATTTTTAAGTAAAATATGTTTCATTTAAATATAAGTACTGTAGAGTGATTTGTATTTTTAAATTATGTATTTATTAAATCCCTTGAAACTTAAACACATCTATTTTGGATGTTTTAAACCATCAAATAAGAATTTCGTTAATATTTTAATTTAAAATTATAATTATTCAACAATTTTTTGGTTCAACTACCAAGATGGTTTCTGATATTTTGAAAATCCCAATCTACAAAATATTGATCCCTGTCGAATTAGTGTTCTTTAAAATGTGATAACAATTATAAACAAAACCCCGTTTAAAACACAAAATGCTTTATTGCTACATTAATTTTATATTTTACTATTTTCTAAAAAAAAAGTCTCTCCGACGTTTTTGATTTGATGCGATGATTCTTATATCAATAAGAAAAAATTATTCAAGCAGGAAATAAATTAAAATCATTTCGTCAGCTGAATAATTTGTTTCCATGCATTGAATCTTAATTTCATTTGTGCTTAATTTAATTAATTTATGTTACTTTTTCCTTTGATACATAATTCTTAAAAATGCATTAAAAACTATGAAATTTTCACTCTTTCAAATTTTATCTCGTGTTTAGAAATTTTTAATCGTTTATTTTTATAACGGAAAATAAAACTATGTTTAACTTCTGATTCACTAGAGAATTTATAATTCAGTATATTTAATTTACGTTCTCATAACGAAATTCCCTATTTGGCGATAAATTTCATGACAAGGATTTTTCTTGTGTTTATTATTAATTTATAAATTAATAAGTGGATTCACTTATATCATTAGAATTAATAAGTAAAAAATAAGTAAACAAATAGTTTCTCGAAAAGCAAGAAATTAAATTTAATAGATGATATTCGAATATTCTTTTAAAAAAACACATAATATTTTGCCATAAGACGGATTAATTTCAATTAATTATAATTGAAATATTTATATAATTACAAAGAAAAATATTTTTTCGTCTTTACTTCAAATTTCTAAAAATTAAGCTACAAGGAATTAGAAAATGTGATTAGCCAACTATTAGTAAAAAAAAATGCTTACTAGATTTTTTTTTATAACATAATCACTGAAAGAAAGTAGCGTATAAACAAGTGCAAATTTATTTCTAATGGAAGCAAATTGATATCATACAAATTATTTTTCAAATAGTACATTAAAATTTAATTTATTGAAAAATGATTTTTATTACTTTATTTCTTAAAAATATTTCATTTGCAATGCTTGCCTCAAATTTACATCTAAAAAAAGTACATTTAATTGAAAAAAGTACTCACTTTAAAAATAATGATAATTATTTAAATCAATTTTTTAATGTATTTTGAAATGAAAATAAAGATGTTAAATATTCTATTTTTTTCAACTCAGATTAACTCGCTAGATAAGGAACGGGCCATGTTAGGCTTAGTATTAATTGTTTTTTATAGATCCAGTTAGTTAAAAAAAAATTTATTCAAACAAAATAAGAAATTTAAATCCCGATTTAAACTAACCATAAAATGGATGTTTCGTCTTGTCTTTTTCATTTTGCTTTTTCTTCTTAATATAATTAATCATTTAATTAGTAAAATGAACTTCGACAATATTACTAATTTTGATTCCAACGAGGTGAAGAGATAGAATAAAGATTTGAAAATTTGAAAACTAATTAATAAGAACAGCGGGTAATTGTCATGATTTTGAAAACTTTTACAAATGGAAAAAAATCTGATTAATAAAAACTTCTTTATTACTGGTGATGATGATGATGTCGTTCAATAAAATTCCTCGACAAGTCGGATTTACTAAGCCGTCTCAAGACAATGTCGTTATTGAATACATGTCACGAAGAATGAAACGTTATCTGACGTCATGAGAATTCTAAACCAATGAGAATTATAATATAGTTGCGTAATCATGATCTTAATTAGAACGAAAGAAACGACCCCTTTATGGCTAATAAATATGCGTATTTAACGTTCAATAAATAATAAAAAATTCTTAAAGATGTGATAGAAAAGCAACCAAAGTACATCATCAAACCACCAATTGATGGAATAGAATTCTATATGCAACCTATCTTCATACTTTGCTTCCTGTATGAAATTAATCCTAATTGAATGCATGCGAAATTTCTGAAGTAACACACAAATGAAATTAGTAATCCTGCAAATTCTTCACAAGCAAACGTAAAGAAGTGTCAAACTTTATTTTAATAGAAGCACTAGGCACAAAATATACTTTTATAACTATAACCATCTACATTCGTTTAACCACTGGATCAAGAAAAACACAAAAAAACAGATATCGTTTCTGTTATGAAGTAAATTTCCGAGTAAAAATGAGCATTACGGTTAAGGTAAAGACATTTCACAATTCCTTTTTCTGACCATCTGAAGGTGATTTAGTGTCGGAATTTGGTCAGGAATATTAATGGGTGTAAATTGGCTTTTTCTGAACGATAGCAACCATGTAAGAAATCATGAAGCAAAATGGCGTCATTTTTAAATAGCTAAACTTAATGATACATAAAAATACAATAAGAATATTAAGAATTGTTTAAAATTTCTGAAAAAATCGTCAATAAACAGAAATTTATGAAAATATGCTACAAAAAAATAAACTGCCTAAAATTTTATAATATGATTATAAAACAACTAGCTATTATTTTCCATATGAATTTTTGTGTTAAAATTTTACTTTATAAAATTAATTTAAAAAAGTGAGGCATAATTATGAAATAACAAACTTTAGATTTCCCAAATAATTACTCTTAATTAGATATCTATGCAATAAAATGTATTTAAGAAATAAATATTTTTAAATAGAATTTTTAAGTAAAAGGTACACATTTTTCATAATTCATCTAAGGATTAAAACATACAATAACAGAAAATTGCGTTGTTTTTCGGAAATGGAAAATTGCAATAAAATTTAAGAAATTTGATAGTTCTAAGTAATTAAATTAAACTAAGAATTCTCAAGAACATAAATCAATGCCCAATAAAAATAATAATACGTAGTCATTAAATAAATTCAATAATAGAATTTATTCTGAGATTTTTCTGGAAATTCTGAAGATAATTCTGAGAAATTGAGAGATGAAGAAAGATAATTCTGAGAAAATATATAACATTAAGTAATTATACACCTTTAACCTTTTAACCAAAAAAAAAAATTCGAAATTTCTTACGACAATGGAAATAATTAGGCATTTAAGTACATTTCTCTAACCATGTCGAAACTTAAATGAATAAAATTCTTACCTTTATATTTATTTCTCGCTTCCAACTCATTGAACTATATAATAAACAGTGATATCAAATATCACCAAAAAGATTTTCATACTTAAAATACAAGTCTAAAAATGCAAATGGTGCGAATTAAAATGTACCAATATCGTTTTTTAAAAAATATTCCTAATGCGTGATTTTTATAACATCAAATAATGTTTAGCAATTTATTTTGTTAAGTATTTTTTATTTATTTTTCATTTCTTCCTAGAAAAGAAAAAAAAACAAATTTTGCTATTTTTGACTGTTTTTTTTTTCTTGATGACTAGTGACCTTAACGTTCCTTTTAGCCAATTTTAGTATAGTATAAGCCGAAAAGCAAACTAAAATGTACTAGTTAAAGAACTTATCCATTAAACAATTTGCTTACTATTTTATTTCATTATCCTATCGAAGGATTTTTTTTCTGTACAGAAATTTCCCTCAAAAACGTTGCAATATACGATACAGTTATGATCAAACGTAAATGCTAAAATACTACTTGTTAATTTAAGCTTTTGTTTGCAATATTATTTTTCTTAATTTTTTGTTATTAAAATGTAAACAACGTAAAGAGCTTTCACTCGCAATATTTAATCATTATAATTATTGTATAAATTCATAAGACTATATGTTATTTCGTAAAAATTTATACGAAGAAAGCAATAAAAAATGTTTTTAAATAAGAGAGAGTCAGGTGTATTATACTAAGAGTAATGCATTTCAAGAAAATGATTTAAAAAATTTAAGCAGCAAAAACTATATCTAGCAAACTGATTCAAAATTCTTTATTTAAAGGTGTTTTATTAGTTTTTTTTTTATAGAAGCAAAACTAAAAATCCTTCATTTGAACCTGTTTATTATTTTATTTATGTTTTATATGGAAGTAAAACAAAGCAATCATACAAAATAACTGATGCTTTTGAGAATTTTCAGGTAAGGTTACTTAGAAATTTAGGTGCAGCAAAAAACATTAAGGAAAATACTTTTTTTAATTGTGTATAGTTTCTATGTTCCTGAATTTTGCAAAAATACGTGAATTCTCCTACCAAACGTAAATAGATGGTAAAAAGAAGTAAATGAAATATTAACAATGATGACGCTCAAATGTTTCTAAGTGAATAACTTAGAGAGAGAGAGAGTTAATACAACGAAGTGAAAACATCTGAATTGGTATAAACTCTTATTTCAACCAATTCATATATTTTAAATAGAGTCTTGAATTTTTAATCATTGATCAAATAACAAAATCGATATATGATTTGTATTTCTTTTAATCCTCCCACAAAACATCAACGAAAGAACCGTAGATCTTATAAGTACTTAATACACATTGCTTTTCTTAAAATCTTTGAATAGGTTGAGTACTGGACCAGTTATCTTTTACATATGATATTGATTCTAGTCTCACATAGGGTACCGTGGGTGCTAAGGCATTCATTCAATAGTATTTTTTAAATTAAATCACAAAATTCAAACAAATATTTTATTCAAATATCATTTGCTGACCTTATTATTAAAAGATATGTTTTAATTTATCATCCGACGATGATTTTATACACATGAAGGTCAATTTATTCCAGTCCTGTGGTAGAAAATGGATTTCAAAAATATAGGACGAAATACATACATAAATAGCATGACATTGAATGCAGTCCTTTAGATCTCCCACGGATATAGGCCTTTTACTGTAGACATTGTTCAAGAGAAAAGCAAACAAGAGTCCCAGGAGATGGTATCAGATGAACGAGGTGTAAATGCTAATAAAAGTAGAGACTCATGCATCTGTTAAATGCTATCTTAGCAATTGCTTCACACAATGATCAATGAAAGAAAGGGCGCCATGGTTATAAATGATGTCCTGAAGCTATCCACTTTTGAAACTGTGCGATTACAAAATTCCTCAGTATATCATTGTTCCGCTACAGATATGAATTCTCTCTTTCAGTAATTATCTCTTCAAAAAATGTGATCCAATGATGAAGACAGCTGTTAAACCACACGATTTTGCCACTTTTTCAGAGTGCATGGATTTCTATAGGACAGTGAGAAAGTTTTCTGCATCCCAAATTCGACAGTTGTGGGTGTCAACAAGTCCATTGGAGGAAAAGTGAGCTTCCTTAGTCCACAGAATGCTTCAGGGCCAAGTGACGCCAACCACCATTCGAGTAAAGAACTGCAGTTCAAAGGTTTCATGAGCTTCTTTGTCTCCATATTGTAATATGTTACCAGCTTCATTTTATGTCGATAAAAGTGTAAAATCCTCCTCAGAATTATATCGAATTTCTGAATCCTCTTTCATAATGCATATGGAGACATTTTACCTCTTCATAAGGTGTAATTATTTTGCGGTAGCCATAGAGTTCTACTGATTCCCATAGAACAATTTTATTAAGAATGCTTTTTTTGCCACGTAGACATCACATGCACAGAAAAGTAATTAATGATCCTATGGAAATTTCCTTCTTTATATTTAAAAAGTAATATTCAAAGACAGGCATCATAATGCAGTGATGTTTTACAATTTCATAATATCCAAATAAATATCGTTTGTGTAACAGCGCCATCTGTTGGTGAATTTTGAAAGTAAATTTTAATGAGAGCTGCATTATATAAAGTATTTGTAAGTCAGGTTTTATCTTAATTAGACCATAAGAATACATTATATAAAGCCCTCTAAAGCGAACAAAATTTCCTTGCTAACCCTGTATATATATATATATATATATATATATATATATATATATATATATATATATATATATATATATATATATATATATATATATATACACTACTGGCCATTAAAATTGCTACACCAAGAAGCAATGCAAATAACAGAACGATATTTATTGGACGCATACATTATAGTGGAAAGAACAAGTGATTAGATTTACAGGAAATTAGGATATATAGATCTTGAGAAATCAGTACCCAGAGCAGCCACCTCTGGCTGCGATAACAGGTGATCGAGACGTGTATCCAATGGCACCCCATACCATCACTCCAGCAGATGGGCCAGTATGGCGATGTCCAATGCAAGCTGGCAATGCGCGTTCTCCACGATGCCTCCAAACACTGATGCGGCCATCATGGTCCTGTATACAGAACCGAGATTCATCTGTAAAGAGGACGTGATGTCATTCCCGCGTCCAGGTTCGTCGCTGATCACACCATTGAAGGCGCTCCTGTCTGTCAGCAGCGTCAATGGTAGCCGAAGCCATGGTCGCCGTGCAGACAATCCATGCTGCTGCAAACGTCGTCGAACTGTTCGAGCAGAAACTTGTTGCCTTGCAAATGACACCATTTCTTGACTCAGGGTTCGTGACGTGGCTGTACGATCCCCTGTAACCATGCGGATAAGATGTCTATCTTCTCTGCTGTTAGTGATGGGGGTCGCTGAGATCCTGCATGACGTTCCGTATGATTGTCCTGAACTCATCGATTCCATATTCTGCTAACTGTCATGGGTTCTCGACCGACGCGAGCAGCAATATTGCGGTACGATAAACCGCAATCCCGGTAGGCTATAATCCTTCCTCGATCAAAGTCAGACACGTGCTGATATGCATTTCTTCTTCTTACACGAGGCATTGCAACAACTTTCTTTGCCGAAAACAACGTTGAAACGGAAATTGAGTATGAGAAAATTGCTGTCAAATCTCTGGTTTTATATACATTCTAGATGTCGCTACTGTCGCCTGCTTTGTATGAATGCGCTGAAAATCTAATAATTTGCATATCACAGCAAGTTCTACCTGTCATGCAAATTTCACGTGAGTCGTGTGCCGCTTTCCTGGTGCAGCTGTAGCAATTTTAATGGCCAGTAGTATATATATATATATATATATATATATATATATATATATATATATATATATATATATATATATATATATATATATATATATATATATATATATATATAATGCAATGAGCTACATAAGTTTAGATCCAGTAAGATTTGTGATCACATTACTTTAAGTTAAAATAGAAGTTCATATATTTTATTTGCAAGAAACTGTTAATTGCTCAAATTTATGTCGATAAGCCTGACTATATATTTTGATCATTGCAGAGAATGACACGCACGCACTATCAACTTATAAGTAAATACGCACGCACTATCAACTTATAAGTAAATACGCACGCACTATCAACTTATAAGTACACACGCACCCATTATCAACTTATAAGTATACACGCGCTATCAATTTATAAATATACACGCACGCACTATCAATTTATATACATAAGTCTTGGTCTCCTGATTAATTAGGGCGTTGTTCTTTCTATCGAAAGGTAGTGAATTCAATTTCTGGCTTAATCGAATATTCGACACGTTCACTAATAACAACTGGGGTACGTTAAATTGATGGTGGTGATTGCAATATCCTCCAAGTGAAATGATACCTTTGAGGGTGGCAGGTCCTTTGAGGGTGGTAGGTATTGGGAGTTTTGTGATAGGTCCCCCCCTTAAAAATCACGAAGATTCCATCAAGTTGCATTCCTATAACTGTTAGAGCCGAACTCAAGGCTAGGCACATGGAAGCATGCTGGTGCATACAACAACATTATAAATATAGGTCCATTTCTCATTTCCGTTTTAAAACAATGCTAAGTTGAATTCTAGTTTGCTTTAAAAGAGAAAAAATGATGCAGCATTTAAACTATCTGAAAGTAAATATCTAATTGAATTTCATGGTCAACTTGGAAATGGCATAAAAAATCGCGCATTTTTACATTCCCATGAGGCTGCTTGAAATAATCTCTGAAAACAACACCTCAAATGCTAATTATACTATCAAGAGGTAAATTAAGTTCAAACTGTGATTATTTACATCAAAGTCTAAAAATAACTCCTAACCTAAAATCGTACTAAAACGACCTTATATCTCTATCAAAAAAGGGAAAAATTTGTTGAGCTGCTTTCAAACATACATCGCTAAAATAAACGCAAAATAAGCAGTATGGTATTAGATGGCCTCAAGTGCTGATATTCAGACTGCATTTCTTCTCACAGGAGTTTACTTTGTGTTAAAGTCCAATTTTCATATTTATCGAGTAAGACCGAAATTTTTACTACATTCGATACATACATAAAGTTTAATAACTGGAATTTGCCAGAAGAAGCATGGCTAGATTTGAACACGCTGCCAATTTCACTTTTTGTTTTTATTTAACTACTTATTTTCTGTGTTCAGATTCTGATTAAGGTAGGATCATATGGGGCAGTTGTTCTTAATTCCTACATCACAGAGGGGTCCTCAAATCGAAAGAAAAGTTTATTTTACGTTATTAATCGAATAGAATTGTTTATCAAATAGATTAGGAAGTTTATTGTGAAGCAGAGAGAGCCCCTCCCCCCAAAAAAAGCTTTTGCTCCGAGTCCTAAATAAAATGAAATTCAAATTTAACAAAACCAGGCATATAACATCATTGGGCTGATATGCGGAAAGGGGCCGATATGTTTTTACCAAAGGAATTTTGGAGGTGATAGTTACGTAGTAGCAATTGTTTCCAAATGCCTGAGGTACTATATCTTATGCTTTTGTCTCAAACGCCACTTTGTATCAAACATATTAAAGAAGGTTGATGATTTTTTGAGATTTTTTATTTATGAGCATTTCTCGGCATTATTCACTGACTTAACAAGAAGACTATGGGATGATTTAAGTACCAACAGCATTAAACAGTGGTTTGATGGTGAACAAGCGATAATTTTTACAGTGTTTTCCATCTGACTTAAGTCACATGAAAAAGGAAGATTAATAAATCGCAAAATATATGTGAATGACATGAATTATGGTTCTGTTGCTGAACAGAAGAAAGCCATTTAGAATTCACAGAATAATTTAAAATTTTAATACTTTTCGAAATCTCCCATTTTCATTCTCATCTTGAAAAATGCCGACCCCATTAATGATTGAGAAAAATAAATCTTTATTTATCTGCATGCCGAAACAGAGTGTATGCCTTAGTTTATATGTTTATGAATCCAAAATGATGTATTTATCTTTTGATTTCATTAATTATCTTCTGCTTGTATTTGCTTAATTAAAATAAATATGATTATTAATTGTATGAATGTTCCTTTCTTTCAACACAACTCTTATGATAATCTGTCAAATATTTATAAATTTGTTGAAAACTTTATACATTCAAAACTTTTGAGATGCATTATTGAAATTGAAGCATATGATTGATAAGTATTTTTCCTTTTTATTATTCCGCGCATCATATAATTATTTGATTTTCATAGAATTGTGGACTGATAGACAAACAATGGAATTATTAAGATGTTATATTTAAGAATCGCTGTCAAACCGATCTGCAAAACCTACAACCATTTACCTCGACACGTGTGCAATGTTCAAAATATTGCTGTTTGATAATTGGTAGACACTTCAAAGATTTTTACAACTCTTCAGCATTACAATATGAAGATTTAATGGCCGTTTGTAAAGGGATCATCTAATAACTTCACTAGACCCTCACCATTTTTTATACATTTTGAATATTTTCGGATTCATGGAAATTGTCTAGCCCTACTAAATGGTCTCGAGATTAACAGCCACGATAGCTTCACTATCGTCATTCCGAATATGGGATCTTGTAATTTATAAGCTAGAACCAAAAAATCATTTTTATCCATTCCATTTATCACCAGTCCACGCAAATCCGAGACTACCAGACTTGGATGTGTCATTTTACTGCAATGCACAAAATAAAAACGCATAAGTCCTTCTCCCTTGTTGAAGAGAGATAAATATGAAAACTTGGAACTTTTACTGTGTATCACGGTCATGCATTTAGGCAATGGTTAAAATCTTTTAATATTTTGAATTTTATGAAAATACTTTATTTTGCTTCTTCATTTTTCCTATAAATTTTTAACGAGAAGTATTTTGAATATTAACTTGAGATTTATTTAAATATTATTTAAGCTAATTTTATTATTTATATTTGAATAATAACGTTGTTGTTGTTACTTATGACACTTGGACAAACCAAACTCGCTATGCCGTAGGTTATGCGAATTTAAGTCAGTAAGGTAGCGTCTTTCGTTTAACCAGAGCACCACGAGGGTGAAAGTAGGAACT
Organism: Latrodectus hesperus; assembly: GCA_037975125.1. Taxonomy (NCBI): domain Eukaryota; kingdom Metazoa; phylum Arthropoda; class Arachnida; order Araneae; family Theridiidae; genus Latrodectus; species Latrodectus hesperus. The sequence continues at coordinate 5,343,091 of JAJQOW010000017.1, read as the reverse complement.
TTGCTCTAAGCTCCTCCGATAGATGGCACCACCAGAGGATCCCTTTCTTAGTTTAGACATTGATCTGGAGGGGGTGGAAATTTTCTAAAGATTATTACACTCATGGTAACTGCTCAACGACCGACTACTGGACTTTCGATTCCACAGATTTATCGAACACGTATATCGCATGTACTCGGTGGGTCTTTGGCGGCATTGGGAATCGAACTCCGCCCTTCCGGACTGCAAACCGATGCCCTGACCACTAGGCTACTACCTAATATTCAGGGGCCGTTGAAACCTTCCGGTTACGCTACAGATCCGAACTGTCGGTAGCGCAAACGGAAGGGTGCAACGGCCCCTGAATATTAGGCCGCGGTGGCCTGGTTGGTTAGGGCGTCACTCTCATGATCGGAAGGTAGTGAATTCGAATCCCGGTATAACCGAAGATAAGTCGTGTTCGCTAAAGGCGTATGGGGCACATTAAAACTGGGCGTGGTCGCAATGTCCTCCAAGTGAAATGATATTTCTAAGGTGGCAGGTTAAGTATTGGGGTCTTCTGCTTCAAAATCACGAAGACTCCACCTGGTTGCTTCTGTCCAACTAGCACGGCCGGCCCCAGGGTAGGGCGATCCGGGCGGCCGCCAGGAGCGCAATGATCTAGGGGCGCCAAAATCATGGAAAATAAAAAGAAACTGATAAAAAAATTAAGTTAGACTTTTATAAAATGCACTAAAAAGTAAAGAATATTTTTTGCAAAATTTGTAATAAACATCTGGTATGCTTTGGAATACTTTATTAAACATTTGCTTATTGAATATGAAATTGCACTTTTTATTGCTTTGATAAAGTTTTATCATTTCTACCATGGCATTTATTAATTTTAGATTAGTATTGTTTAACCGTTGCGTGGCATATTTGATTCATTTATTGTTATTGCAGAAGAATTTTGAAACAAAATTGGAGTAATCGAAGAAATATGGCTCCGTATTAGCAATAACACACTTTTATCAGACATTCGTGAAAGAAACTTGAAACATATTTTTGTGTTTTTATGATATTTTTTAAAGTATTCTTGAATTTTCAACATTAGATCCGAATAAATTTTTAGTCACCTTTTTTGTCTTAAACTGGATATAGAAAAGAATTATTACATATAATTAACCAAATGCTAATTTATGGATCTGAAGCTGAAAATAAATAATAATAAATAATAAACTGTTTTAGAATTTAAATATTCTTTAATTATAAATGATAGTGTATACTTAATAAACAGAGATTAGATAATGTAACAAATCCTATTAATTCCGCAGGGTATTGAAAGAAAACAACACGTGATTTTGATTGCTTTATCATTAACAATTATTGATTTATTTTGTTTATTGACAAATTTACTCGTACTTCAAAAGTTTACTTAATTTTTTTAAAAAAATGCATTTTTTAATGCTTGTAATAATAACTCTAAAAAATGTATGGTGTTGGGGAAAATTTTGATGATTTATATGCACCAATAAGTATACTATTCTAATCCGCTACACCATTCATAAGCAAATCAGTAACACAATTTGCAGCAAATGAAATCTTTACTCTTTTTATAAATTTCACGTAAGTATTCTAAAAACAAATTGTCTAAACTCAATAAAATGTTTCACATTCAATGAGTAATACAAAAGTCTTTCTTTTTCCTTTTACATAGAACAGTTTAAAATAATGATCGCCAAATTGCTTAAACAAAGCAAAAGTTAGTGAAAAATTGATTAACGAGTTTGTCATCAATAAGAAATCTGTTACCTTTATATTAAGTGTAAAACGGCCTGAATCAAATATATATTAGGTCTACCGCAAAACTCTGCCCGTTGATCGATGTTGTTAAGAGCAATTCAGAAGATAGGATAGGATTGGTGTGGAAATATTCATAATGAGTGCCACATAAATTAAGTCAGAAGAATTTTGATGATCGAGTCATCACATGAAAGTGGTCACCCTCCCAATCACTGCCCGCGGCAAATGATGCTTCACTTTGCTGATCTTAACGGGAAGAGTCGTAGAATTACTGAATCACTGGAGCTCCAATAAAGTGATAATGAAACATGAAAAAAAAATTAAATTAGAGTCCGTAGAGTTGTCTTCAAGAAACTTTAAAACAATGGGGCAGTGGTTGAGGTGGCCATCAACCATATTCTTGGTGGCTCAGAGAACACCAAGCCAAATTCTTGACAACAAATAAGATGTAAATGTTTCAGCAAACAGTCATGTCCAGAAAGCAAGCAAGCAACTCCAACAAATCAAGGCTGGGAACTGGGGCTTCTATAACTTATGTTGAGCTAGGCACTCCACCTCATCCTGACTACTGACTCATTATGACGCCATAATAGTGTGAAAACTTAACAATTGAAAACTGTTGTATGGCTCTTTAATACAACCGCTATTGCGTTTTTGTTTTTCAGGAAAATTATTTACAGATTGTGGATCGCATTTACATGTCGCAGAAAGGAAATGGGTGATTGATTTAGATCAAAAATAATAATAATGAGCATACTTGAAAGTTATTAGCCATTTTTAAAACATACAGAACAATCCTTTGTATAGGTATACATTTCACTTTTGTATATTACATTTTTACATGAAACTTCCTTTACTTACTAAAGCTCTAATAAGATTATATAAATAAAAATATTTTAAAGAATGAAAAAAAGTTTAATAACATTAAAAAATATTACCTTTTAATATCCGAATTCAATATCAAATACTGAATACAGCATTTAAAAATTTTTAAAGGGTACGGTGATTTTTATAGACCAAAAAATATTTAAAGATATTTATATAAACAGTAAAATATTTCAATATTCAAAACGGCTATTTGCAGCTTGGATTATACATTCATTTTGATTTTACGAAAACAAGAACTCACAAAGAAAAGCAATTACAAAACAAAAACACATAGAATATCACATAATCATTACAACCAACATAACACATATACAGTTGTTCCTTTTGTATTCCAATTTTAAAAAATTTTCACTCCAGTGGAATCTTAAAGAAAAATAAGAGTTTTTCTCTTTCTAAGAAACATTTCCTATATGTGAGTTCAGTGTTACAGTATAAATAGTATCAACGAAAATTTAAATCTTATAGGAATAAATATGCATGAATTTTTCGAAAATTAAGATAACAACTAGCTTAGTAAATTGAATACAGGATTTATTTAAGCTGTTATAATGAGTGCTAAAATTGACGTTTCTAGTAGATTAATTTAATCAAAGGCTTGATTATGAATTGCCAGCAGGCAAGAAAATACTTCAATGTCAACCTATTTAATCGATTTCAGAGAGCTATCAATGTATATAGAAGAAAGATGAGGGAAAAACTTAAAAAAAAAAATGCCTGTTGTAACTATTGTTCTATGAGATGTAATTTCATAGCTAATGGATATTGTTATTCAAGTGTCGATATACACAGTTAAATGTTACAATTTCTTGAAATTAAGGATAATGCAAATTTAGAATCAACTTTTCACTATCAGAAATTTTTTGGATAGAAAAAAACGTTTCAGAAAATACAAATATACAAAAAGCCAATTTGTTTCAAAAAGGATTGTATGTAATCGAGTTATTTTAGGAAAGGGTAAAAATGTTTCTATTTATACATATGATTATGAATCAAATATTATACAAGAGGAAAAAGTAACGAAACTTATTTTTCTGAATTCACAGAAAGATTCTTCTATATACACTACAAAAAACATTTTAATAATTTAAATATTTTATATTACATATAATTTATTTATTATTATTATTAAAGGAAATAACAGCGTTTGCTAAATCTAAATTTCTGAGAGGGGGCAAAGAAACTTGCATTCTTTTTTTTTCACCATGTTGCCAATTTTTTTAAACATATTTTAATTCATAGCCGTATGCGAATAAGAGATAATCAATATTTTTCTGTTTCTTATAAGTTAATACCATTGCAGAACAAACATATCAAAAGCGTGTTTTCCAGTAATTATTTCTTTTTTGATTTTTTTATTATGTTATACACTTTTGAGGGTATAATATAGCTTAATGTGATGATAAAATATGTGATTAGATTTTCCATTTAAATAACATTTTTTATTATTAATGTGGTGAATTTAATGTTTACGTTTTGTTATTTTAGCAAGTAAACTATGCCACAAATTAAAACATACAAAAATTAAAGTTCTAAAACACTTATTTCTCAACATGTTTTTTATAACTATTTGTTTTAGTTCTCATTAAATATGCATTAAGAAACAACATGATTTGATTTGGCATCAATTTAGAGGAATTTTCGCCAAATCTGCAGGATGACAGGACGGATTAATCCAAATCATCATAAATAACAGCCTTAATAAATAATACCAATCCCTCCTTATTTCCTTTTCGGTTTAGATTCGTCAACTTGAAGACAAAAATTACATTCGATTCATTGCGTGATTGGCGATTTTCCTACTGTTTAACTTTTTTTTAATAATATCTTCTAACACAGGAGTTCCCAACCAGGGGAGGGGGGCATGCCAACCAAGAGGGACATAGAGAGATGTCAAGGGGTGCAGAAAGCTTTTGTATTTTATTTTTGTTTTTTTATACCACTAAAGTGGCAAACATGCAAGAAAAAAACAAAAAATTAACAAACAACATTAAGAAATAACTTTAACAAATAACATTTCAATGTAATGTTTAATTCACAAGCATAAAATTAATGAAATTAAATATCATACCTATTTAGTTATTCTATCAACCACTGTTTCAAAACCCGACGTCGTCAATCGCAGTTTTTTTACAAGTTTCAACAAGTCACAACGTGAAACCCACGCGCACCCCCTCCGCTTAATATTCATCACTTAGAAAACAATTGTGAACCTACCGGACGCGCAAGAGCATCTGTGAAATTCATTTCCGCATATTTACGACAAATTTGACACTTCGATGCACATTCTTTGTTGAAAAATCAGTTTGAGTGTGCAAAAGTATTGGGTCGCCCTGTTAAAAGGTATGTTTGTGTTTACAAACTTCAGTCACCATTTTTATTTAATTTACTAAATTGGTGATAGAGTAGAGATGCGTTCACAAATCGTCCATTGTGACTGATTGATTACTTGTTTTATTGTTATAGGTGCACAGCGAAAAAAAAGAAAGTTTTCCGAAGATACATTAAGTTTGAATTTATTTTCATAGAAAATGTCGAGTTACAATTGCCTCACTGTGTGATATGTGTGAAAGTTTTAAGTTATGATAGCATGAGGCCCAATCGCCTAGAAAGGCATTTGAACCAACAACATCCTACTTTGGTTTTGATGAAGAAAGAGTTCCATTCTTCTGAAGCAGAATCACTCAAGCGGATGAGATTGGATAAATCGGGAAGTTATCACACAGGTGTATCGCAGCATCTCAAAGCTTCGTTTGAAATAGCTTTTATGATCGCCAAGAAAAAGAAACCTCATACTATTGGTGAAAAATTAATAAACTCATGTGTCCTAAAACCCACGCGGATAATATTAGGAGAAGATGCAGAGCAAAAAATGAAGTTTATTTCTGTTTCGAATTAAACAGTCAAGCGTAGAATCGATTACACTGCAGCAGACATCAAGTCACAAATAATTAACAAATTAAAATTGTCGCCAATTATAGCAATTAGTTGCGATGAATCCACCGATATCGTTAATTGCTTACAGTTAATAGTTTATGTTCGTTACATCGGCGGAAATATCATTGAAGAAGTATTGAAGATATCATTGTAGTAATCATTTGACAATTGCAAACCATAGTAATTTCATAGAAACTCATACTCTACCTAACTTCAAAATCTTTCAAATAAATTTAAGAAAATCAAAACCTCCTACAGATCTCTTACAAGTCACAGCTGAAAAACATGATGTGAAAGTTTTCCTCGTTCAAGAACCTTACATCCTGAATGAAAGAATTATCGGTGTCCCTTCAGCATGGACGTACTGGACTTCAAAAAATTGCAAAGCAGCTATTATAGTTACGATGAGGGATTTAAAGCCAATCTTGGTCCATACCACTGAGACGACAGTTACAATTAAAATTACAGTTGATTCCGAACCATTTAATATTATTTCAGCATACAATCCACCACCAAACTCTCGTTCCACCGACTCTGTCCCAAACGACATTTCACTCACGCTTAATGAATTAGATACAGTTGTCAGAAAAATACAGTCAGAAAACTTCCTCATCGGAGCAGATTTAAATGCCCACAGTGTTAACTGGGGTTACCAACATAATGATACAAGGGGCGAACTCGTACAAGATTTTATTATGTCTAATAACATTTTTCTTCTAAATAACCCTAACTCACCACCTACATATCTTAATCGATTACAACAAGGTTGGCCTGATTTAACTTTAGTATCTAATGGAAACTTAGCGAATACTATAAGCTGGAACGTTTTAGAAGAAGAGACACTCAGCGATCATCGATACATATCAATCACCCTTAACAAAGTTACCAAATGCTTGAAGATAAAAAGATACAAGACATCTTATGGAAACCACGCCAAATTTTTAAATCTACTCAGTCCTTATATTCAAGATTTCCAAAAGTCTATTGATACAGCAAACACAAATTCTAAACTAGAAAATATAACTTCAAGACTACAAAGTACAATTTCCGAATGCTGCTCAAAATCTTTCAAAACCAAAAAACAAAGTTTAAGTGTTAAACCTACTTGGTGGTCTTTATCACTAGAAATCAAAAAGAAAGAACTCAAGGCCATAAGGAGAAGAATTCAACGTGGCCAACAAAATGAAAAAGAACAGTTCTGTAACATCTATAAAAGCAAAGTGGCTTCTTATAATAAATTAATTAGAGCTGCCAAGAAAAATGCGTGGATAAATTTCTGCTCAGCAGCCAAAGACCCATTTGGGAAAGTATATAAATCAGCGTTCAACAAAAGTATTCCACCCTCCAACCTTTTTAACCCATCTTCAAACATATTTAAAGGATCTCAACTGGACACAGCAAATAAGATCCTAGAAGATCTCTTCCCAGAACATCAAATTCCCTTATCATTGCAACCACCTTTTGATATTGAATTTACTCAGAATGACATACCCTTTAGCCAGGAGGAACTTGCACGAACAATAAAGTCTCTACCAAGGGGTAAAGCACCAGGATATGATGGAATAGATAACTCAATCCTTAAGAGCATACATAATAGCTTTCCAGATCTTCTATACAAACTCCTAAACAAATGCTTACATATGTCTTATTTTCCAAAGTGCCTCAAAATAGGAATAATTATATTATTTCATAAAGAAGGTAAAAACAAATATGATGTTCAATCCTATAGACCAATCTCTCTCCTACCCACTATTGGTAAACTCTTAGAGAAATTAACAACAAAACGACTTAATTATTATTTAGAATCTACTGGCTATTTTAATTGCAACCAGTTTGGCTTTCGTCAAGGCAGATCAGTGGACGATGCCCTTATGACACTCATTAATAAGATTAACTTATGCAGAGCTGCAAAACTACACACTGCCGTAATCACGATTGATATCAAAAGAGCCTTTGATACAGTTCAACATTACAAATTAAAACAGATATTAGAAACCACAAAATGCCCTTACAACATTAAAAAATTACTTAACAGTAATCTTGAAGATAGAAGAATCATTATGCCAACTAATGATGGTTTAGCCAGCAAGGAACAAACTATTGGTTGCCCACAAGGATCTTGTAGTGGTCCCATCCTATGGAATTTAGTTGCAGACATAGCCCTTAAAAAGAACTGGAGTGATATAGGAAAACAACATGATCCAGAAAGCATGATACATCTTCAAGCATTTGCTGATGATTTTACTTTTGTGGTAGCAGCCAAGAGTGAGAAAAAATTGGGCAAAGTAGCAACAGAGGCACTGGTTCATCTTAAAAAATGGTCAGATGATAATTTTCTTCAAATTTCGCTAGAAAAAACTAAATACATTCTAATAGCAAAACTTAAACGTGGTCCACAAATATTTTGGGGAAACAGCAGAGTGATGAAAAAAGACACAATTAAACTTCTAGGTGTAATAATTGACAAAAAGTTAAACTTCATCGCACATTTAAAATCGCAGGCCAATAAAGCTATGGCATTACAACAAAAGCTCTTAAGGATAGCAGGAAACAATTGGGGAATTTCCCAAAGACACCGAATTATACTATATCAAACTGTAATTGAGAGGATGTTGGCGCATGGGGCAGCAATTTGGGGAACGCCATTAACAACAAGGGCAAAGCAATTACTTACTACGATTCAAAGAAGATTTTTACTAAACATCACTGGTGCGTTTAGAACGACTCCTACAGCAGCTCTTCAAGTTATAACTGGAATAGCTCCTCTCTACCTAAAAATAGAAGCCGAGGCAAAGTTTATAAGGCATGCAAGGGCACAAATTCCCTGTGAAGTTGATCCTATTCTTCCTGCACCAAATTTGATTGAGAAAGTTATAAAAGGAGAAACAATCCACCCTGGAGTCTTCAATATAGAGAGCAAAGTAAGAATACATGAGCAAAATCATATACCATGTTACAGTGAAGGTTTTCTAACAATTTTCACAGATGGCTCAAAAATAGAAGAAAAAGTTGGATCCGGAATGATAATATATTCTGAACTCGGATTACAAAGTACTTGGAGTACTGGGCTACAACCCGAGAACACAGTATATCAAGCTGAAGTATATGCTCTGCGTAAAGCCATTCAAGTAGCTGCTTCACAACCTCTTCCAACAAACATCTGGTCAGATAGTCAAGCATGCCTTAAATCTTTATCTAATCCTCTTAACAAATGTCCTATGGTACGCGAAATGCAAGATCTCCTAACAACTTCAGATAACATCAGGATTGGTTGGGTAAAGGCCCATCAAGGTACAGAAGGAAATGAGGCAGCAGACAGACTTGCAAAAGCGGCTGCCCTATCAAGTAATTCTTCTCAGGTCCTACCACTACCACGTTGTCATACCAAATCTTTACTTGATAACTGGATAATGGATCGCTGGCAGGAAGATTGGGATAATGGAATAACTGGAAGAAATGTTCACGAGATGATACCGAAAGTTAGCAGGAAAACCCTTAATTGGACAAGGAATGAGGTACTTTTCTTTACGGGCCACGGACCATTTCCATCTTACTTCCACAGGTTCCATATTTCTGATTCCAAAGATTGCACTTGTGGAAAAGAAGGCAATCCTTTCCACTTCTTGACAACCTGCCCCTTAACATTATCCTGGCATTTTGCCATACCCAGCGAAAATTGGAAGATCCTCTGGAAGAAGAGAATTCTGAAAAATCGTGCAGCGAGAGCAAAATTAAATAAAACAGTTGAATTCCTAATAAACAATGAAAACTTAGTTTGTTGGATTGGGAACTCTTCTACAACTTAGTTAAAAACATGCTTTGACCAAAGTAAAGCTTTGTCTTTGAAAATATCAAAAACTCTTTGAATTTGATTTTTAACATTTATATAATTATAATCAAGAACTTTGCAAAATTACAATTATAATGTCAATTGTATTTAATTCACCATAGACCCATTATATTGTCATATTGTTTTCATCTTTACATTTAACCGGAAATTGATTGCATATTTTAAGATATGTTGTAAGATAATCACACATGTTCAACTGTTGTAAAAAATAATTTTATATGTCATTTTTTTAATATATCTTTAAATAAAAGTTCCAGCAGCTCCCATTAAACTGGTAAAGCTCCTTGGAGTTAGGTACAGGGGAGTTCGCTGGTGTCAATGTCAATCATTGAAGAAGAGATTTTATACTCCCAATCTTTGACAGCAGGTGCTACATATGAAGATATATTTAATTCAATATCATATTTTGTTGGAAACAAATGATTTGGATTGGAATAAGCTCAATGGACTTTGCACAGATGGTGCACCTGCAATGATAGGTGTACGATCGGGCTTGGTTAAAAAGCTCAAGGGAAAAAATCCCGCAATGGTTAATACACATTGTGTTATTCATAGATAAATTTTGGCTTCCAAAACGTTGCCACAGAAATTACGCCAGACTTTGGACTCGGCTATAAGGATTGTAAACTACATCAAGAGCAGCGCTTTGAACAGTCGGTTATTTACTTTACTTTGCGAGGATCTCGATTCTGATCACAAAGTTCTTCTGTTCCATACAGATAGTACGCTGACTGTCCAATGGCAACATGTTGGCTCGCCTTTATGATTTGAAAAAAGAGGTAATTATTTTTCTTGAGTTCAAAGAAAAACGCGATTTCCTTATAATGTTCAAAGATGACACATTTCAATATGAGATGACTTGTTTAACTGACATATTTGTGTGGTGCCTTGAATGAGCTAAACTTGTAACTTCAGGGCAGAAATGACTCTATAATAAGCAAATGTGATTATATTCAAGGATTCATAGCAAAGCTTCAACTTTGGAATCAAAAATTGTCTTCTGAAAATGTTATATCTTTATCTCGGCTGTTCGAAGCAATTAAAAATAACAAAGTGGGTGCAAATTTGAAAGCTGACATAAAAACTCATTTGCAAACGCTGGAAGACGAATTTCGCCGAAACTATGGAAACATCGATTCTGAGTCACCAATATGGCACATGACAAGAAATCCATTTGTTGTGGATGTGTTACAATTACCAGAAGAAGTTGAGGAAGAATTTCTAGAAATGAAGGCTGATTCATCCATGAAAGATGACTTCCATCTTTGACATTGGAGAAATTTTGGATCAAAAGATTGCCTGTTAATTCGAAACTTTCCTCTCTTGTTTTATGAGTACTAGTTCCTTTTTCTTCAACTTACTTGTGTGAGACAAGCTTTTCTGCTCTAATTTTAGTTAAAACTAAACAGCGAAATCGTCTTGATGTCGATAACAACCTAATGATAGCTTTGGCCAAAACAGAACTTAGAATCAACCAACTGGTACAGAACATACAATTTCAAGTGTCCCATTAGTATCTACTCTTATCTTATATATGTTTTCAGGTAAAAAAACATTTATTATTTTTATTTAAACTTTTAAAGTTTGTTTTTTAGAATTAAAATTAAAGGCTTTTAAGTATATAATGTGCGTTTTTTTTTTTTTTTTTTTTGTATTTAGAGGAAAAGTAAAGGGGGACATGAAAACATTCATACTCCGGGGAGCCTCAACAACAACAAAAATAGGTTGGGAAACCCTGTTCTCTCTAACATTGTTATTAATTCTATTAAATGGGAGAAATTTACTGAATTTTTCTATTTTCACACCATCTTCATACACAAATTTTCAAACAAAATTATTATCTTATCAGCTTGTTGTCTTCACGACAACAGGATAATAATTTCGTCAATTATGAATAAAATATTTTTTTCTCTGTAATTAAGAAATTAAATTATTCGTATTTTATTGGTGACGAGGTCTGCAAAAATCTCAGCTCTTTTTTACTCTAAAATTCTTTAAAAATATTTGTTCCATTATATTAAAAAATGTATTATATTTTAGATAAATGCTGCAATCTGTTAAGTATTAATGAAAAACTATAGGATTTTATTTTCTAAAAGCATAAATTCTTACAGAGCTCAAGTCTGATAAAATTCGAAAGCCAAATCATTAGAACCGCATTTCTTTTTCTAATTGCAGTAATAAGTCCTTTTCTTTTGCTATTATTATCATCCATTTTCTAATAAATGTTTATTCTAATAAATACTTTGTTTTTAATTATTTTTATTACATAAATATTATTATAATAAAAATGATTATAAATAAAGCATATGTGAACAATATTGAATAATAAAATTTAAGTATAATAATATAAAATATAAAATTTAAGAAACACTTAAATAAATTTTTAAAAGAAAAGAATTCTAGAATTTACAAATAAATAATGACTCTAAAAGATACCATTAAAAAAGGAAATATATCAACAACAGTAAACGGTTTAAATAAAAAATTTCTATAAATTTTAATGTAAAATTTTATAAATAATTCCATAGTTAATCTATGGATTCCTCCTACCATAATGGAGGACGGTAAAACATGAAGCTCGTGACCTTGTTAGAAGCTAAGCGAACTTCAAAATGTATATTAACCTCAAATACGAAATAGGCACAATTTTTTATTACATTAATGATAAAACACAAATAAAATAACAAGTGACATTCCTAGCGAAGGATAGAAAGTTGTAGTAAACTCAAAAAGTTCCAGTTGTTTTTACATACATGAGCGTCGAATTCTAACCGTTCTTATATATGTGAGCGTGGCTTCTCGAATATTCGAGGGTGATCGAGCGAGATCATTCCGATTTCCGGTACTCGAGATCAAAACGATCTGACTCGATCACCCTAGGATATAGATATCACAAAGATATAACTTTGTGAATGCAGTTTTTCCAACATGAGATCGATAATGGTAAAATACTGATTTTTCTTCTCTCACAAATCACTTACTCGGTTGCTTCGTTTATCAGAAACAAAAATTGTAGTTAATACTGACTCATTAGTTAGTAAAAATCAACAGTCTCGCATTTCCTATTAACTTTTTGTAGTCTGATAGTTTTTGAATAAATTAAAATAATAAAATCGCGTTTTTTCTTTGTGTATACCATACCTATTAACAAAATTGATAGAAATTTATACAAGTATTGTATAATGCAGTCCTCCAAACCTTATTTTTTTAAAACGGCCCTTGAGGCACTTGCATTTGGACCATTAAAGTGAATTTTGATACACCAACTTATTCCACCATTCCTGTTGCGTCACTAGTTATACTAATTTTAGTACACTCAATGTATCAGTATATTTTAATTTGGAAAGTTCCACCAGCGCACCATTGGTACACCGGAGTTTTTCCTGGTACTCTTCTGGAAATCAAATGTGATCGAAGCTTAAGAACTATTTTAACCAGCACCTCAAGTGGCCACCAAAAATGTCTATCATTTGAAAGAGGCACAAGGGTCTACCCCACTCGTAGAAAATGCTGGCTCACCAGATCACTTACTGAATTGCGTTGGACTAACCAGGACATCAGATCCCCTTACTGTCATCGATTTTCTGGCGGTCAACAACCTCCTGCAGTTGATCTGGTTTATGTCAAATTTATAGAGGATAATCATCAATATCAATATATTGCGATATGTTAATACAATCCAACTTACCAACATATCCCGACACTTAGGCTTGGAAACATTGCGTTAACCGCTACTGCGTGATGTCAGTATAGAAACAAGAAAGCACTTAAGTATTTTAAGTATACAATCTTCAGTAATCTGCTTATTTTACACTAATATTTTAGAAAAGTATATCGGTGTATCTAAATAAAACCTTTGTGTTTGCCCGAAATTTGAACTGAAAATGGCTGCAAGAAATGAAATTAAAGTTGCATCTGACGTTGGTCTCTGGATAATTTAATTTAAAAAACAGGTCATGTTTCATTTCAAAAGATCGATTACAGCTTCTGTAATTAATTAAAAAAATAATTAACATCGGTTTGATATATATCATGAAGTTACTTATGTACTGACATAATTAACTTAAACAATTTAAGACCTTTCCGGTAATCTGCTTTATTGAATGACCTTTCATGTGGTTCATCACCACCACTTCAAACTGTAATTTATTGGCAACTGTTGTGGATGGAGAAAACAATACGCACGATATTGGATCTTGCCATATTTATATTACCGCATATTTTTCAAATAACGATATTTATTAATATTGAAGCTTTCTCTCCACAACAGTGAAAATTCTTTTGGAGGAAGCCACAAATCTGTTTAAAATAAAATGCTTATTTTAAAAAATTAATAGAAAGCTATTGTTAAAAAATTATTGAAAGTAAAAATGAGTTTATTGTGTTAATTCGTCTTTGTTCAATGAGTTAAGTTTTAACTGTAGATTTACTAGGATATATTTTCCCCCTACGTATCCAAATCCGTCTTCTGACTTTCTCAACTATATAATCATACTCTGATTATATTTTAATAATTTTTATTACCATTCCAATGCTAATGTTAAAATATTTACGTTTTAAAAATTGAATTCCAACGACAAACAAGAGTTCCAGCTTGAGTATAATTTTCAGGCAAATAGATACCACATATGTGAAGCTCTAAACCTTTATTCAAACTGTTCCCACTAAACCTGTATTTCCAAGAAAAACCCTCCCATAGAACCTTCAAAAATTCCATAGTCGGCATCAAAACATCATTTGATAAACCTATAATTTAAATTCTTGCAGGCGATTTCGTTTTCCTACAATAACCGCATTTTAAAAAGGAACAACAAAAATAAATTATCATTGTCGTGTTGTGTTCTGTATTTATTTTTCGAATACCGTCAATTTATTCATTTTTTTTTATTCCACTCCGAGATTATTTCTAAAGAAACTACGAAATAAATACCTAAGTCAGTGTTTATGGCAACTGTTTCTTAAAAAATTTTCTTCATTCTACTTGAAATTATATTTGAAAAAACAGTGAGTAAAATAAAAATAGTTTGTTAAAAATAAAGGAATGAGTTTTCTCTTTTTTTTATTTCCGGGAAAAGGGTTGGAAACAAGACCTTGGAAATGCTATCGAAACAAAAAAAAACTTTTCGTATTCATTCTTTTTTTCAAACTATCGAATTTGAGATTCACCTGCTTAAAATCAATTGCCTGTCTAAAAAATATTTGAAAAATAGGCTTTAATTAGAAACTTGTTTTCACCATATGGCGACATGATCATTTATGTCCAAACGAGCAACGTTGGGAAAAATAACTTTTTCACACGGAAGAAATTAAGTTGTGAACTGCTGGTTTTCAAATTTTATCACATTTAAAAAATATAATCAAGTGATGATTGAAATGAAAATAAATAAGATTAGGAATTCTCTATTACATATGGGTTAAAACCATGTTTGCGTAACACTAGCTAAATAAAAGATGTTATATAAACATGACTTTGTCGCGAGAATAACCACATCAAATTCAAAAATTATCGTGTGTAAATTCAGCAGACATCGTAGACAAATTCAATAGTTTTCATAATCCGAATAATTTATGTGGATTAAAATAACAAGACATTAAATTTTCGAAGAAAAAAAAATCTATTACTATATTTTCGTTTTTTTCCCGTACAGAAAAATACTCTTTTCGATGATTATGATAATCAATTTGAGGCCTTTTTCCGAAAAAATGACTATTAAACTGATGTAGTGGCTATTATTTCACATTCAATTTGAGTTGCAAACAAAATAAATTCTTGTAAAACAGCACTTTTTTTCGATTGTGATGAAAAATGTTTCAGAGTACATTTTCAGGATGCCGACCAATTGGCTGAGTGGTTAGTGTTCCTGACTCCTGAGCTGTTGGCCCCTGGTTCGAATCCCGGTTCGGGCATGGATATTTCTTTCCTTCTCTGTTCTCTCTGTGTTTCTCTGTCCTTTCTTCTGTGATGTTGTATGAATAAGGCCCGCCCTATAAACGGGTTTATGGTGGTATGGCGCGGGTAACGCTACTCGCCTCCGTGACTTGGTTCACAGGTGCCCGCTGGGTAATGAGAAATGAGTAGCAGTCTGTGGCCTTGTTGTGGCATAGGGTTCAAACCCTCTTGTGCCCGCCATTGGAAAAAGAAACATTTTCAGGATTGTATTTTAAACGTCTCATATATACAAAAACTATAAAAAATAATAAAATAAAATTTAAAAGGATTTTATTGTGATTATTTATAACATTTGCCTCTCAATACTCAAATATAATTAATTATCTTCTAAGTTAAATAAATTATTTTACAAAACAAAATAGCCATTTCATTTTAAATATCCCAAAAAAGAATGCTGAGAAAACGAATGAAAAAAAAATTTTCAACTATTAGTTATCTTTTAAAAGTTAGATTTCTTAGAATCTTATTTTTAATGTTGCTTTCTCGTTTGATGTGATAGATCAGTGGGAAAAGATATCAATCAGTCTCTGGTGTGTCTGGTAGTGAGTACGATACCTGAAGCAGCGGAATGCTTCATGCTGGGAAAATATGCCTATTAAAAGTTACATATAGTGCTGTGGCGCCCTCTGAGAGCATGATATGGAAATAAGAGCTCATTTCAAATTAGACCATGATTCAAAATCACGAGGTTGCATTTAGTTGCTTCTCTTACCGGAACTAAATATTCAGAAACATTTCGACTTCTTCTGATTCTGCGTATTATACTTTACAATTAATAACAATGGATTATAGTACAAAATTTGGACGTGGTGTTCTGGTTGGTTAGGATATTCTTTCTCGTTATCGAAAGTTAGTGGGTTCAGTTCCCGACCCAATCCACGTGAGCCACCCGCCATTAGCGAATATCCGTCGTGTTGGCTAATGGCGGCTGGCTCACGTTAAATAAGGTCGCAATGTCCTTCATGTGAAATGATACCTCTGAGGGTTTCAGGCCAAGTCAGCTTGGTCCCTGCAGTTACATTATGAAAACCCTGACTCTTTCGGGGGCATGATGGCACTTCCACCCCTTGTTGTGCTGAAAATATGAAGACCGGATTATATATATGTGTGGGGGGAAGGGGATTGAAACCGCCACCAGAGGGCCATTCACATCGAATCCAGCGCGGGACATAGAGAAGAGAGGGAGAGAGAGAACGACGAGGTGATGGAAGAGAAAAGACGTGAATGGATATTGGACTAATTTAGAATTATAACTAAGATGCTAAATTTAAACTTGTTATTTGATATTCATTTGTAAACATGTAAACAGCTTTTTCTTATTTTGTGAAAAACCATGATGAAATCATTTAAAAATAATGTGTTATTTCCTGACAATGAATACAGAGAACCCATATATATATATATATATATATATATATATATATATATATATATATATATATATATATATATATATATTAGAAAAAATTGAATATTTGTATTAATAGTTAGGTGAAAAAGGGAAACAATGACTTTAGCATAAATATTGTCTTTTACGCATTACCAAAAAAAAAAAAAAAAAGTCACAAACAGTTTAGGTCGTGAAATCTTATGAACCATTTTAAAAATGTAAAGCATAAAATGCTTTTTTTTTTTTTTTTTTTTTTTTGATGAGTGATCATTTTTGAAACTCTTCATTTGTAATCTTGGCAACTGTTTAATCGAAGCGAAACCAGCTATGACATTACAAATATTTTAAAATGTTCTCTCATCATATATTATTCATGCTTATGTATATTATTTAAAACTAAGAATTTTTAAAATCTGATTACAATCTGTGAAAGAGCTTATAACTTTTTGATAGTCCCTAAACTATTAAAAAAGTTATAAGCTCTTTAATGTCTGATCTTGCTTGATTTTTTTTTTTAAATAAAATTAAATTTTTGATTTGAAGGTTTGTTAAGTGTACTTTTTGTGAGGCTGAAGAAATTATATCGTAGTATTTCATATACTACGATTGTCGCTAGTACATCATGTACTTAAATTTACATTGACTCTACTGCTGGAGCACTGATTAGGAAAGGTAATTTATGCAAATGCCAAAGAATCCAAAAAAAAATTATTTTTAGAGTAAGTTATAGGTAAAAAAAATTATTAATTATATCCTTGAGGACCTTCGAAAAAATTTATTTGAGGGTATATATATATATTTTATAAGTGGTTCTGTGAATCATTAAATGTGATAGAGGGCATAGAATTGTTATAATTTTCAAAGTGTACTTCTTTAAAGAGATATTGAAAAAACTTTTACAAAGAAATTAATTTTCATAAATAATTATACCACAAAAAACAGTTAAAAGGAAGCAGAGAAATTTCTTCGATTATAAAAAGAAAACTTGGGTTTTGTAAAAATTTTATGTTAGAACAAGTTAAGTATATGTAGTGCAGAGGAAAATTTGCAAGTATAAAAGGCAAATAAAATTCATGGCTCTTTTCATGATAATAATCACTACAATAACTAGCTTAACAATGTTTTGAAATACTAAAACCTTCTGTTCCGCAGAAAGCTAACAACTACAAGGGCGTGGCTATCAGTTAATTAATATTAATGAAATGAGTAATTCGAACAAAGGAATGTTCCACTTTATTCTATTATAAGAAATTGCTGACTATAAAAAATCGCTCATAAGCTACGAAACTATAACTAAAAACTGCTTCAAGTGTATTTCTAATTTAATGTACGGAAAGGAATAATATAAAAATGAATGCCATTCTGTGGAAATATTTGAATAATTTATACTTTACCAAATCTAAATTTATTTTACGGGTGAAAAATGTAATTGCCAATATTCTACATGTTAGAGAAAGATTCCATTCGATTCATCATGAATATTAAAATATTCCTGAATTCCTTCCTGATTTACGGACGCTGATACTAAGGGCAGGACTAATATTCTTGCGTGGGAGGATGCTCGTGTTGCCAATAGTAAAATATAAACAATTTATTCGAGTCTTCTTCCCGAATGATTATTTTCTTAAAAAAAATAATAAGAAAGAAACAAAAAGACAAGAAGTAGTTGACTTTATAATAAATAAGATAAGAAACAGGGTGGATTGTTTTATTCAAAAAGTTCTCCCCCCCAAAAAAAAATTACTGAGAAATCCATAAAATTTATACTCAAATAAGAACAACAAAAAATCTTACTATTAAAAAACTTCGGTATATGTAATAGTAAACATAATTATCTTACAAACCTCAATCTTTAAACATAAGGACAAATTATACTTTTTTATATATATATAAAATATGTTTTTAATAATTCATGTATATTGAGCATCATATTAATATTGTAATTAATATTTATGAGCTATTAAATATTTCAAAAGAATATTTCTTATATTTTAAAATGTATAATTTCTTATATTTTAAAATGTAATGTTAAAATGTAAAATGTAATTTAAAATGTACTTATATTTTAAAATGTATGTAAATATTTTTTAAATTATTGGTAAATTTTCAGAGCATATATAAAATAACAGTTTACTGTCTTCACGGAATATTTTATTAACATGATTAAAGTTATGCCGACTTTTAATCTATTTCTTTTGAAGAACACAGGTTTTATTTATTCCATTAGAACTATGCATCGATTATATTTTGATTCTAACAATGTCATGAGAAACAGTAAAGTAAAATAGAAATCAAGGAAATATGAAACTTACCTGATAAACAGTTTTCAGTTAAAAAATTTTCTCTGAAAATCTCTAAGCAGTTAAAATAAGGATTCCATTAAGTTCTTTGAAAAAGAACAAATAGATTATAAAAAACTAATAGAAGAAAAGCTCAATCTAAATCGACTTTACATAGTTGAATGCATATTCTTCATCTGGTAGTTTTAAGGAAATGTCTACCAGACGGATAACAAATTAATAACATAAAAATATTTTGATTTTTTTCTTTGTGAATTTACCAGATTTCTAAGAATTGGGAAGTTAGTTCTCATAAAATGTAATAAAAATTTATACAAAAAAGAGGTTATTATTAAATGGATACTATAGACAATAAATTAGGATGATATGGCATTTTCTGTTAAAATGCTTTGATTTATGACTATTTCTGTTTAAGCATGATGTCATTGGCATGATTTACGAAAAGGATATGATATTATATATTTTATCATCTTACGATCCTTTTTATAAAATTGATCATTTTAGCCTAATATTTAATTTATTCAATATACTCATTTCGGCATAATATTTAATAATTTATTAAATTAAAACAACTTACTGAGAAACTTAATCAAAACTTATTAAATTAGTATCAAATTTAATAAATATTAATGACTTCCTTGGATTACAGCTTTTCGAAGGAAAGTTTATTGTTAGAAATAGCCGCTTTCAGTTATTTTTCTACATTTAGCTGAGATCTATATTTAGTCTTCAACGAAACCACCACAGAAAATCCAGTTTCACAAAGGTAGGTTGTTGAAAATGGTAAAAGAACACAAAATGATCTTTTTTTTTAAGTGCAGAAGACTCATCGTCTATTCCAGCCCAAAATTCAAAGAGTGATTCCTGAATCGTATTTTGGTTTCGCCATTTTTGGTGAAGGTTTCTTCCTCGAGAATTAAGATTCATTCGGGAATAATATCTGTTGTCGAATATGGCATTCAAGTAGCCCAAATAAATCATTGCAAAAACTCTCGACTTCCGGTGTTTTCCTCTTCCAGGAAAATAGTGATTTTTTTCTCTTAATTCATAAACACCTTGCAAAAACTTCCCGCGTGCAAGCCATCTTACCTCGCCATAAAATAGAAACGTTGAATGTGTTGCACCAATGTCTTAACAAAGTGCTGAAATGATTATTGATTTCAGCACTTTCATATAATTTACTACAGTTTTACAACCGTAGTTAATACAATATTTATACCAGAACTAATTTCTTTGGAAGCAAGGGCTTCTATATGAATCATACAATGTGTCCTGACGCACTGAGGTGATTTTTGTTTTACAAATAAGTGAATACTTTGGAATCTTCCGGACACTGAACGAGCTCCATAGGTGATCATTCCTACGAAATTTTTCCATAGTTTGTTTGCCTTGTTCATGAAATCATTTAAGATAGCAAATAATGCGAGTGATGTTGCTTTAAGTTCTATTGATTTGCATGCAGGATTACTCAATCCAATAAAAATGTTCGGGAACTTCACATGAAATGATTATATCTATTAAGTTACAGTTACAGATAGCTTTCAGGGGAATTTTATATTTCCGCTTCTTCGAGCGCTTGTCAAAGCTTTAAGAACAAGACAATGTTTCGCAATATCTGATGAGTTCTTCAATGCCTGTGAAAATGTTTGAAGTCTCCTGAGGATTTTGTATACTATGGAAAGCATGGCCTTTCCTGGAGTAACTGGAGAAATTAGCGCTAATTTATTTCCGAAAAATCTCTAAGCAATTTCTATGTTAAGCGGACTAAACTGGAAATTACAGCAAGACAGTGCTACTTGCTATTTGTTTAAATCAATTAAACACTGGTTTCAGAATTCTGTATGCGAATTGGAAGACGAATGGGACAAAATCCTATATCTTAGTCCAAAAATCAGATTAATTAAATGAAAAATCGTGTATTTGTTGTTGTTGTGGCTTATTCCTCAAGCTAGACCATGTCCAAGAGGTCGCGAATCCTCGAAAAGACATAAACAATAAGAGGTGAAGCTGGTTGGTTGGTTCTTATCTCCAAAGATCTGACGGAATCAGACCATATCCATAAATCCATTGACGAGCAGCAAGTCGGAAACAAGGAGAGAAGAAAATTTCCTCCCAAGCTGCTTAAAATATGATCAGCAGAAGCCGGATGTCTGCGGCATTTTGGGCAAAGAAGGTAGGATTTTATACCATGATTAAAGGTAAAACATTTCAAATGCCTACTGGTAAGTCGTGAAAGGCAGGTATTGATTTTTCTGCCGCATGGAAGAACCAGCGACTGTTCCGGTTTACCAGCCCTATACCAATCGTGAGTGAAGGGGGGCTCCAGTTAAATTGTCTGGTACTCCAGAGGTGAAGTAATAATGTGTATTTGTAGTTATCAAAATAAGTTCGGTGGCTCCCTAGTTTCAATCATCGGATTGGACAAGTACCTTCTAATCGGCTATACAGGGTGATACCTTGATCCCCATACGCGTTGCCGTGCCTTTGAGTTTAATTTTTAGTGTTATTATCAGAAAAACAATTAGTCAAATCTTTTCCAACTATGCAAAAGAAGTTCTAGCTACTGATCTTATAATTTGATAACAGGTCTTTTAATGAAAATTTTTGAAAGTGTTAGTATATTTAAATAACACGCATACATTTTATATTTCGTATCAATATACGTATCAATTTAATTTAAAATTTTTGTATTATTTATAATTAAAATCCAATGAAGAACAATGATCCTATCATTTTGTAAGACACTTTAAGTATAATAAATAATAAAAAACACCTTGCTTCAGTAAAATAAATAGATTTTAAGAAATGTGGTCTATTGTAATTTTATTTATATTAATTTTTTACTACAAAATATGCAATTAATTTATTGTATGCCATGAATATATGTATACATATTTGCGTATGAATTGAAATGCTTAGCTTTTAGATGAAATTATACATTTGATCAAACCATTAAAAATACATTAGTGCTTTAAACTGATAACAAAAAAATAATAAATTTTTATTTTTATGCATGTATTTATATTAAAAATTCACTCAAATACTTCTTACAAAAATTATACACTATAATATAAATTAATCTATAAAATAATTCAATCTTATGTATTTATATATTTTCTCGTTTATTTTAAACGTACACACAATTTCTAATATATCATAAATAAACAACTTTCACTTGAAAAATTTTAAATGTAGATTTTTGTCCTTATACTACGAACACAAATATGTTATGCAGTGTAAAAAATGAAAAGAGTTTTCCTGCTCCCGAGAAAAACATAGTTTTTCAAAAAATATTAAAAAAATTTTACAAGCACACATAAACAAGTATGCAGATTTATTTTTTGCCTTCCTTAAAAATAACTTTAAAGAAATATATTGAAATAAAGCAGTTAGAAAAGATAGAATTGATGCAAAGCTATTGTTATTAGGAATACATAAAGAATTTGCATTATAACTTTTTAAGGTAGTACAATAGAATAAAGCTGTATAGTGTAAAAATCGAAAACAGCTTTAATTTATTCCTGCATGTTTACAGTAAACAACAGATTCTAAAATTGAAAATGCTATAAACGGGTATAAAACATTTCCTTAACATAAAGATGAAAAATTATAAAAGTTAAGTTTGAATTCAAAAGCAAGATATATTTTGCAAAATATAGATAAAAAAAATAAATTGACATTCCTTGTTTAGGTCAAATAATCCTCAAATATAAATAACCACTATTTTAAAAATATTTAAGCTACTCAAATTATTTAATAAAACATTTTATTAAATTTTTCACTGGCCGTGAATAGACTTTCCTAATATGATTGAAAATTGTTCATAATAAAAAAAGAACGTTTTACATATTCCATAAAATAATACAATGCTGAAAGCTACCATAGACATTTCCGACTTGAGAAATAATTGTAAGATCATAATTATGTTCCAATTTTATAAAGAAATTACATACAGTTATAACTACTAAATTGAAAATGGGTGGAACCCGCAGTGGCCTGATTGAAAAGTCATCGTTAACGTGAGCAGAAGGTGACGGGTTCAATACCTAACACACTGAAGATCCATCATGTTCAAAATGCGAATAAGGTACATAAAATAGATGGTGGTCGAAGTATCCTTCCATTGATGTTCCAATCACAGAATGGTATAAGTTCAGATACCAACTACGTTTCTTAATTGTGGTTCAAAATTATGCAATAAATCCCCATGTTCAATGGCATTTCAGTCCAGGGAAATAAGCAGATGGAAATATTGCTCTCAAACAATTAAAATGAGAACTTTAAAATAAAAGGAATTAGTGTCAGATAATATTTTAATTTTAAGATGTTGCATATTGTAACACAATATCAATACACACAATACGGATATATGACAATGTAAAGCAATGATATAATCATAACATCAAAACAACACCACAATTAAAAATGAAAATAAACAAATAATTATATAAAAGATATTCAAAACTGATTGCTATTTACAGGAAATAATATGTAAACAAATAAACTAAAACTAAACTCTGTGGCACGACAGCCCATGTGGGCCAAGGCCTACAGTGCCATCTGTTTTCTTGACCGAGAGGCCATGGGGTACAAAGCACGTGTCCCGATGGAGTGGTCAACCTAACGCAAAATGTAAGCAAATAGAAGTAGTATTTAACAATTAAATGAATTTTTCGTAGTACTAAATTTGATTGAATATCTAGCATATCACCCGCCTGATGTCTAGGTGTGAAAAAATAGTTTCAATATACTTCATATATTGTCATAAGAAGCGGCTAAAATGGGAATTCAGTGTCCAGGGGTGTAGTCCAGTACATTGCTTATTTTGAGGATTATATCCTCCTGATTGGTGATTAAATGTTGGGTCTACCACTCTACCTAGTAAAAATCGTTAGATTCAGAATCTCAAAAAGAATTTTCCCGAATAATTCATTTCTAATGACTTGACATGAAATCGACTTAGTATTTGCGCCATAGAATACATGGTTCTAAGAATGTATGAGAAGGACTGCCTGGAAAAAGACTTCAACATACTTAAAATCAAGAACTGGAGGTCGATTTCTAGAAAAGGGGCGGAATGGCAGTGACTTCTGAAGAAGCCCAAGGCCCACGTGCCAATGCTGATGATGAAGAATGTATGAGAGATGTTTTGGCAATATAGGAAATGAGATGTGCATTAGTAAAATAATTAAATACAAATTTATTGAATTCAAACCAGTGAATGAAAAGATTTGTAAATGAGAGTATTGAAAGTAAAACCCAAACTATTTTATATGCTCATGCTTCTGTTAAGGATGAGCGATGAGAAAGATGAATTCTATGATTGTCTTAACCAAGACAACGCTAGATGTCGCTCAAGTGATATAAGGGTTTTGACAGGTTTCTTTATTGCAAAAATTAGTAAAGAGAATTTGAGGATGTTCATAGGAAGCCACAGTCAATATGATGAGATTTATGCTCGAGGAATCAGCATCACCGCTAATCGCTTGAGAGCGTAGGAGTGTGGGTTCGATTCCCACCATGGCCCTGGGTGTTTTCTTCGTTATTCTTCTGTGGTTGTACATCTGTCATTGTGCTATTTGTCTTATTATCGACGAAGACTTACAAGCGGATCTCAAGAATCAAGCATACAAGTCTGAATATATGTAATGTAATAAAATAAATAATAAATAAATGCTCGAGGAATTCACCACCTCGAGCAATATGGTGATTGTAAATAGAACATAAAAAGCCTAACAACATCCACAAAGCTATTTGGAGATCTCCTGATGGTGAAACACTCTAAGCCAAAAGACTCCATGTTGACAGATGTAAGACATAGAAATAGTTTATAAGTCATGTGCACATTCCGATCAGCAAATGTGGATTCTGATCATTCCAAAACTTCACGATAAGATCAATGGATTTTTCTATAAAACGAATGAACAAAGTTCTAAGGAATCAAAAGTGAACTATTGAGAAGAGCTGAGATTTGTGGACTGTATAAGAAAACTAAACATAGCAAAATCACATTTCAGGTGGAAACCCTGCCGATAAGAAATGCTTGACATAATCTAAAATATATCGTCAATGAAGTTTCCGAGAAAACAATACCAGAGTGTCAAGCAAGAAGGGGAAACTAATGGTTTGATGAAGAATTCCATCTGAAAACCGAAAGGAAAAATGAGGCTTATACACTGAGGATACAGAAACCAAGAAAGATATATCTTTCTTGGTTTCTGTATCCTCAGTGAGATATAACTTAAGGAAAAAAAAAGTACTTAGAAAAGATCATATCCAGATGAGTAAAACAAATTACTGAAATCTTTAACAATTCCAAAAGAAACTAAAAAGTTTCATCCACTAATAAGTGAGGAAGAAAGGACTTCAATCCTAGAAATACAGCCTTCAAAAATTAATGGAGAAAATAAAATATGGAGGAGGTTCTTATTAGGTGATGTTAACATTTTAAATTCACTAAGGGTAAACATAACGAAGAAATACCTGGTAACCAAAAAAGTTTTTAATGATGTGGGATTTAAAAATTCCAAATGCTGTAATATGATATGATAAAAAGACTTCATTCATCAAAGTGAGCAACATTATATACCCCAGTCTTCTCCCGACGTTATGCAAACTCATGAATACTAAAACTAAACCAGTGACACCATAGTTCATGTGTAGGCCAAGGCCTGCAGTGCCTATATCTGTTTTCCTGACCGAAGACCCCTGAGGTGTAAAGCATGTGTTCCGGTTAGGTGGTCAGCCTGACGCGAAACCCCCAATGTTTAGTTCACAAGCTCGTTTGGTACTCAGTTTATCTACCCACTGAAGGGATGAAAGGCTGAGTTGACCTTGCCCAGTCCGAGGATTGAACCTCGGATCTGTGTTTTGGGAGCGCGAAGAACTACCACTGAGTTAACGGGCTTCGCTCATGCATACCGTTGCAATAAAATGGCATGATCAATAAAGCAAAGATCTTGATCCTTATTAGTAAAACAAATGGCCACTTCCGGTTTTGATCTCTTCCGCATCGCGGAACCGACTGGTTTCGCATGTGATTGTCCAGCGCACGGAACAAGTCATAATCACTTGGGGAAATGTCTGGAGAATAGGGAGGATGAGAAAAAGTTCCCATTCTAAGGAAAGTAATCCCATTCAGAGTCACATTAGGGGTGTGTGGTTTTGCGTTGAATCGAAACCTTTCCTTGATCATTCTGGCTTTTTCTTTTCCTTACATACGTTCCAGTTGCTGCATGTAAATGGAAGTGTTGATGGTCTGGCCACGTTGAAGGCACTCTGGCTGAACTGCCAGTCGATGTCCACCTACACACTGCAGCAGCTTCTGGGAATGGTGTGGAGTATTTTCAGTCCAAGGAATTCGGATTTGCTCGTAATAACCAATGATGTGAACGCTTGTGGCTAGTTTACTGGGTCCATTTTTTATCACCATTCATCAGTAAATAATACAGAAACGATTCGTTTTCCTAGCGAGAAATAAATGATGAACAGAAGGATAATCCATGAAATTTATTGTATTCAGTAATGGCTAATTTGCAGGATCCATTTTACATCTCACTCGTCAGTGCATAATTTATAAATAGTTCATTTTTCTGGCGGGAAATAAGTGACGCACAGAGGGATAACCCATGAAATTCATTGTATTCAGTAAGTTCGTAAAAGAGTCATTTGTTTAGCTTCTACACATTTCACAGTTCGTGTGTAAGTGAGCACGAATGATTTCACCAGATACATGGAACTTAACTGTAAGTCCATGACACTTTGGAAAAGAAGAATCTTCATCGATAGCACTTTTCAAATCATCGCCGTTTAAGATTGCGGTGGATATTCGAGCGATTCACCACCGGAAAGGAATTAGTGATGCCCCCTCTGTGTGGTATGTTTAATTACAATATCGTCTCTGAATGCCATACGTATTTTTCAGAGTGCCTCAGCAGAATTTGCGCCAAGAATTTCGGAACAAGTTTGTACTCATATATAACAAACATAGTCTAATGATGTCTTTGTTTAAGTCATTACTAGACCGTTTTTCGGATTTAAAAACTAAACCGAAATCTATAAAATTTCCTCGTGAACAATTATTATATATCATTTGTATGAAAATATTGAAGGTAACTTTATTTTAAATTAAAATTTAACTAACTTTATATTAATTTATTACTTCTTTGGTTATTTGATACCTATATATAATATAATATCTGCCTTAAAAGATCAGGGATTAGAGCATACCATCACCAATTAATTTTTTATAATGTTGAGTTGGCCTCCAAAAAAGTAAATCACAATAAATCTACTACACAAAAATCATTAAGGATGAGCTCATAAATATCAATGAATCCAAACTAACCTAAGGAATGCATATCTTATCGGTTGTTTCTGGGCATAGTCCACTGAATTGGAAAAAAATGGTCCTATTTAGTCTGTCCTATTTATATAAAACAAAAAGAAGAAGACATGCTGGAAATTTATAATTTCAGGAGAATCAGTCTTATTAAATGTAACATATAAAATCTTCTCCGCCTTTCTATACAAGCGCGATTGTTCACAAATGTCTAGTATTCTTCTTCTTTAATAGCGTAACAACCTATTACAAATCTTAGCTACCTCTACAGCACGCTTTTTCCAGCCCAGTCTGTCCAAAGCGACACTTTGCCAAAAGTATCAATGAGCCATCTTGTTGGAGGTCTTCCTCTGGCACGGGATCTAGTATTATTAGCAACTACTAATATGGTTTCCAAGAATGAAAAACACCAACAACTCTAAATACAAACAATTAGATTAATTCTAGAGAGAACAAAACATAACAATGATACCTATAATCTTTTCATCGGTTTTAAGATTGTTTACGACAACTCCAATAGAAAATAACTTTTAACTGAAACTGAGGTAACTCTTAAGAATCCAAAATGCAGTTTCAAATTTGTGTCAAACCTCTCAAAATCCGTCTATACAAAAAGAGAGCACTTTTCCAAGGATTTTCATGTGTCTTTTGTTCAAGAAAAGATTATAAGATAAATCCTAGATGAACTATTCTGAGTTAATCGTTTAAGCTGTCACTGAGACTTTTGTCTCATTTAAAAATACAGCAGAAAAAATGGGTCTAACAACTAATGATGATGAAATTAAATTTATGATTGCAATAAATAAAAAATAAATAAATACAGCTCCTCTAGAGATAAATAAGTACATATTTCAGAATATAAAGCAATTTTAATACCTGAGCACTGTGATCTCAATCTACGATTATCTGAAAATTGAAATTAAAAGGTAACTAGCCGTGGTTAAAAGATGTTTCTATGACCTTATAAGCCAACTAAAATCTAAATTCACCAGCATTGGAAAAGAATTCTAAATAAGACCAAGATAAGACATGTAATTCTATACCAGAATGAATGCTGAGCTTAGAATAGGGCAGATGATCATATATTAAATTTTTAAAATAAAACTTTTGAAGAGTTTTAGACTAATTATGCAAAACAACTTTAGTAGACTCGTCTGTAATATGAATATATATAAAAAAAATGGCGTGCCCGACATCCAAAAAGTGACAAAAGCATCTCACATATTCAGATATGGTGACACCTTTCCCACAAAAAAAGTCATCCGTTCGATTTAAGGGCAAACGACGACGAGGAAGACCTTCAAACAGATGGTTCGATCAGATTAAAAAAAGAACATAAGAATTGAAGTGAACAGAGAAGAGCCATTGTACGGGATCGAGCTAGGTGCGGAAGAACTAGCACGATAGCCTTGACCAGTAACAGGCTGTAATCTTATAGCAAAAAACTAACATATATTTCCTTCTTCACTAATATATCTATTTTTACGCATTCTTATAAGATAAAAATGAATAAGTTAAAAGTTTCAATACAATTTTATAGCAAACATTAATTTTTAGTAAAATAAAGACAATAAAAATGAGGAATAGGATATTTATTCAACAAAAATTATAATTGTTCAAATTTAAATCTCTATTTTCTTCAAACAGTAATTTTTTTTGTCATTAAGCAACTTCTTTCATGAACCCGGTACATGTGATAAATTATTGAATATTTACGACCAATGCCGAACTCGTAATGAGAATGTGATAAATTCTGATTATTTTGTAAAGAAATTATACTTTAATTTGAAAATAAATATTTTCAAGTAATATTAAACAGTTTGATCTTAAGAATTAGAAGAACATCATGATGGCTTAAAATAAAGCTCACACAATAACCTTTTATAATTTATATAAAAATTTAAATAAATAACCCTTTTGTAGGTTCATTTCAGTAGATACTTTAAGACAAATATATTAGATAACAGTGGAAGTTATTGAAAAAAACAAAATGATCAAATTTAATAAACTAAAAATATAACAAATACTATATGCCAGTGTTTAACTAATAAAATATTTTTACTCTTTTTCTTTTTTGCAAGAAACCAGCTATGATAAAATAATACACAACTCTTCTTATGCAATTGCTAAGCCTTATTGTTCGAAAGTGCTGTAAGGGTAAATATTTTTTGTTACATTTGTCAGCAATTATTCCAAATACTAAATTGAAGATATGCATAATGAATTGCGATTTTTATATTGTGTTCATATATGTGTGTTCAGCTTCATAATACAGCAAGTGGATTTCCTTATGATGACACTTCCAACAACAGGAATAGCTGTTCCTTTCACTTTTCACAGCCAAGCAAGCAGTTTTTTCCAGTTCAGGCGTTTTGCCTCAACAACATTTTCGAGAGAGAGCACTTTTGCTGGTACTGCTTCTTTTTTCAAGGATTCTTTTCCAAATTTTTTAAATTGTTGAGAAGTTGTTCTTTAGAATTCCATATTTTTTTGGCAGTTTTTGTCTTTAATACTTTTTTGTCAACTTCTTTTAGAACCTTCCTCTTTACTTTAACAGATAAAAGTGGTCGTTTCTTTTGCAGCGACAAATCCTCAAAGGCGACAGTCGAAGCATCATAAATTAAACTGTTCAAATGAGACCATACCAATTGCAAAATAACGGGGCTCAAACTTTTAAAGTTTTCCACCATCGGGAAAACACGAGTCGAATTCGGTACTACAAATCATTTCCATCAAATGACTGATATCCATGTATCTTCA
The DNA here is from genome assembly GCA_037975125.1 of Latrodectus hesperus. NCBI lineage: Eukaryota > Metazoa > Arthropoda > Arachnida > Araneae > Theridiidae > Latrodectus > Latrodectus hesperus. Next base: position 5,312,914 of record JAJQOW010000017.1, on the reverse strand, counting down.
CCTATTATTTCCAGAATGCCTACATGTGTCGCTTCTTTGTTCAAGAATGAATCAAATTTAAACATTATATAAAAAAGAATTCAAATAAAAATTGAAAAAAATATCAGATCATAAAAATTAAACAGAAAACAAAAATATTTGCTAGAAAAACGAAAATTCGCAAGAGATTTTTCAAAATTTTAGTTCGTAAATGGAAATTAAAATTAACATGGTGTCAGGATAGGGTTTAGCGATTAATTCGTAAAATCGTTACTGCTCGTAAAGTAGAGATTCGTAAAAACGAGCATATACTGTATATTTATTAGTCTATATGTAAAAACCCTAATAACTTTATAAAAATTAGGAATTATGTTAATTTTTATACTATTTGGAGCGTGAGCGACGAATATTCTTCACAACCCATGTATTCTGTAAGGAAACTTTTAAATGAATTCTATGATGGCAATAACTTGAATAAACAGAGAAAATCGGGCAGTTCAAATAAGCACAGCCTGACTAAGACAGGGACACATGGGGCAGTTGCTCCGGGCCCTACATCAGAAGGGCCCCCAGATCAAATAGAATGTTTATTTTAGTTTATCAATAGAATATAATTGTTTGGTAAATCGAATAGAAAATTTGTTATTGAGAAGCAGGAGGGGGGCTTTCAAAGAAGTTTTGGTCCCAATTAGTCTAATCGGACCCTACAAATAAAAGCTTCTAAAATGTTTTTCCATATTGTAAACTCAGAAAAACCGTCATCGAAATATAATTAATAATTACTTAATTAAAAATTATTATTTTAACTTCACTAATTAATTTATTAAAATAATATTTATTCTTAATAAATTAATTAGTGAAGTTAAAATAATATTTTGTCTAATGGAGAATATTTCTTCTAACTAATTAATCGCCTTTTGCTGTTGCCTAAGATATTTTTACAGATGCACAAGCACACATACACACAAAAAAATCCTATAATTAAGATTTTTGTTTTATAATTTCAAAAAATGTCCCATCAAAACAAGCAATTGACCTGACACTGTTATTAAAGAGTTTTAGAACTCTTTTTTAAGGAACTTTGAATAATCGAAAATAAATTAATAATATAAAACAAAGAATTTCGATTCAAAATAAATTTTTTATTATTATAGTTCATTTTACTAAATACTGAACATAATAGAATTCAAAGTAAAGTGCATGGCATTATGCTTGTTAATGTTGCATGTACTAAAAGTATTTTTTAGAGAAAACTAATTCAACTCAATCAAGGCTAAATTAAATTTTTTTCATACATTTGTAATTCAAGTTTAAAGTGATTGAAAAAAACTAGAGTTAAATTACATAGGCAAGCTGCTCTTTATACTTTTCTGTTTTTAATATCTAATTGTTGTAAAAATAATGTTGGTATTGAGCATAAAAATTTAATTATATTAAATAAAATTTTTCAAGTAAATAAAGTTCTGAAAAAATATGCTGTTTTGTTACAGTAACACAAACAATTTAGAAATATGTTTATATTTTCTAGCTATTATCTTCACACGGAACTCTTGTAATTTAATTACTTTAATATACACTGCCCGACATTGAAATTGCAACATCAAGTAGCCAAATTTCAGAATAGGAAATTCGCTGCTCTCCAGCGCACGTACGATAAGATATCAGGTGAGGAAGCGGCAGAGGGGACAATATTCGCTCCGTTATGGCTGCTAGGAAAATAATAGTTGAAAGTTTGTTCTTGTCGCAGAGGACGGCAGTTATTGCAGAGAATGTCAGGCCATCGTTGACGGAGTCAATGCCAATAAATATATGAGTTCGCGAGGGGCATGGTGATCGGACTGAGGACAGGTTGATCCTTCCGGCAAATCGCAACTGATAAACACCTGGAAGCGTCCACAGTTCACCGGCTGCGACGAAGATGGTTGGAACAATGAACAGTGAAACCTTTACGAGATGCCGGTGCAGTCAGTGATGTCAGCCCGCGTGGATCGACGCGTCAGACGATGGCAGCCCCGCAAAGCACTTCTACCGAATTTCTGCAGCATGAACAAGACACCCTGGATCCTCCTATATCGAGCAGAACCATTTGCCATCTATTGGTTGCTAGTGGCCTGCCCTCATGGCGTCCGTTACGAAAATTGATATTGACCCCACAGCATGAGCATTAACGTCTGGAATGGTGCCGGATTAAAGCGATATGGCACAGGATCGTCTTCCCATTTTTCAGTGATAATCGCCACGTATGAGTGTGGCGTCGATATGGAGACAGGTCCAATCCTGTAGCAATGGTGGAACGCCCCACGGCACGACAATGCGGCATCATGGTTTGGGGAGTCATTGCGTACGATTTCAGATCTCTAGTTCGTATTCAGGGTCACTATGACAGCCCAACATTACATGGATAATGAGCTGAGGCCAATGACACTTCCTTACCTTCAGAGGATACCTTCATTGGCCGCAGCACCTTTTATAAGCAGGATAAAGCCAGACCCCACATTGCTTGTATCAGCCAACATTCCCTGCAAGGTGTATAGCTGCTTCGCTGGCTGCCGTGCTCGCCAGATCTCTCACCAATCGAACACCTGTGGGATGTGACTGGACTCGATTTGCAGATCCAGCCACTGCTTCCTTCAGAAGACGCACTTTGGCAAATGGTTGACAAGGGATGGAGAGCAATTCCTCAGGACGCCATTCGTACTCTCATTGACTCTGTGCTAGTTGCTTCCTGTATCGCCGTCCAAGGTGGTCCTAGAACCTACTGACCCAACCATGTGCTTCCACTGTATTACGCATATTATTTCTAAATACGAATAATTTATTGTTCATTGCTCTCACTCTCTGTTTGCAAAATTTTGTCACTTTTTGGCAACTCCTTGGTTTTTGTATGTATACAAAAATTCAGATTCTCCCATGAAAATAGAATGATTCTTGCATCAATTTGAATCTGGTGCCAAAACTTTTTTGCAACATTTTTTGAAAATTTCTTGTTTTATGGCATTATGCTTATTTAATTATTAAAGAAGAGTTTAGATTGTCTCTCTATGTGTTTGTATTTTCATTCTGCGGCTACATTTTGTACATAAGAACTAATTCAACCACCAAATAAGATTTAAAGTATCGCTATAAAATCTAGGAAGTCAGATTCAGTAAAAAAAGAAAAAGAAATCGTAATTATGAAATAAAATTAGCATCATATCAGAGAAAATTGAAAAATAAATTTAATTATTGTGAAGGAAACTAGAATATTCACCACAATTTGAACAGTAATTATGACATTTTTACTTAACAAAACCTGCAGCTGAATAATTTTTATAACATTTGTAAAAGTGATAAACATAGGAATATAAAAATCAACCAATATAATCATTCAATGATCACTTTTTGCACAAAAGGGCTTAAGGGGTTCCAAACAACTAAAAGCATACAAACCAAAGTAGGCAAAATTGAAACATGAACAGTTGAACCGATGGCAAGAATGTTAAACATTCGGTTGGCAGCTCGGTTTTTAGTTTGTCAATAAATATCAAGGCCAAATTATAAATTATGTAGTAAAAACTTATTTGAATTTCTTATTGCTTTGAAATCTTCCTCGAACATAAATATTTACCTTGACTTCCAATATTTATGTTCAAATAGAAGTTCAGCCAAGGAAATATAGATTTCTGCACTGATTGTTTATCCACTTGGCTTTTTCTGGCATCATACCTCTGAAGTTTATATAAATTGTCCTATATAAAACAGCTTATATAATAGATGGTTATTTTTATGAACCTCTAATTTACAGCAAGTGGCTAGTCCCTAGCCTGACACCAGAGACACAATGATAATTTTCTTCCATTTACAAACTAAAATTTCGAAAAAATCTATTCTTTGTGAACTTCCATTGCTGACAAATGGTTTTATTTCCCGTTTTTTATTTTTCATGATCTGATAATTTTGTCACGTTTTTTTTAATTGATTCCTTTTCATACAACGTCTGAGAACTTGATTTATTCTTGAACAAAGGGACACGTGCAAGCATTCCAGACACTGTGGGAACAATAGTTCTAAGTTAAAGACGCATGAATATCATATATTTGATGGGAAAGAACTGTGGTTCCGAATTCAACTTCTAAGTTCCCATGCGTAAAAACACAGAAAGGGAGAAAAAACTCCTCTCTCCTGCCCATACATTTGAACATTGAAAGGGGGAGGGACTCTTAAAAAGTTTTGTGCTCTCTTCATTTCATTTGTTTTCCTAGTTTTATTTCCTTTGAACAGTTCAATTTATGATGTTTCGTTTGTAGAAAGGAATTATGCCAATTACGTTGAGAATTTGTTGCAGTTGAATGAACGAGCATGTTTATCAGTTGAACTAAAAAAGAAAACTCTGAAAATATTAAACACATTTTTTATTAAAAAAAAAAAAAAAAAAAAAAAGAAAATCCAAAGAACAAACGTTGCACAGTTTTAAAAATCTCAGAAAAAATCTAAAAAAGGAAGCAATACTGAAAATGGATGTGGCGCATGTCTTCTGAATACACACCTATCAGGATGAATGCTTAAGAGTTTACCGGATTTTCTCATTGTTTGGACATAGGAATATGTTCTATCAATGAAAGTCCTCTTAAAGGTAATTTCCATGATATACACTAAAATACCTTATAACCTTCGGCAGTTAGGCAGCCTAATACTATCAAAACTACCAGGGACTTGTGGCAGTACAGCGTTTGTCACGTACGGAATCACTAGTTCAATCCCAGATACAATTGAACAAAGGGAGATGGATATTGCACTTCTGCAACCATGTCTATCGGGGTGGGTTAAACTGAGTATTACGGTCTCACCTCGCAAAGCGCGAAAAGTCGCCAAATCTGGTAAAATTTGGCAATTTTTTTCTTGCCAAAACATTACCAAAAACGATTAGTCGACAAATGTGTGACCAAATGAAGCGTCGGAATGTCTCGCCGCCGCACATCCCAGAAAGGCGAGCTCTTTTTATTTTGGATTTTTTTATCCGATGTAAAGCGCAGTAATTTAAATCCTGTTTTTTGATATTTATATTTTATTTCACTTCGGATGTAGACAGAATATAAATATTGTCTTTTATATTCATTTTATATTTCGCTGTGGATATAGAGCGCCAGACGAAAAATGAAGGTAAGAAAATTTCTGCAGGCATAGAATTCCTAGAATTGTATTTTAAGTATTTAAATTTCCAATAATAAACAAAATTATAGAATCCATTAAAATTACTCTAGATTTGTTTCCTTTTATGTAGTGATTTGTAACATTGTATATTTAATAACTGAAATTCATTATTTTATTTATTTTTAACTATATGCTATTAAATGTAATTATTTTTGCTTTTTTTATTTCTTTTAATTTCAATTCAAGAATTATCTTGATTTGATTTGAAACAGAATCTTTAATCAGTTCTTATGTTTTCTTCCATGCGCAGTTAGGCTTAGCAATTCGAAATCTGGGGGAAACCTAGTTTTATTTGCATGGTTGTTATTGTTTTCTTATTTAATGTTAGGTGGGGAAGAGGGAAACCCCGATTTTTTATGCCGATTGTCATGCATTCTGGGTTGCCAATCAATTTCCAATACCCCTGTCTCCTCCACTTTGTGGAAAAAATTTCGCCAAGGTGAGACCGTAATACTCAGTTTTACTGGGTGGGTGTTAGGTTTTTTGAGTAAAGCAACTAAGTAAATAATATGTAACTCGGGTAATTTAGTATACAAGCAGAGTTCCCGAAATTTACTCAATTTAGCTCAGTTAAGTTCACTCAACTCAAAAAATAGTATCTGTTGTTATATAGATTGTAATTGCTTGAAACTGTGACAGCAAATACTTTGGATGTAACATTAGTATTTTATAAGAATGAAATGCAAAAAGTTACCAATAGGTTTAGTTATAAATTTAAAAATCGTTCTATAGGAGTTCTACATGTATTTGATGTTTCCTACACTTTATAAGCCCATTTATAAACATACAAGTAGAGCATGATAAAGCAGCATTAATTCAGGTAATAAGTTATCCTGATAAAAAATTAAAATCTCTGATCCATGATTCATTAAGGATTCCCAGAAAATTTTCAAGTCAATATTTAAGAAATTCCACAGCAGCTCAATATAAATGATTGGTTGGTTTGATTTATTTGTTGCTCAATGATTATTTTTTGCAAACGAAGGCTAGTTAGACCAGGCATATTAAAGTGAATTCTGAATTACTACAAACTACTAAGCCCAAATGGGATTTGAAATCACTAACTGTTGTGTCAAAGACAATAATGCTAATTATTTGGCTACCAGCTCTGCCAACATAAATGTGAATTCAATAGAAGTACAAAGTCAAAGGACATGGAGCAAATCTATTAGTTCAACACTAATGACAATAAAGCAAGTGTCTGAAATTTTTATTTGCAGTGAAATCTTATTCAAACATGATAAATGACACTACAATGTTTACACATTTTTCAGTATTCTCAAACAAAACAAAAAGGTCAACCTATAGCCAGTTTTTGCATGTAAGGATAACACCATAGCAACATATTGTTTAAAAATAGCACTTATAACAAATACCAACTTTGAGGTGTGAGTCAAACTGCTGAAATGAAGATATGGATTTAAGTATATCAGTAAGTCATCAGGTAGAAAAATTAAATTGATATGAAAGTTTTGAACATTTCCAAATTGAAAAAAATGCATAAATTAAAATGAAACTTGTTTCTAAGAATATATATATATATATATATATATATATATATATATATATATATACATTATATATATGTGTGTGTGTGTTTGTGAATATTGTAAGCTATAGTATAATTCATAGAACAGAGGCATATAGAAAAATTAATTTTTCACAAAGCATTCTAATGCATACGAATATTTAGGTTATTTCTATACAAAATGAGAGAGCTAAAAAAGAATTATTGTTTTTACATTACACTTATATAATTTAAAGATTTTTAGAAATATTATACATTTATAGGCTAGATTATTTTTTAAAGGACTTCATATACCTTTAGAGATATTATGACACTATATTGTTAAATTATTTCCATCAAATATCATCAAAAGAAACTTTGTGAATATATAAAACTAAACATTATCTTGTTCTATTCATAAATATAAATAAAACACGATAAAATCTAGCATTATATTTGAGGTTAATGTATCAGAACTAATTAATGTAAAGTGTATGACATATTTTAGTGTTTTGAAATGTCTAATGCAATGGCATTTAATTTCTGAATCATAATTTTGAAAATAACACACTTCCTAAGAAAATAAAATTTATTTAACTTTCTAAGATGAATGAATATATCACAATATCTGTGAGATGACACTTTGTTACAATCTTATGAACACTATAATATGAATTTAAAGTCCAATTGTATAGGACCTTCCATTTGGATTATGGATTGATCCAATAGAAGGTTTTGACACTAGCCATTCATACCAGACTTGACGAGGAGACACACGCCTCCAAAAATGAACAACCAGCTCCTGATTGGATCGAACATAGATAGGATCCTATGAAGAGAAATGAAATAATATGTATTAGTTTTGCATAGATTATAACAAACACAAAATAAATAAAACAGGACAGCATCCATATTTATATACATTTTAGAAATCTGCATTTTTAAACATTACTTAACATATACAAACATGCATTCAAGCATACATACAGATAGACAAAGGCTTAATAAAACATTAATTTGGGTTTAAAACAATTATGAAACATTTCGATGCAATTTAGTGTGTTAATAAATTTTTTATATAATTTTTATTTGTAGTTTCCCATAAATGTATTTTCTATATGAAAGATTTCAAAACTTTTAAACATGGAAAACGCAACTGTCCATAGTAGAAAGTGTCTCTATAATAGCTATTTTTATACACATTACACAATCAATGCCTGATTTCTTAAAAGAGAATATTTATAATAGCTAACTTTACAAAACTTAATAAAACAAGATTTTATTTTATTTTTCAAAAAGAAGGAATGAGACTTACAAAAAACAAAATTCAATAAACTATTATTAATTAAATATAATTAAAAGAAATGATTTCAAGACAAATTAACAGTTTTAAAATAAAATATAAAGTTCGGCTGAATTTACAATATATATATTTCATAACAATAAGTTGCAAATTTTATCTTAAGTAATTATTTATATATTTATAATAAATATATTATTGGTAATAAATATATGATCAGTAACACACACAATTACATAATCAATTTCTTATATTTTTTAAAAAAATAAATCATTTTAATTTTAAAATGAAGTATTGTAAATATGTTTGTATGTTCTTTTATGACCACTTTTTTATACAAGGGGACAATTCAAAATGGACTAATAATATTGCAGAATTGTTTAAACTGGATATCAAACCACTATGAACATCCAAACAAAATAGAAATTAAAGCCATGAAATACTGAACTAAAATGATAAATATCAGCTGGTCATTTGTTTACTTTTGAGTATATTAACATTAATTCATGTTAACACATTAATTCAGGTCAATGAAGAGTATCTTTGGATACTCTTCATTAACATGAATTGATGTGTTTCTCAAACTTTATTGACCTTTATTTAGTTTCACTATCAAACAATTAATAATTAAAATAATCACACAATTATAAAGATGACAAATAAACAAATAGAAGTAAAATTGTAAATTTTTAAATTTATTTTACATATTTTAATATATAAAAATATTTTGAATTTCTTATTTTATTTTTTGAAAGATGTTTTACGTGTAACATTTTTTAAAGAATGCTTTTAAATTTAAATAAAAAATTATGTGATATTAGAGAGTCAAAGAAACAAATAGAGACAAGTTTAAACTAAATAATGAAAATATATCTATTTACTACAGAAATGTGCAATTTGAATACTGATCAAACTTCTAATGCCATAATATCCAATTTGCATTATAAATATCAAGTTTTTTTCATTAAAAATTTCAATTATTAGTAACTTACTGTTAATGGGAAAAAAATTGGGAACCAACTAAACAGTCCAGTAGAATGTGAATTGGGTAGAATACCTAAAAATAAATATTTATTAATATAAAATAAAATTTTTCACTTAATTCTAAAATGCAAAAACTTTTCACAAAATGATTTTTACTAACTTGATTCTTATAATTTCTGAAAAAACTAGTATAAAATAGAAAATTATCAGTTAATAATAATTTAAGTCTCTTGTATTGCATGAATTAATTCAAAAACAAAAATAAATATTTACATTTTTAGACCCCCCACTTTTAATCTAGTTACATTAAATTATTTTACTAAAAACCTTTTAAATTTTCATGCTTCTCAAAAACAATATTAACTCATATGGTTGAAATGCAGAAAAATGCATCAATTTAGCAGCAAACAATATGCTATGTTCTACAGCAATTTTTAAAATTTCCACACGTATACACACTAGTTCTACAATATCTTCTATCAAAAGTAACTGATATGTGTTTACAATATAATTCTTTTGAAATAATTTTAAGTTATTGCTTTTTGCATGTGCTTCACCAATAAAATTTATTGTCTGAATCAATATATTTCTTATGTGATGCAATTTGTTTAAATTATAACTATTAACTTCTAAAAAATAATTTAGAATTTTTGCAGGGGAAGCAGAGGAGAGTGGTATGTACAATTTCAACAAGGTGTAGAAATTTTTAATTGAATATATTTACAAGATTTACTTTGGTGAATCAAGTTGTTGTGATAAAATTAATGTTTTTCCCTCCAGATTTTAATTAAACTTAAAATTTTTTTATCATAAAATACAGTTAAAAAATCTGAACATTTCCTTAGAGATATATTTAGTAAGAAATTTGACTAATATTTACCATGAATACTAATTTATGTGAATAACAATGAATAATAATAGTATACATAAACATGAAATAAACAACCACATCTTTTCTAAATAAGTAGAAAAACTCTATTAGTACAGTTTTAATAACTAAAGGTGAGCATAATACTAAAAGAAAAATTACAGCTAAAGTAATTAAATGAACTTTTAATCAGTTGTACAAAAAAAGTAAAAATAAACATTTATTTCCTGCACAACCGAAAATAATTACAAAACTGGGTTTAGAATGACAAACAAATATTTTTAAAAAATTCAAAATAATTCTGAAATTTGAGTAAATTAAAATATTTTCAATCAAAAGTGGAAAAATATTAATCATAACTATAAAATTGAGGATGAATTTGCAGAAAATCTCATGTTTGGAAATATCCATTAATCTTAAATAATATATGGAATAAACTTTTTACTGTTAATGTTGTCTATTTTATTCCTTTAATTTGAAATGACTTTTTATTTTAATATTGTTTCTTAATGTACATTTTTATAGCTTAAAGCAACCTATTTAACAGAAAAGTTCTAATAAAAACATTTTTAGCTCAGCACTTTTTGAATGACAGCTTAAGAACATTACAATTAATAATTAACAACATTGAAAATTTAAAAACAAAATATGGATGAACTTACTCAGAGTAATATCTTTATACAGAACAGTGTCAAAATAACCAGCAAATCCATGCACTGTACAATTATAAGGTATTTCAAATGTCAGTGTACCATACCGAGAATTATCTGGAACTTCAACTAAAAAAATGACAATAAGAAAAATAAGAATACATAAGAGATTACTTAATAAATTAAATTAAAATTTAAACATTTAAGATTATAATAAACTTCCTGAAACATAGTGAAAACAGGATATATTATAAAAAAAAATTCAATAGTAGTTGCAAATTAATCACTCTTTTTTTAAAGGAAGAATCTATGCTAACCAAGTAAATTTCTAACTGAGTATTGCAAGATAATTAATTTTAAGTTGATTACAATAGTTATTAGTGTCTATTGTTCCATGAACAATAAATACTGCAAATTTTATGAATATTAAGTTTTTCATTTTTACTGCCAACAGTGTAATTTATTCATTAAAAATAAATAAAATATATAAGATTTTTAATATTTAAAAACAAAGGAAAAATATATTTTGGATAGGAGTCAGTCATGAGACTGAACTTGAATAAGAGCTGAAAGCTTGAAATAAAATGTTAACAAGGAAAGAATAATTACTATATATTTTTATTATACATAAAACGAATTTAATGAAAGAAACATTTTAATTTTGCATAAACCATATGTAGACAAGTTTAAATAAATTGAAACAAAGTAAAAATTTTCCTTTTTAAACAAACTTTAAATCAAAAAAAAATAATTAAAAGTATCTCTAAATTGAAAAATATGTCAATTGAAGAGACTTGAAATTGAGCTTGATAAATACCAATTGCCAAGTTGCCATAGCAATTTAATCATTTCTTCTCATTTCTAAATTTCATTCTCTATTCTGATTCGTTAGTCTCTGTGCAGCCAATTTTTGAAAACACAGCTTAAAGCAACGGGAGCTTACAGGTTTAAATCCTATAATTAACCATGCCAAAGAAAGAAATGAAATTCATAAACTGTGAACTGGAAGACAAAATGCTAACCATTCGGTTACCTACTGAACCCGAGGTAGTAAAAAATACTCCACAATTATTTAAATTATTTTCTTCACAAATTATATATAAATTTTACTGAAGAAATTTTTAAGTAAAAAAAAAAAAAAAAAAAAAAAAAAGCAAAGCTTTATTAGTAACTGAAATGTTTGACTAGAGATTTCAAATAAAATAGAAAACTCTTTTTGTAAAATGACGACAAAAAATTCGCTCTATTATAATACAAAAATATATATATATATATATTTTCAAAAATTCAAATTCCAGAATTCTAAGAATTAAACGTTATACATGCTAATTATCCATTCACCTACTGATGAAAAATTAAATTAATCGTTAAATTAAAGATCTAAGTATCATGATCATGTTTGGTCTCAGATTGTTTAGGATTAATGCAAGACAAGTGGGTATTTAAGCAACATAAAAATTTCTCTTTTCAAACAAGTAAAAAATTAATGTTAAATTATTACAAACTCAAAATATAAGCTTACAATATTTTCAAAGTAAATATAGAATTTGTATTTCAGTTATTTATAAAAAATTGTATGAATAACCCATTAAAAAAATTTAAATATTCTTTTAATTCTATTATAATTTGAGTTCTAATTACTATAGCAAAAAAGAGATTAATCACTTTTTATTTATATTAATAATTTAATTCTAATGGTAACTGCAGGAAGTGATATTTACTATTTTTTTCAAGCAAAGTTTGATAAATCTTAGAGTTTATTAGGAGCTGAGTATAAACTTGACAAATAATAAGAGGGAGAAAAAGAGTCTACATATATATATATGACAAGTTTATTTTTTGCACAATTTTGGGAAATAACATGCATGATTTTGGAGAATTCCAAGGTTATCACATAAAATTGATACAGAGTTACATACAAGATTTCACTGTATTTAAATATAAAACTATAGTCAGTACAAAAAAAATTCATTTTTTAAAGAAATTTGTAGCTTTATCTCAAAAAAGCAAATACATATTAAAATTTATAAGCCAGGAAAAAGCATTTTTTACTTCAAGTAATGTTTACTTCATGTACATTTTAAAACAATAAAGCAAATTTTTTTATCACAACATAATCGTGATTTTTGCAAAATTGAATAGAATAAAAGATCAAATAATAATAATTTTATTTAAAAAATTTCTTACTTCTGTTTGGATGAAAAAATGAGAACAGTGGCTGTGGAACAGACAGTGCAGTATGATTGTGCAAATGAACAACATAAGGCATTTCGAAAAAAGTCTAGAAAATGAAGACATTTAAGAAATTAGTTAACAAATATTACACAATTCTGTAATCTACAATATGATACACAATAACAAATTCCATAAAAACAAATGTATAAAGGATTTTTTTTTTCTTTTTCAGAACTGAGGTAAAAAAAATGTGCATATATACAGCCAGTTTTTTTTTTCTTCTGAGAATTCAAAAATAATCTAAGGTGGTCACTGTTTTACAATTATTCACTCTGTTTGTAAATTTGCAACAAAAGTGATAATTTTAACCAAAGTAAAAATATAGACAATCTATATTTAAAAGAATTGTTTTTATAACAAATAATACATGCTTATTTTATTCTTTTTTTCACTGACTTTTTTAAAATATAAAACAAAAAATTTATGAGTTGAAAAATTTTATTTAGATATTTTTTACAATAAGTAATATTTATAAAATTCATCATTATAATTAAATTAAGTATTTTTAAAATTATAAGCCTTAAAGAAAAATATATGCATAAAATAATAAAAATATAACAGATGTTAAAGACAATTTAGGGAATTGCATTGCAGCTACTATTTTTTCCCTTTTAGATATATTATTCAAAACATAAGCTAATTTGTAATATTTCTTCCCTCAAAAATCAGTAGTCAACTGAGTTTATCAATACAGTAATTTCAAACTCTTTCAGTAGTAATAGAATAAACTTAAACAACGTGAAATCATATATTTATGCATGGTTTCCTTGAGTTGTAATGAACACAAAAAAGGTATGATGTAAATAAGATGGAAAGAAATTATTATTCTAATACTGCAAAAAACTAACTGAAAAGTACATAAGGAGACAACAATCACCATCACAGAAGCTGTTAGAAATTAACAGCTCAAGCAAATTGAAAACTAACATAAACAAAATTACAAGGCATGCCCTGGACTTATTTAGCACTGAGTGGGCAATCACACCATAACAAGCCCTAACACATGCAATAAAGTCTTTAGCACAGTTAATGGGAGTTTTATATACCAATGACTTGATATATCCCCAAATGAAATAATTAATACAAGTGAATTCTATTGATTTAGCAAGTCAATGCATTTGATCACCCCAACCAATGAACTATTGGCTATGTTGCATTAAGGTGGAGAAGCACATCAAAATTGTAATGGATAACATCATGCTGAAACCATGTGTAAAACAGCATTGCAATGGATGTGTACATATTGTCCAACAAATGCAACAGTATTTTCTGTAAGAAAAGCAAAATGTTTACTTATCAAACACTGGAGCACAAGTATGACTCAACAAGGTGGTCGCTTATATCAGCCTTTACATTTACTGAAAACTGTTCCTTCATTGCAAAAGTTCTTGTAAGTTCTCTTCCAATACACATGGGTACAAAAAGAATTGAACATTCCCTTCTGTAAGAGTTGTAGCTTTCATCAATGAACAAAATAGTTAGTGGTGTCTCTTATACATATCTCTAAATGCCAACATGCAAAGCTCAATTATAGAGTAAAATCGCTTTTGTCCAATAACTGTATGTGATATGGGATCATGTAGTTAGAATGCACCAACCAGAGTATTGGAAGTTATGTTGGATCTGACTGCCTTAGACATCTTCATCTGCAACACTGCCAGAATGACTGCATATAGAATGAAGCTACAAAACCAATGGTACGACCAACCTGTTGCCAAAGGGTACAGGGGTATTACCAGGAAAATTTAAGATCCTACTTTCCTGAAGCCTTCGGACATCATGGAAAAGTCATACATGTTTGAAAAGACATTTAAAATAGTTTTTCCAACTAGAGACGAATGGGATAACAACATGTTCGAAACCAAAACAGGAGATCTAATCTGGTACACAGATGGATCACTGAAAAACAGCCTCTCAGGACTGGGAGTATGTGGCGTGTCACCAAGAACCAGCCTATCTGTAGGTCTTGGGCGATACACTACGGTCTTCCAGGCAGAAGTTTTGGCCATTATCCACTGTCTGCGACTAAATATGAGGAAGGGCTACTACGGTAAGCAGATTCTCATTTTTAGTGACAGTCAAGCCGCTTTAAAAGCGCTCAGTTCTTTCAAAATCAAATCTAAAATGATTTTGGAATGTAGAAACCTTACAGAACTGGCAACATTTTGTGGGATCAATTTGAAGACCGCAAAAACCAATGTTCTTAGATGGGAAAAACGGAATATGTATGAAGCTTGGCTCAACACTACTGGTCAAACGCACGCTTAAAGTATGATCTGTGGATCATCAGCGAGGATTGCCTCTGAAATTCTAAGATGCTCTAGGCAGAAGATATGTTTAATCGTAGGCTTCATAACTGGGCACTTCAATTTCAGATAACACCTCCATAAAATGGGACTGTTTCAGAAAGATCCTATCTGCAGGAAATGTCATACGCAAGAGGAAACGGCAAAGCATATCATTTACGAATGTGAGGCTCTTGCCCTCCCTAGATTAACTTCTTTAGGCATCATCCATACTAGAGAGTTACGCCTAGACTCCATTAAAGGGTTATCAGACTTTATTAATAAATCGGGTGACTGGAACTAGGAAACATCGGGTTTGGAGTTAATAGTACAAAATGCTGATAAAAGCAGAGGTGCCATATATAATACAAACCCAACTCTAAGAAGAAGAAGATGTAGTTAGAATGCAGAATTCACCAAATGATCATGTGAGAAATCACAACACAATTGGAGATAACTCCCATACTTTTTCCAAGATTGTTTTCTACTAGATACAGTAGTCTCTTAATTGTTTGACATTCTTGCTCTCATATTTTTTTGCGCTTACTATTAAGGAGCTGTAATCAGAAAATCTTTGGTGCAAGTGTGCAAAAAACTTGAGTCGGGAATTAGCTTTAAGAGGTAATTGGATGTACAACTGGTGAGATACTACAACATTATGACATCCAGTCAGACTTTTTCAATTATAAATTGAAGATTTGTATCTTCAACATTGGAATTCTGTCATAAAGGGAAAATCCTTGGCTTTGAAATCAGGAAAATAAAAAGAACAAACTTATCAAGTTTGACTACTTGCATTAAGGTGAGTACACAACTGTAACCATAAATATACAATTAAAGCTTTGACAGAAATAAAAAATTTTCATGAATTTTATACAATGTTTAAAACTATCAATGTAATTTCTATTATTGATTGAAGAACAACTTCTATAAAATTTCCAGAACTATGAAAAATTTTTATTTGTTAACAAAATGAGTAGATATTTTGCAAAAAAATACTGAATCTGTCTAAATATCTCTCAATTATATTATTTAGTGAAGAAAAAACGATATAATCAAGAAAGAAAGCCACTGAAACCATTGTATGGCAGAAACAGAGTATCCAGTTGGATTCACAGTGTAAATTAGCTAGTGGCTTATTTGATCAATATTTTAATCTAATTAATATAAAAGAATTATCTATAAAGTTTTTAATACATTGAAAGCTTTGTAAAGGAAATTTTTACAAAGTTTCTTTTAAGCCTTAGAAGATAAAATTTTAAAAATAAATCCTTTGACTTGTTTTTCCCTTCAAAATGCCTCACACTATAACAAAGAATATAATTCCAATGAATTAAACTAATGATTTTAAATACCAAAAGAATGAGAATCTATAAATATCAAAGATTACAAATTCAAACTCAAGATTTATGCTAATTCAATACATAAATTAACCATTTAAACTAGTTGATTTTATGCTCTTTCAATATCAAAAGTTTCAAAAAATTTTCTAAACTGGACTGAAACAACTTATAGCAAAAAATTTTTCCAAGGCTTTTAAATCAATGATAGAGATTCAACTTAAAGATATTTTAGAATCTTAACATCATAAATTGATTTTCAAGTATGAAGTGGGTTGCTTTTTACTACTTTATATGTTATATGTATGTTATCATATATAGAAATAGATGAATTTATTGACTAAATATGCAATCTAAAAATCAATTTTTTGCAGCTGGAGATAGCATAAATTGATTTAAAGTATAAATGAAGTCAATAAATTCCTATGTGATTACTCTTGAATATAATATAGTCCTTCTCAATTTTTAAACAATAGTGCAATGAAGATGCTTTTATTTTTTGAACTCTATTGTATACAGCGATATCATAAATTTTGCTTAAATTCAAATAATACAAATATTAACTAACAAAATAATATAAATAAAAACATGATAGAACTTACCAGTGGATGCTTATCTTTTTCCCGCATTAGAGCAATTTCACTATAAAGTTTTGGTGCACTTACTGGAACAACATAATTAGTATAGCTGCAAGGTATGCTAATACCATCCTCTGAAAATTATTTAAAACATACTATTTTTAATGAATAGAATAATTAACTAACATTTAAATTACAATTTTTGTTAAAATATTTTAAAAAATCCATATGATTTACAGCTGGTAAGTAATGACGATGAAATAATATTTTTAATTTTATCATAAGCAATTCATATCTATTTTATAAAATTAATAAATTATAATGAATCATAAACAAAATGAAGCTTATAATATTTAATTCAAAATAAAAATAAAACCAGAATATAAAATTAAAACTTTTACCTTTTAGAAATATACATTTAAAAATAAAGTGAAACAATATATAAAGCAGGATATCATTCCCTTTATCAGGAAACTAACAAAGAGTTGAAAGTGAGCAATCGTGAATTGGTAAGGACAAAGTGTTTCCCATTATCCAATACCTTTTACAATTCATTTAAATTATAAAATGCATTACTAAAACTTTTAAAGTTAATATTAAGTAATTATATTCCAATTCTATCAACTGATTGATGTAATTTATGCTTTAGACAACATATCGACAGAAAATTTAAAAAACAGTAATTTCCAGGTTACTCCTTAAAATAAAGTCAAGAGATAGTCACTTGTATTCTATGAAAAATAAAAAGAAATAAGGAAAAATTATGGCATTTATACCTTTTAGAAATTTTTGAGCACCATCTAAGCATTCTGGTGACAGTTCATTATCTCCAAAAGAGCCTAACAATTCTGACACTAAAATATCAGCTTTCTCCGATGGATTAAAATCTCTCATATCACAGGGAACAACAGTTACTTGTTCTCCCCACATTTCATACTGCTGTGCATATAATCTATAATGTAAGAAATTCAAAATCACTAAGAGATATTTCATCAAGTTTTATTATGTATGCAAAATAAATATAAAAAGAAACTGCTTTTAGTTAATTACTTTTAAAATGCAACCAATAAGTATCTGTTACACAATTAACACGAAGTAAAAAAAATATTATGAAAAATAATTATGCACTTTACAGTTAATGGGATGTTAACATGCATCTTATTTCAGTATGTTCATGACTTTATACAACAGTTAGTATAACAATGTTTAGCACAGAAATATTTAATTATAAATTGAACCATTCTTAAATTAAAAGTTTATCATTTGAGAAACATACCACAAATAATTCTATATAAAATTCAGTATAAAATTATGTAATGCTTTTACTATACAAAAAATTTAATTTGCATTTTGATAAAAAAAGAAGACATTTATACTCACGTGACAATAGCATTAGGGTTTTTCTCTACTGCATATACTTTTACTAATCTGTTAGCATTTTTAGCTGCTGCTATAGCTGCTCTCACTAGAGGACCTCTTCCAGCTCCAACGACCATTATGACACTGACAAGCAAATATGGATAAAAATTAATTTCATTTTAAGAAAAGCAGAAAACTATAAACTAAAATGGCTGAACTCTCATGAATTAGTGTAGGTGTTTTGTTTATTTGATTTACTCGTAGTTCCATGATCATTTTTTGTACACAAAAATTCACTGGGTAAGAATCTGCAATTAAAAGTGAATGTTATAAATTATTACAAATAATTTCACCCAAAGTACACCCGAATTTAATTTTCAGAAGTTCAACAGTTTGTCAAATCCACAAATTATTGAAATATCAGATCACTAACTATATAATTGAAATCCTAGCAATCAAAACACGTAATTTTGCTATCAACTCATTTCATATAATATGCAGCACTTGAGAATATTTTTAATTCAAAGAGAATAAAAACTGATATTAAAAGAGAATTATTTTGCTATCTTTTAAGATTTATTAAATAAAAACCTGAAAATAAAAAACATTAATAATGTTATTATTTCCAACATTACTAAATTGAAATACATGATTTGAATTCCTGATAAATGAATAAATAGAAATACATGCAAATGAAAATGTATGATTTTTCATTTGATGAACATTCCTATATTAAACAAGAAGGAGATTGTATTAAGTAATCTTTAAAATATTTACACTAAAATATCGATTATATCAACAGGAATTTTAAAATGGCTTTTTAAAAATAGTTTTTTTTTACTTGATGTTTGGAATAATATATATTTTTGTTAACATAATATAGAAAATAAGAAGGAAAAACATAAGTGATGAAATGACAATAAATTTTTAATATTTTTTTAAATATGAAAATAAGTTTTTTTAAAACCCAGTTTAAAATATAAAGTAATGATTTAACAGTTAATACCATCAAATTACTAATAACAAGCTTTAATTAGATGATTTATAATAATTAAGGAACAATTATAAAAAATTTACTTAAACATAATTTTAGAAAATGAAAAAATGTACACAATAATTTTGTTCAAATACAAATTTAATGTGAACCACATTACATTAAAGGTAAGCAGCATTAAAATAGCTACAAATTAAATTTCCAAGGAGTAACATATTTTAATGGTTAAATTAACACATTCAGCTAACTTTATTTACCTCAAGATAACATAAGAAAATTTTTTTTGAAGTTCACTAAAAATTAGGTGAATATTACTGAATTATATTAAAAGAATTTCTAATGAATCGCCTAAATTTATATCCATACAATAGACTTCAAATGAAAAGGATTCTATCATATTAAAGTCTCCATTCACCCCATGAAATATAATTTATTTCATCAACAAAAATCTAAAATTGATCTTAAAATTAAATTTTGTTTCAGAAAAGAACCACATAGATATTTTTAAAATATCATAAAGTAATACTATATATGGAGTATATCATAAGTAATATTGCTCTGCTAAAAGCTCTCTGATTAGGTAATATAGTTTGTATTTTGTTATCTAATTTATTTATATAATTAATCATATATATCATAACAATTATAACTGCCAGTAAATCTTTAAAAGTAAAATAAGTACTCACAAAACTTTTGTTTCCTTTTCTTCTTCAGGAATTCTATCAAGAAGTGCATGGTAAATAGCCTAAACATATTTTTTAAGGAAAACTGAATGAATATCTTTTGATTTTTCCAATAAACAAATAGAAACAAAAAAACATACAAAAATATGCCATAGAAAGCTATGAACAATATCAATGAAATTTAACAAATTTACGAAGTCTTCCAGATATTTCCTTCAAGATTTATAAAGTTACTGTCACTTCATAATGTTTTGATATGAAATTAATAGAAGAAAAATCAAAATAGTGGCAAATTAAATTATTTAAAAAAAAAAAAACTTCATATAACTTATTCTAATTACCGTTTTACTATACTTGGTTGAAAAGTAGACATTAACTGAAAACTAAGTTTTTCTAGTTTTTCCAAGAATACAGTTTTCAAATACAAGTTTTTCAATACATTGCTTTAATACATAAATATTGAAATATATTTTTACTAAAAATAAAAAGTTAACAATCAAGCTTAATTTATAAGCATTATTCTTCTGAAGATAAGTATTGGTATTTAAAATTTTAATTATTTTTCTCATGTTTTGTGATTTCTAATAAATTCTATGAAGCATCTATTTCTATGAGCATAATATTATGATACTTTTAAAGGCAGTTTCAGATACTATTTCTTTTAAATTTTTTTAACCGCATAATATACATTAGCATAAAACATAAGATACTTAAATATAAATATGTGCATGCTATATGTTAGTTATGATAACAATTAGTATAAAACAAGAAAGGATTTAAAGAATTAAATTTACCAATATCCAAATTTAGAACATAATTTAAAAAGTATAAATTAATTAAAACTTTTTTTTAAATTTGATTTATAAATGCTTGAAAATTTTATTCATTCCTGAACAATGAAGCAACACATGCAAGCATTCCAGACATTATGAGAACAATAATCAAAGACATATGAATATCAGAACAATTGATAGGAAAAAGCTGTGGTGCCAAATTCAACTTCTGAGTTTCCTGTACATATGGACAGAGAAAGGGGAAAAATCATCTATCTTCCCTGTACATTACAGCTAAAGTAAGATACCCATTGAAAATACTACAGAGAAGCAAAACATACTAAATGGGAGAAAGAGTTGCCTGTTTGGTTAAGAAAAATGAGGAATGAAGTCTCATAGATGGTAATGTCTTTAAAGTGAAATCCAATTGCTTTACTATGAAGCTGAGAATAAAGAATTTCAAAGCATCAGATAGTTAGCTCCAAAAAACTTAAAGCCAGATAAGGTTTAGGCTTTGGAAATTTGTGTGAAGTGCAACAGTAAAATCTTATTTTGCATGTGTTTCTCATAGTATATTCTAAATAATTCTTTCTAATAGTATTTTATTTATATAAAAATATCTTAAATAAATCTTAATAATCTAATATATTATTTTATTTTACAAACTGTTTCATTGATCCCTGTCAGTTCATAAAAATGAGCATCTCCTGTATATTTTAGTTTTTTAAGTGATAAATGTTTAATATTTAAAAATAATTATTATTTAGAAATGTCATAAGAATGCTTTTTTTATGTAGTACATTAAAATGAATTACAGAAATAAATTTTTTAAAAAAATTTCTGTGAGCAAAATTAAAAATCTTCAACAATTATTAGCTAACAAATTTATGCACATGAACACTATGTTGTTTCATTGACCATACTCACCCTTTGATATTCTGTATATTTTGTAGGATCCTTTTCAAAAATTTCATATGTGCAAGACTCCAAATTATCCATTAGTGGCTTGAAAAATAAAAAATGAAATTGAATTAGATACAACAATAATTTTTAAATTCTAATATTACTGATATAGATTAACCCTAAAGAGATTACCTGTAAAGGAACTTGTAAATAGTCTTCATATCCTTTTGCAAAAGTAGCAAGAGCATCACTTGGTTCTTGATTCTATCATAAAACAATAAATAACTTAAAAATAAATGAAAGCGAAAATACTTTTGAATATCTTAAGGTGAATAAAAAGGTATAATTGCATAAATATATACGGTTATCAAAATCATATCAAAGTTTAGATGTTTAGTCATATCGAAGGAATTTTTTTTACAAATTATAAAAATTATTGGTTATTCACAATAAGAGAATGACTGGAAAACCCGAAATATATAAACACTGCTAAAAATATTTGCATTTAACACATTAAAAAATTTGAAGATTAATAAGTCAAGAATACACTTATTTATATTTATGAACTTGTAAAAAATGTAGAATCACTAAGTAAATCATATGAAGTTTTTACAGAAGCAGGAAATCTTCAATTAAATATTCTTGCCTCCTCCCAGTCTTAAACTTTTCTTCATAACAGCATGATTACTTCATATATTTAATTTTATCCTTATGACTCTAACTTCATTTCACACTTTCACAATAATTTTTATACAATATAGTTAATGCTTCAAAAGTATCTTAAAATATTCTGTGATGTGAAAATATCACATGTACATATCATTTTGCATTATATAGTTTATACAGAGAATACACATTATCATTGCTACATCACAATGTGAAAATGAGGCATACCTATATAAAGAGTCAAAGATTCAACTATTGTTAAATGTCAAAATAAAATTAGCAAATTTAGTATAAATAAGACTCCTTTTTTAAGATTTTTACAATTGTTTTATTATAGTAGTATCAGAAAAGTTACATTTTTATGTACCTTTTTCTGAAAGTTTGATTTTTAATAAAGAGTCTGGCCAAACAAAGAGTAAATTTTTTATTCTATATTTGGGTCCCCAAATTGATAGTTTCTTTTATATATAATTACTAAATAATAATAAATATACTAAATATTTTATTACATATATATATATATATATATATATAATAAATACTGGATATTAATAGGAATAAATGCTTGACTTAGTTTTTGAAATGCCAGAAATTAGAAACCAAAAATGTAAAATTACTTTACATTTTTAAAACCTCTTCAATATTTTAATTATAATCAAAAGCTTAAATCTTGAATATAAAATATTTCAAGGAATAAACAATATTCATACTTCCACAAGAAAATTCTTGCTTTTTATTGACTAAAAGAAATATATATGAAATTGAATAATCTACATCCTATTTTGTAACACCATTTTACTACCTCATAATTAAAAGGGAAAATTGAAATTTGAAAATCAATGACTTCTATGATAAAGACTTTCTGTTTAAAAAAAAAAAAATAGAAAATCAACTTGAAATTCAAAAACACCCTGACATTGAAGCATATAAATGAAATTACTCCCATAGTACAAGTTATAAGATAATAAGTTTAATTGGTATTCCATTGTTTAATACCAATAAAGTACTTTTTCGATTTCCATACATTTAAATAAGCAGCATAAATTTATTAAATTATGAAATAAAAACACAATCAACAATGCATGAAAATGTGATGATAATACATGTTTTACAATAGGATAGGCTCATGATTTTATACTAAATACATGTTTTCTGACTTTTTAGCATTCTATTAGAAAGTTCTTTGATTTTCCAAGCAAGTTTACTAATCCAATTTCTAATTCTATATTCAACTAGTTTTGACTACCTAAAGTTTGTTTAGTATACATAATAAAGGGTAGTTGAAAAATTATGCACTACACTCAGTTTCATTATTTCATATTCTATAAATTTAAACTAAACAATGAAATGATCTTGATAAGAAGGAAAGAGGTCATTTGTAATCATAAATATTATCAAAAAAGAAAGAAATTAGATCACAAAATGCCATTAGAAATCCATTTAATCAAGATATTCAGTGAAAACAAAATGGGATTTAGATCAACATATGAATTGATGTAATCATTAAAAATAAATAAAAAATGATATATTTAAAAAAATACTGCAGCACTTTTCAAATACAATTGCGGAAAATCTTATAACCATGATATTAATAAATTTAGACAAGGGTCTTAATGATTCAGGGAATAGAACATCTAGAAGAAAGAATTTACATTAAAGAATGTACCAAACTGATTAAAATATTAATAAATGACACCAGTTTTTAAATTTATTATTACAAAATATATAAAAGGAAAAAAAGTGTGACCCCATTAAAAATAATTAAATTCATCAGCATGTTATTTAATAAGTGGGTCAAGATTTAAAATGTTTTGTTCAGGGTAAAAAAATGTGTATAATATGTAAAAGCTGACATAGGATAAACAAAAGAAACTAGCTTAATGTGACAAAACTAAATTTTGCAGTTTTATATTAACAAAATATATCCACAGTGATCAATAATTATGTATGCAGATCTATATATTGATACCAAATATTTTCAGTTTAAAAATAGTATTTTAATATTAAGCTTTACTATATCACATAGATCACTTTCCAATATGTTTATCATTAAAACTATATCAAATCCTCAAAGAGAGTTTAATAATTTTATTTCAAAGGGTGCAAATGTGTATTAAATTAAATGCTTAGAAAATAAACATTTAAAACATAGAATTATATAATCACCAAACAAAAGCAGAATAAGAATAAGATTCATTTTGAATTTATTATCTTCTAACAGATTATTAATGATTACATACACAATCAATAACTGACTAATAATGACTTCCAGATTAGATTAAATTTTCATAGTAAAAAAATTTTCTACAAAAAAATTAATGTGAGAATACTTTAAACAGCATGGCTGTATTTACTTGTCCTTCAAAAAAGATACTTATATCTGATGAAAATTATAAGGTCAATGTTTGAAATAATTACAAAACAGTCATATGTTTCATAATCTGAAGAAAATATCTTAGATAACACAAACAAGAAAACAGATGCACAAAATATGAATAATACAAAATAAGAATGAAAACAAAAATTTATTGGATTGTATCTATACATCAATTCATAACATTTTCACACACTTAATTCATTATTAATACTTGAATTAGATGATAATGATTGCATGAATCATTCTAGAAGTTGTTTAGGATAGAACATTTTTGAATTTGGAAATCAACCCAGCAAAATTTTTTAGATTTTATATGAAATAAATACTTTAAATTCAAAATATATTTCATTTATTTTAAAACATTTCATATTAATTTAAAATTAACATTTTAATTTCTTCTTTCCTATAATGAATTATATATAGAAAAACTCTTTACACAAATGAGTATTTATCTTACATACTTTGTTCTTTTTCTAAGTCTAAAATAATTCTTGATTGCAGGAATTGTTACAACACCATATATTCAGTGTTTGTATAATTAATTCCATCTCCAATCATTGATTCAGATATCTGTAAATGCTGACTGAGTATCACCATTATGCTGGCTTTGGTTGCATTCTTTACATATGTCACAATTGACTTAAATTTCTCAACTTAACATTGATTGAGTTATTTTATGTTGCAAAAAATATAGATTTAAAAAAAAGCTTCAAAAATATTCAATGCATTAAAATTTATACTAACTGGCGTTAAAACTAGGCATAAACACACCAAAATTTTACTGTTTTTGAAAATTTATGATTTTAATAAACAAATATAATGCAGTCTCAAAAATACTCACTACTATAAATTTGAAAAAATATAAGATATCACTTTTGCTTATCATTAATATGTATTATTTTCAGAAATATTAGTTATAATGGCAACTGTTTTCTTTACTCTGATAATCATTTATATTTAAAAAAGTTTTAAAACTTACTGTCCACAAATGATCTAGATAAGAATGGTAAAACCTAAATTCTCCATGCTTATTACTTCCACATACCACAACTTGAACATCCAGCTGAAAATAAGATAGAAAACAAAATATAAATAATGTTTATTTTGAATATCTCTTATAGAAATTTTCAAACAGTTTTTATATTTTAAAATGTAAATAAATCCTAGGTAGTTTATAGCCCATCTAGGGTCAATATAAATTTCAAACCTTGTATATACAGAAACAGAATGACTATTAAAGACAAAATATTTGTTTTATATATAATCATTTAAACTATTAACAGAGTGATAAAGAGATAAATGGAATTAAATTTACAATAATTCCTCATGCTTCATAAATATATGTAATTATTTGTTATAATAAATTTATCATGTGTGTGACAAGAGATACACACTTCATTTTTCATCATTTAATGGCAGTTAAAGCTTCAGTGAACCTCCAAGCAATTTTTGCACATAATTAATCAACTTATTAAATATATTACATATTTCATGCAGATTTTGAAAAACAAGTATGATAAATTACATAATTGTTTGCCTCAGTTGGTGCAAGCAATTTTTCTAATAGAGCATTTATTACAGTTTTTCTAGAACTTAAGTTTTAAATAAAGAATAAAATTGTTAAGTAAGTATGACTATTAAAGGAACATAAAATGCTTTCTTTTTGATGTTTTATTCCATAGAATATGTATTAATTGCAAAAAAGGGAAAATGAGCCACAGAAATAATATGCAGGATTTTATACTTAAATTGATAATATTGGCCATTACTGACTTTAAGTATACACATGTTAATGTTTACACTTATTTTATTTTTCATATTGACTAGGAAAATAAAGTAAGGTGTATAATATCATTGGTGACCATAAAGAGGTTTATGCATCAAATAAAATTAACTTACTTTGAAAAATTTCTTTAGGAGATTTTGATGAGGACGAGAAAGAACTGGATAATTCTTCTTATTCATTGTAAAAACTGTAGTTTTAATAAATATACAACGGACTGGTTCACCTAACCATCTCTGAATTTCACAATATGTGGGCAAATTATCACTTAATTCTAGCACCAAGCTTATTTTTTTATCAGTGTTGCAAACACTTCTAAAAGTATTCCACCTAAAAGATAAAATATTATGCAATTTGTTAAAGATTTATATAGAAAATTATGTTTTATAACAAGTGATATAATTAAGTGAATTAGAAATAATCTGATTAATTACTAATTGAGATATTCTGATAAATTAATTGAAATGAATTATGTGTAATACATGATATATATTATTTAAACATGCAGTTAATACAAAGTTTTTTAAACAAATGTTTCAAATTAGCATTATGTCATATTTTTTCCCAATAAAATATTCCGTAATTTATTGCCGGTTGAATTATTTTTTATTCAATTTCTCATCAAAGTCACAATTTTTCCACTTTTCAAATCAATCAAATAAAAATTAAAATGATTAAATTATGTATTATTTTGTTACTTAATAGAATGTTGATTTAATTGCTTGAAATGTGTTTTTAAGTGCTTGTTGATTTGAAATCAAACAAATGATATGTGTAAAAACTAAATATTAACTTGAAAATGGTGTTAAGATTTACAATTTTTTTATTTATAACATGAAAGAATTATCAATTATTTGAATGATAAAAATAAATTCTGTTAGATAGTACTGATGATAAAGTAAATTGAATATTAAGGATTCATGATTCATTTATTAATAGGAATAAACAATTGTAATACCATATTTTAGATGAATTCCAAAAAAACTATCACAAAATAAGCTATAACCTTTACAACAGCCTTAAAGTAGATGAAATTTAATATAAGCTTTATTTCCCAACATTATGTTATACTTTCATAAAATCTTTCCTCTTTTAAATTGTTTAAACTTTTAATCATCATATGCAAGTTCAAGCTTATCTGCTTATATTTACAACAAATAAACTTAAGAGATTAGCAAAAAGTTTTAAAAAATTATCATTTTGACTCTTACAACTTTAATGTAGTCTTTCTTACTGAGTCTTTGATGGGATTGGAACTTTATTAAAATTACTGAGTTTCAATCAAAGAGAATCAATATTAAAATACTTGTGAAACTTTATAATTAATATTTTATACATAGAAATTAATTTTTCATTTCAATAATTTTATTACAATACCATCCAGCATTAGTGGATTAAAAATCCTTTTGAATTTGCAAGATTATACAGCAAATAAAATCTATTATCCATATGAATATTATAAAATCATACAATACTATGTTGTAAGTATATATTACCATTCCCATGTGTCTGTTGCAGATTCTTCTTTAACTTCAAATTCATCAGTTTCATTTTTTTCACTATTTAGGAATATCTTTGATTCATCAGATGCAGCTTTCATAGGAACATATACCCAAACATTGTAATTTGGCTAAATGAACATAAAAAAA
Source organism: Latrodectus hesperus (assembly GCA_037975125.1). Lineage (NCBI taxonomy): Eukaryota > Metazoa > Arthropoda > Arachnida > Araneae > Theridiidae > Latrodectus > Latrodectus hesperus. Next base: position 5,284,811 of record JAJQOW010000017.1, on the reverse strand, counting down.
TTACTTTTAAATTAAAATAAAAAAATTAACTTTTATTTTTTAATTTTATAAAGTAATTTTAAAAATTGGCAGACTAGAAAACAATAATATAGTGTCAATTATTTTATTTCAAAAATATATTGTAAGTTCTCTCAAAAAAATTGAAATTAACAATTATAACATTTTAAGAAAATTTGGAGACATAATAAGCATCTTTCTCTGATTTGGATTTAAATTGACATTAAAAAATTATGTTAAGCTCTAACTAGGCCATTAAATCCTCTGGAAATGGTAGTTTGAAATAAATTTGAATATTGGGGCTATTTTATACAAAAAGATACATCTGTAGATGTGTTGGGAGTGTTGTGCCCTTGAAACAATTGACATGAATTACCCAGTTCCTGAGTGGCTGCATGTCTATATAAATGACTCCTAGTTAAATAAAGTTAATGATTATGTCGAGTTTTTACAACGATTTTTCCTTTCATGCCTCTGCAGAAAAATAGAGAATAGCTTTTGATGAAGTGAAGGCCATTAGAAGAGCTCTAAAGCAGCTATTGGTTCTTGAAAGGTAAATTTACAATATTAGCTTGTAAATACTTAAAAGATTAGCTAAAAATTAAAAGATTAGTTTTGTTCTCCAATTCCCAAGCAGCAATCCAAGCCATTAGCTCAACTGATCCTCCTTTAATGGATGAAATCCATCAATATTGGAAGTATTTGCAAAAGTTTGCTTTGAAGAAGCATGTGGTGCTTCAATGGATTACTGATCACTGTGGAAAAAATGGGAAAAAGCAAGACAATTTCTTTGCTTAAATGAGGCTCAAGATTGCTACAGCCAAGATGTTCTGCAATATCTTATCACTCCATTAAGCTGTTACTAAACAAATTATGTCAAAAAAATTTTAATGCAACTACCCAATTGTTTGCAGTCAAAATAGTAGAAAGTTAATGATTTTCTAGCCATTCCCCATAGTCCAAGTCATGAAGCTGTTACACAATTCCATCTGTTGATGAACCACAAATGCATGGGAGAACATCTTTATCATAAAAATAAAATTTTATTATCTAATGACATGTTTAGAGTTAGAGCTTTTTTCATCATACTTTTAAATTGGTTTCCAAAGTAATCAATGGAATAGATAATGGTACTGCACAGTGCAACTATCAGTAAGTTAATTAAAATATTATTAATGTTAAAATTTATAACTTCAAAACTAACTACAAATAATCAAAAAATTAATAGAAAAATTCAGAAAATATAAATTATCTTAAAATACAAAATTCAATATAAATCATAATCAATAGACTAAATTAAAATTTTGCTACATAAACAAAATTTAGCAAAGTAGATTTTCCTTATTTTGATACTTGATCGTAAAAATGAGTAAAGATATGTAATCATATACATAAGAATTTTTATTCAGAAATAATTTTTAATTCTTATCAAATAAAATATAAATATTATAAATAATATGCAATAAAAGAATTATGAGTTCAATAACATCTTGAGTTCTAAGAATAACATTTGGGTATCTCATTATAATAAAAGAATTATGTCTATGTAATAATTTTTTAAATGTTAAATTTCCCATATTAAAAAATAATGATAAGGAAAATTTATTTTGTAAACTGAAATATTAATTTTTCTTCCCTTTTTTGATATCCAGAAGTTTATAAATTAAAGCAGAATATTTATCTGAAAGTATCAGATATAATAATCATATATATTGCAACAAAAATCACTTAAAATTAAATCTATATGAAAAATAAAAATCACAATCACAATTTTAATAAAAAAATAAACAAGAATTTATAATTACCTGATGACCAGAAGATCCCATCGTTTTGGTATAAATGTGACGAGCCAAATTAACACAATTTGACCCATTCAAAGTAACTAAAATAGCAGGTAAATTCAGATGAGCAGCATAATTAAGTTCTTGCTCTAATGCCTACAAATGTACAAATATATCAGAAAAAAAATTTCAAAAGTTTTATTTAAAGGAAGTTTAGAAAGAGTTCAAAATTTCATAAAAAGAAGAATCCTTTAAATTACTGAATAGAAGGGTTGATTTATAGGGGGATGTATAGAAGGGTTTTGATATATAATCTTTTATGAATTCAATCTCCTATTCCTTTCAACATTTTAGAAAACGTTTTTAATTTAAGTGCCTACTTATACAGTAATTTTCAATAAAGATTTCTAAACTATTTTAAGCAATGTAACTAAAATCTTAATTGTTGTATTCAAATTGAATACCTTGCTTGAATTAATATATAATTCACACTTACAAAAAACTACAAGAGAATTATTAATAGAAAATAAAATTTGCTTCAACATTGAAACAATGTATATATGTACATATCCAAGAAAAGTATTAAAAGCTCTTGTATACCTCTAAATTATTAAATAGGAAACCATTAATAAAAAAATCTAATAATTTATTTGTTAATAAAAATAAAAGATTTCACATTTTGTAGTTGGAGATAAAAAAAATTAATTTGCTTTCTGGTGTAATGCTAATGAGTAATTTCAATCTGCATGTGTATTAAATTTATACCCTGTACTGTATTAAAATTAATTTCATGGATATAAGTTAACCATTAAGTTTCCAAGGATAAGAATCACACTTTTTGAAACAAAGACAACAGATATTTTTATATTTACCATAGAATTATTTTACAATATGTCAGCTACTTCTTCATGAAATAGTTGAAAATGAAAATAATTGTGAAAGAAAAAACTATGCTTTAAATCAGCGGTTCTTAACCTATGGGTCGCGAAGCATCTTTCTTGGGTCGCGCTGAGTCGAACCAAAAAAGTTAGTAATACACCAAAAATTATAAGTTATACCAACACCTCCTAGAAGAGTTATTCCCTAATACAATGTTTCGGTTTTACCGCTCTTCGCGAATGGCCTTCAGATTCGCGAATCCCTTCCGGAAGTGATGTCCAATTCCTGTCCTGAGGCTTTCTCTTCTAGGAGGTTTTGGTAATACGTGCGCCATTGCTTTGCGTGCGCGCAGACTCAGTAAGCTCTCTGTCAAAAATTAGTTTCTGCATATCGTGTTGTGAATAAGCGTGAAACGTTAATACAAGCATTTTCGAAACAAATTTTGTCTTATTATTAATAGTGGAGTGATCAAACTGCAGTGTGTATTGTAAAATTATAATCACCCTAATTATGGCAAAACGTGAATACAAGGAAGCATTTTTAGAATTAGGTTTTACTTGCATTTATGATCGAGGAGTGAACAAGCTGCAATGCGTGTTGTGCAGTGAAATATTAAGTAATGAATCGATGAAACCGAACAAACTTAAAAGACATTTTGATGCAAAACATAAAAATTTTTCCTTTGAGGAAAAAGATCGTACTTTTTCGAAAGAAAAGAAGCCCATTTAAAAAGACAGCGTTTGGATGCACCAAGTAGTAATGATTTTATAAATTCTGCCAAACAAGCTACACTTGCTTCTTTTTATGTGGCTTGGCATATTGCAAGACAAAAGAAACCCCATAATATTGCTGAAAAACTTATAAAACCTGCTGCCATTGACATGGCACGTATCATGTGCGGAGATGAAAGCTCAAAGAAATTACAAAAGATACCATTATCAAATGATACAATTCATTTACAAATTAATGATATGTCATTTGATATTAAGAATCAACTTATTCCTGCTATAAAAATTGCTGGTTTATTTAGTATTCAACTGGATGAAACGACAGATGTAAGTAAAGATGTTCAACTCATGGTTTACGTGCGGTATCCAGGTTTAACAGATATACAGGAGGACATTTTATTTTGCAAACCAATGTCAACAACAACTAGAGGTGAAGATATTTTTCTTATGGTCGATTCGTTTTTTAAAGAAGAAGGATTAAATTGGAATCAGTGTTTCAGTATTTGCACCGACGGTGCAGCTGCCATAACAGCATCTCAAAAGGGATTTTCGACAAGAGCAAAACAAATGAATCCACAAATTATATCGATTCATTGTTTGTTACATAGACAAAATCTTGCTTCAAAAAAATTATCACCCAAATTATGTATCGTTTTGAATGAAATTGTTGCGGCAGTCAATTTTATTAAATCAAGAGCTCTTAACTGTAGAATTTTCTGCGAACTGTGTTTCGAATTTGGTGCAGAATACGAACATTTATTATATTATTCTGAAGTTAGATGGCTGTCCCGGGGCAAAGTTGTTCAAAGAGTATTACCATTGCGAACAGAAGTCGAATTTTTTTGAGAGAAAAGAAACACCCATTAGCATCTAAATTCTCCGAGTTGAAGTGGATTACTCAAGTTGCTTATTTGTCAGATATTTTATTTGAAATAAATAATCTAAATGCGTCTATGCAAGGACGTAATCATACTATTATTGAATTAACTGAAAAAATTACATGTTTTAAAAATAAACTTAAATTATGGAGAAATAAGGTTGAAGTAAAGAAACTTGCTTCATTCCCGGCTCTTAATTTACTTGTTGAAGACAATAATATTGATATCACAGATTTTGAAATACAGAAAATTATTATTAATCATTTAGAAAAACTAATAGCAGACTTTGATCGATATTTCCCTGCAGACGATGTTTTCAAATATAATTGGGTTCGAATGCCATTTAATTTTGAGGTAAGTGATTTGCATGAGGAATTTGTTAATATTAATCAATTTCAAGAACAATTAATAGAAATACAAAGCGACCAAACACTTCGATACAATTTCAACAAAAACACTGAATCTTTATGTGCTTTCTGGTTAAAATTAAAAACTGAAAAGTCAATAATTGTTAAAGAAGCCCTAAAAGTATTATTGCCCTTTTCAACAACATATATGTGTGAGGCTGGTTTTTCGGCTCTGTGTGTAATCAAAAACAATTACCAGAACAAGTTAAATCCTGAAATAGATATAAGGTGCTCCTTGACAAGCATTCAACAGAGGTTTGAAGATCTTTCAAAATGTATTCAAGCACAAGGTTCTCATTAAAACTGTATGACTTGCATTTACAATTTAAAAGACTTAACATAGGTATTGATATTTCTTTTCTTTTTTTTTTAGGAATAAGTTAAAATGTCAATTATTTTCAAAAAGTTATAAATATATTTTAATTTGGTCAATAAAAATTATTAAAAACACTTGATTATTAATTAAATTTTCCTTGGATCGAAAAGTACTTTTGTTTATCTTTATTATTAAAAAAATAAATAAAAAATTTGTAAGTAAAAAAAATCATCATCGTAGGATTGAAGATTTTTTAAAAATACGATCTAAAATAAAGCAATGAAAAAAATGTGACTTTTTTTTGGGTCGCGACATGAACATATTTCTCAAATTTGGGTTGCGGCTTAAAAAGGTTAAGAACCACTGCTTTAAATGATCATCATATTAATAAATTAAATTTTAGATCACAAACACTATATCACTTTAACAATATGATACATATTTATCATAAACAATACAGTGTGATAAATCATTTGATGGTAATGTAAAATTATATAATAACTTCATACCAAATGTTACTTTCTTGCTATATAGACTGAAGATAGATTTGTAAGAGAAAAGAGAATAAAAAGAAAATGGAATACATTACTTAAAACTAATGTCAACTATACTTAATATAAAAAATGAAAATACCTTTTCTGAATTTCTTCGGACATCCAGTATTGGAGAGTCCACATTGATCCATGGAGAAATTTTACCAACAACTAATGTGCTCCAATCTTTAAAATAAATACATTGATACATAACTATTAAGAAACATATATGGTTACAGAAATTTTAATGAAAACATATCAAGCATTTTGAAGCACAGTTTCTGCCCCACAGCCTAAAATCTCCAAACTCAAATTTCAGACTTAAATAAAAGCTAAACTAGAAGGGTAACATTTAAAATTTAGTTAAAAAAATATAAATGTATGATAAGTTCGATAAGCAACTCTATTTTCTGCATTATCATTCATATTTTGGATTATTTAAAATTAAACAATAAAATAATTAGAAATGCAAATAAATGACAGCTTCAGTTCCCCATATAAATAGCTCACTTTTAAATCATCAAACTTGAACTTTAGTAGAGATTCAGCATATGATAATTTTTGGAACCAAACCATGTGTCATCAAAACTATTCACTATGTTTCTTAGTCTCTTCCAAAAAACGTTTATATATTATATACAAATGCACCTCCCCTAAAGTCTTGCATTGCTGCCTCATCGGTGCGAAGGAGTGTTCCTGGATAGAATAGGTGAAGTATGTCGGAAGTGCATTCTCCTAGTGAACCTCATCCAGGGCATGAAAGCCATTCCACTATACTCAGCTAAATGCACTGCAGGCATGAGGCAAAGTCAGACTTCAGCCTTTGTTGCCTCTAGGTTCTTGACCTCTTAAAGCTGCATTTTAAGTCCTTTTATCATGACTTGTTGATTAGAAAATGATGGTCAAACCCAAGAGGGCAGCTGTAAGGATACTGCTCTTACGGTGGCTTCCTTACTTTTTCAGTGATCGCCACCTGTGTCAAGAAAGATATTTGTTCTTCTTGAAGGATAGCCTCCATGCATGAATGGTATGCAGATAAATCACCCTGGTGCTGTTCTGATTGGGGTTGGTAACAGGCAAGATCAGATACCTCTCACGAGATTTAAAAGTTGACACACTCATGTACAACGTTATTTGATGGGCCACAAAGTTTATTCCCTGTGTTTCAAATGCAATACAACTCAAGCTGCTCCTGCCCACATTTTAGCCTGCATCAGTTTAAAATGTATGCTAGCTATTCTTGAGCCCTGAGGCAGAGATCCATTGTTTGAAAACTTTCAGGCTCATGGACCTGGTTTGATGTCCTCTGATGCAAACTGCAATCATACTGAGAAGAAATCATAAAAAATGAGGGTAATTTATTACATTATTCATTAAGTTCATTCGAAGGTATGAATTTTTTTCATTCTAAAAAGCTAAACAACTTTTCAATAGACCTAATATACAAATTTTAGATAAATTCTTTTTAATATCTTACAGGATTATCCTTGGTTTAATGGTAATACCATATTCTCTGTCTAAAAAAATTTTATGAAAAGGATTTTATATTTCAAGATTTGTATGAATTTTGTACCCATAAACTATGTTAACATTAATTGAATAATAAATTAAAGTAAGAAAAAAATCCTTGTAATAATAAATCATTACCTTGAGTGCTTAGAACTAAATCAGACCTAGTGAAAGCCCCAAGACGCTTGCGAGCTTTGCCTGCCCAAAATTCTCGTCTAAATCTTGGATGGACAATAGGAGCAACAATAAAACTAAATCTAAAAATTACAACAGGAACATACATTAAAAAAGATTAAACTGCATTGAGAAATAGAATTTTTTTTAATAATAAAGCTTAAATTATCATTTAAAAAATTTCATTAAAAAAATTCTGAATAAATATACTTCAGAGGTTTAAAATTTTTGGATATTTTACTTAACTAAATATACAGTAAATGCTCATTTTTACGAACTGGATAAACAGTTCATAAAATAGAAAAATAATATATTAGGTTATTAAAATCTGATTTTTTTACCAAACAACTTTTTCTTTATAAATAAAATACTAACAGAAAAAAGTATTCAGAATACACTACTAGAAATACATGCAAAATATGATTCATACTTAAAAACTGTACTTACTTTTACTTTACTGAGAAAAATTAGGAAAATGATTTCATATTTAAAATTAAAGTTTTCCAATATTTTTTTTCTTTTTTCAAAGTATAAAAACATTTTGCTGCTTCTTACTTAAAAAAAATCTGTTAGCCATTTAGCTGTTTCTTTTGCAGGCAGTCTTGCACTATATTAATTTCTTCTTGTTCGATATTTAAAAGCTTTTTTTCTCATTCAATATATTTTTAATAATTTCATCAACCAACATTTTAATATTTGTATATTTCCAATACGATTTCATTATTTTTTTTTATCCTACGTCGAGACAGCGGGTAAACAGTTCAAAAGAGAAAGCGTGGGACAGCTTGTCAAATGAATAAAGTCCATAAAAGCTCCTGAAGGACACAGGGTACAGTAGGGCTTGGTCAACACGCCGATACGGCTTAAGTGTCCCTGGAGAAAGTCATGTCCAGTCAAAATTCTGAAATTGGCTGTGAAAATGCAGCATGGAAGGCACATGGGGAGTGGAGAGTTCAACATGGAACCCCAAGCCTTGTCTATAGTAATTTCGCTATATGAATTATGAAGGTCTTTGAGGAGTTTGTTTTTGATTAAGTTGCAGATTTATTGGTATGATGGAATAAAATCAGGCTGATGCAGTTTACATCCATTCTTTGCAAGGTCATCTCCTTTTTCATTCCCATTGATATTACAATGGCTAGGTATCCACTGAAGAACAATTTCCCACCCGACGGAAATGGCATGATTGAAGAGTGATTTTACTTCTTCCACGTGAAATGAATCGCTTATTGAGTATGAAATGATGGCCACAATAGCAGATTGGGAGAGTCAATAAAAAAGACAACTTTCTTTAGTAGAGTGCTCAGTCCAAGAAGATTCACAGTGGCACACTTTATGGCCTCAATTTCAGCATCAAAGTTTGTGGCCCCAGATCCCACAGTAAAGATTCCTAAAAAAATCCTCTGCAGAATTTTTTTCCCAGTTGCCCCCTGCAGAATTTTTTCCAGCTCCAGTTGAGTCTCCTGTTGCCAAGCCATCTGTGTAAATGTAGAGCCATTCATCACTTGGGTATTTTGTAGAGATAGTCTCTAGGGAATGGATTCTGAGAATCTCTGGGTTATCATTGCACTTCTTTTCTAACGTGCTGTTTGTGAGGCAAAAGGTTGGGACTTTACGATCAGGGGGAGGCTCAAATTTGACAGGGCAGGAAGGTTTGAATGTCAGGGCGTAATCCCTTTTGAGACTCTCAGCCTTGGAAAGTGTGTCTCGTTCGGTTACCAAAAGACGTTCTAGGGGGCACCACATAGAGGCGAGACACCCCCCCGATTTTCAATATATGTGCAGATGTACATGTTATATGTGAGTCTACAATCATCAAATCCTCAAAAGAAATTTCAGATAACAAAGTAGCTCTTTGTTGGAGTTTATGCATGAGTGACTCGTCTTTGCTCAAGTCATCACGTAAATTACTTTGGTTTTCTTCAGATACAATGAGATCTTTAAAAAAACCTGAATATTGAAATGCTTTCAGTGTTTTTCCTTCAACATTGTTCCAAGCATCCATTGACAAATACATGGTTCCTAAAAAGTCAACTCCAAGCCCATAAGCAATTTTTGCAAAACTACCCTATGATATTAGCTCTTAAAGCTCATGATTATATGCTAATCAATGGGCTGTAAGACAGAAATTGTATTATACAGGAGAAAATTTGCAGAAATCAATTCAAGATCTAAGATTTTAACATAAACACAGTGCAGCTAACCACAATTAGAACTTTACAGTTTTCTAATAAAAACATTGAAATAAGTCTCAGTCAATCTTTATGAATGTTTCCAGCCATCCAAGCTTAAATGTTAGCATAATATGAAGCTAATAGTTTTTGAACATTTTTTAAACACCTGGACATTAAATAATTTCCTATGAAAAGCAGAGGGGCAAATTTTCTGTTTCATTTAAGTTCGCTGCAAGCAACTCTAATTCTTTGCTTTGCTTTTTTTTATCTCCATTATATTTATGAGTTTAAAGCTAAGAGTTCTTTCGCATAAGATCTTAAAAAACAAACATGAATTTGAAACATCTTTTAGGTTTGTATTTGGAAAGTAGTGATTTCTATACTCCTTCTTTCCCTAAAAATTTTTTAATTTAATTCGCAGTTCCACATTCACCACACAATTCTCTAAAGTATCTAGTTTTAAATTTTTTGAAGCTAACTAATATAGGTTTTGAATTTTTTTAAATCCAGCTTCATAGCAAAGCAGTTAGATACCCATACATAACTTTAATGACATTACCAGCAACAGGAATGTTCATTTTCCTTATTTTTCTCAGTCAAGTTATGCAAAACATTCCAGTTAAGGATGTTTTATTTTTGCACAATGTTTTTGAGGAAGAATTTTTGCTGATACAGTTTTCTTTTTCAAAAATTTTTTTGCTGAGTTTTTAATACTGTCGAGAGGCAGTTCTTTAAAATTCCATATTTTTTCAATTTTTTTTTGTTTAGTATTTATTCAATTTCTTTTAGAATTATCTTTTTACTTGTTCATATTGATTGCTAAACATGTTCATTTCTTCACTTGTGAGAAATCTTTTTTAAAAATAATTCAATCTTTCACTTGGTAAATGAAACTTCACAAACTGAGCTCTTCAAATGAAATGAAACCAACTAAAGAACAGTTTAAATTTTTAGATCCCCCTCCTCCTTTCTAAGTTCATGAATACAGAGTTTTTCCCCTTTCTATGTTCTTATATTTCTTAGGAGTCTAATTTCACTCCCGAGTTCTTCCCCATCAAATGTTCGTTCAGAAAATATCTGTAATGCCAATATGCATGTTGTAGTGTTGTTTAAGAATAAACCATGTTCTAAAGCATTATATGGTAAAAAAATTAAAAAGTATCAGAAGATTAAAAAAAACTGAAACGAAAGGTACTTGTCAGAAATGAAAGTTCACAAAAAAGATATTTTTCAAAATTTTAGATGGAAATTTAAATTATCATTGCCTATGGTGTCAAGGTAAGGGCTAGCTACTAATTTGTAAAAACATAAGTATTCACACAAGGATCATAAAAATGAGTGTTTACTATACTTAGAAATTTCCATAAGCACCTTATAATGGATTATTTGTGAATAAATTTTAGTCAAAATGGAAAAATTTACAAACCACAAAGAGATTTTAAAAGTCCATCATGCCTAATACTAAAAACTTTTATAAAATTCAAATGTAAAAATTAAATTTAAAAATTTATTATAAATGCTAATAGTATATTTTAATAAAACAATAAATATATTTAATTTTTTTCTTAGATCTTTCCCAAGGATGCTCCACAAGTTTTATAGAAGAATCCATTCTAACCTCATAATTAATCTTCTTACAAAATGTAAAAAAAATATAAACAGCTTTTCTTAAAATAGGAAAACAATAATTACTTTAGTAACATATATTATTTATATTATTTTAAAAACATAATAATTTGTAATAGATGCAAATGTATTGAGTAGAGTTAGTCTCGCTACTTTATCAAAAATATTTTATATAGTTAAAAAAAAACTTAGTTGCTAGGGTAATTTTTTTCCTTTTTATGATACAAAATGATATAATAATAAATGTTTGAAATTAATGAAAATAAGAATGGGAAGTTTGTTATCAAACAAGCATATTTTCTTTTTCCATTCAATAAATTTTCTTTTACTAAATCAAAAGTATAAAAATTGTAAAAAGCTCACACATTTTAATAATAAAAAAATCAATATTCATTAAAAGTTGGTTTTCAAGCAACAAAACTGAACTCCCAAGTATATTTAATACAAAATTTAATAATGCTTGATAGTAAAAAAATCCTTTTTTGACATTTTGAAGAAATATGTTATTTGTTAGAATATTAAAAATAAATGATCTTGTAACATTACCGACTTGATATTTTCAAAATAAGATTAAGAATCACTGCAAGTTACAATGTGAATGTAGATTTTACAATCTGCCTCAATTTCAGCTCTATATGGCAAACTAATTAAATGAATTATTAGGTATGAAAACTCATTTAAATATTTAAAATAAATTAGATCAGGAAAATTAACCTTTAAATGAAAATTTAAGTAATATTTTACATATCAATAATTGACCAAAATAATGACATATTTGTTTAGAATACATTAAAAAAATACTAATAAATGCCAAATTTTTTATACTATAAAGCAGTTTCTCAATTCATTATATCACGTTTCAATATGTGAAACTTATTATTTAACAATATGAAAAGAAAAAAAAACCATATTCTGATATTCGGAAATTAAAAAATATTAAACATTTTCGCATCTAGGGCCTCAGTCAAAATAACATGTCTTCAACATGATTATTGAGTTATAAGATACATCATATTCATCAATATGATATATCTTATAACTTAATAATCATGTTTTCATCAGTAGCGATCCTTTCACGAAGGCGTCGTTTGTGATATCACTCAAATTTATCCTTTACCAAAATTTAATGATATTTTCTTAAACATGACAATGTTTGGAATACATTTTTTTCATTAACAAAATTTCAGATAGTTCACTTTAATTTCAGATATATTTAGGCTGAATATTTTTACAGGTCTGAAATAACTAAGGAACATATCTAATCTCTATTTTCAGATATCTGACATACAAAAAAAAATTTAATTCTTCCCTTATACACGTGTTAATCATAAATTCCCAAACTTTTTGGGAGAGTACTAAGCAAATATTTATTAAGTAAACATCTAATATTTTCTCCATTCTAACCTAAAGATTCTTATAACATACTAACCCTGCTTGCGATGCATTTCCAAGAGCATCATATATGTCATTAACATTATGATACTGAATACCACAAGATATATGCTCTTTTGTCGGCATTTTGTCTTCGAAAATCAAAAATTTTTTCAATAACAAAACATTCCCATTGCCACATTTAATCTACAAAATCGTAAGCAAATACTGAAGTTTAGAATTTTTTTTTTTTTTTTACTTGAAAAGAGAATTATTTAAATATGTATTTTATCAATCCTGTAAAATTATCTTCATAACTTAAATTTTAATATAATCAATCGTAATTTGAAACAAAGCATACATTTTTAATAACTTTGTATCCGATATCTTATAAGCTAAGAAGTTATTTGGATTAATAGACTCTAATGTTGTTCGACTATAATTACGATTATTAAATGATCAATAAATTAGAGTTAATATCTTAATAAATTATTATTCATGTACTCCAAATAAATGATTATCATTTTTAAGAATATCAATAGGATTTTGTTTAAACTTTTCATTAGTTATGGTCATTAGCAAGTCAAACAGATTTGAAGATTATTAAGTATTAAAAAGTTCTGATAAGTCTGATAAAAAAAAATGTAAATTCAAAATGGTTTTGGTTGATTCTGTAAAACATTACTGTAATATTATTTTTTTGAAAAATCACAATAAGTCAATTCAAAATTTAATTTGGTTGAGTTTTTTTTAGCATAAATTCTAAAATAAACAAACTGTGCCCTATAAAAATTATAATAATATAAAGGTCTCTATACACACGAAAAACACATTAATAATCCTTTTGAGAAGTTAGTATCAAAAGCTGTAATATATCGAGGGAGAAAATTTTAAAAATAGCAAAAAAGAAGGAGAGAAATGAAGGAGATACCCATACAACCACACACGTCTATTGGACGTCTTTTAAAGATCCATAGAGTCCAAAAGACGTCCTGGATACCTTTTGGATGTCATAAAGACGTCCATGGTTAGATGTGAACTGGATGGTCTTCTATCGACTATATATGAACGTCGGATTGACATCCACGATGGATGAGTTTTGGATTATTAGCATTTGGATCTGTAATAGACGTAATTTATATGTCCATGATAGATGTAATTTGGACGTCCATGGTGGACGTACTTAAGACATTCATAAAGGATGTTATCGTGACATGTATTAAAAGTAGGTAATTAACTGCAATTGTAATTATTTATGTTTATTCCTTCCATAATTTTAAATTATCGTTTGCCTCACAGTCTACAGTCGTTTATTGCTACGTTAAGAAGTGTTTAACGAAGTAAGTTAAAAAATAATTGCTTTTCTTTTTAAATAACTTATTTTTATTCCAAAGAAGTCATAAAAGAAATAAGGTTTAAAAACTGAGTAGTTTTATCTAAGTGTAGAAAACCATGTTTAAAATGTATTTTTACTTTAAAAAATTACATTTGTAACTATTTTAAATTAACGTTAAAAGGTAAATATTGCTTTTATTTATAAATTGTGCTTGATAGCAGAATGTAATAATTTTTTTGTCTTTAACTTTTAAAATTATTTTTAGGCTAAAAATGCAAACATTGCGATTAGGGTGAAAATTGCTGGATGAAAATACCACAAAGTAATTTTCTTTAGTAAAAACCATTTTTTCTCTCCAAAATTGCTTAAATTTATTATTATTTTGTCATACAAAGACTTATGTATTTATATCTTGATTTCAACAAGATAAAAATTAATCAATATTAGGATTTGATTCAAAGATTTAATGTTAAATTAAAATACTTTTTACTGTTGAATTAAAAAATCTGAGTGTTTTTTTTTTTTTTTTTTTTTTGAATATCAAACTTTAAATCAATAATTCAAGATTTTGCTACTTAGCTAGAAAAATTATATTACCCAATTATTTTAATGCATGCTGGACTAATATTTCAAATGAAGAGCTATTAAAATGTATACTTGAAAACTAATTTTTGTATTTTGTAGTTAAATGGAAGATATGTTTATTTCCCATACCAGATTTGGAATTCTTACTTTTCTGGAGAACTTCTCTTGCTGTCTACTAAAGGTTCTAGAATTTGAAGTAAGCATTTTTTTATTTTAAGGAAAAATGATGTTTAAGATTATGTAAAATCATTTAGTATGAAATGTTTACATCTTCAGTGATTAAGCATTTAGAATGTGACTGTGTGTGATCTGTGAATGTGATTTTCTATAATATTTTCTGTACACTTAATTTGGTAGCAAAATTTCCTACTTCCATAATGCTTGTGATGTTGAGCATTTTTTATATTCTTATTTTGTATTATTTTGTTTAATACTCTTACAAAAACTATCTGATCATAATATCTTCAAAATAAATTATTTTTTTAATCACACTTTAAATATCTAAGTAAATTAATATAAGAATGCTCACATTTTCAGGAAAAAAATCATAAATTATAATAGCAAATGAAACTCTTAATACATTGATTTCATTTTCACTAAAGTTATTTTTAAGTCAATATAGTTAAAACCTTTTTGTATGAGAAGAATTTAGTTTATTGTAAAAAATGAAATTAGTAACTAACTGGAATTTCTGAAATTCAAACCATTTGCTTGCATGTGTATGCCCTGAAAGGAAGTTAAGAAGACTCTCAATGAAATTAAAAAGCAAAATGATTACGTAAACAGAACAATGTTTCTGGAATGAATATTATATGTGTACTTCCATTCAAATTCTGTTGATTAATTTGATTTAATAAATTATTCTCTGATTTATATTTAAACAGAAATATCAATATTCTTCTATTTTTAATTGTACTCCTTTAAAGCTATTTTGTTGTAGTTCACTTTTCTACAGACTTCTAAGACTTTACTGGCAAAAATAAACAGAATGGCATCTGCGTTTCACACAATAACCTGATTTTTAGTTCTATTAAATATGTCTTCTTTATTAATCTAATTTGAATATTATTAAAAAAGATGTACACATTTGATCACAGTAAACATCATTTATTTATTGAATATTGATTGGAAATTCATTTTTTCTATAGTGTTTCATATTCTGCTCTGCTTTGCATGAAAAATTGCTTATGATGGGCTGAACCTAGTTTCAAATAAATTGAATAAATAATTTGTTTTATAAATAAATTGAATAAATAATTTGTTTTATAAATAGTTATCTTTTTATATTTAAGATTTAAAATTTTTTTTATTGTGTTATGCTTTAATTATTTTGGTTGATAAAGTTGAATTGTATTTTTAAGAGATAAAATGTACATCATTTATAAATTCTAAATTTTGTTTTCCTTTTCAGTTAAATGAGAATTACAAACTTATTTACCTGAGGATGAGATTAAATTTAAAATAAGCAAATTAAAAAAAATTAATTTTTCTATATTATTTATGCTTATTTGGAACTAATGTAGAGCAAAAGAAAATAAATCCTTTAAAGGATTAAAAACATGGCAATTTGTTTCTACTGAGTGCAAATTGTAAATAAATATATCATGTATTACATTTTATTAAGCGTTTACTGTTGTAAAAATGTTTAATCAAAATATTTAATGTATTCCTTAGTAAATAGCATTTCTGTTTATATTTAGCACTAATATGTAAATTCAATTCTATATTTTATTATTTAAGTTCTGTTCTTTTAATGGTAATGTTAAATTTTACCTATTAATCTAATTCTTGTTTTTCTAATTTGAAGATTCATTACAAATTTTAAACATTTTGTAATTTCAGTTATTTAATCAATTCCAAAGGGTAAAAGATTAAGTAGTATATTTTTTCCAGAAATTAGTCCCTTAGGTTTAGCATATATGTAATGAAAAAGATAAACATTTCTAAAATTGGTATTATGATATTTGACGTGCCATGTATCTAAACTGGACCAAAATGAGGCGTTATGTGATGTCTGAGGTTATTCATCTGAAAATGTTAATTGTTATTGCTAATTATTTTAAATGTACTTTATTTTCAGATGCTGCGTGGTGAACTCCACAGTATTCAAAGACAACAGATGGTGAAATTATATTTATTAATATTTATGTATAATGTAAATATCAGAATAAAAATTGTGTGCATTAAAAATAAAATCTATTAGTTTGTTATATTTTTCTTGAATTAATTAAGATTTACACTCTCTTGCTGGAATGTTTTCTTAAACAAATTTTAACATTTACAAAGGAAAATAATTCAGCTTTTAAACAATGAAATAAGTAATTTTCAGAATTTTTGTCATAATAATTTGGAATATTCAATTGAGTGGAAAACTTTAATTAAATAAAAGAGTCTCTTTTATCTTTTACAAAAAAAGACATTGTTGAAATAATATCTAATTAGTTAAAATATATGGCTGAGAAATAATTCTTATAAGTTTCTCTCACTACAAAATTAATTAAAAAATAAAGTAACAATAATTTTGCTGACATTAAAATAAAAAAATTACACTCCACAAATAAAAATATCCTTGACTATATTATTAATCTCTAGTTATAATAGTAATTCATTAATTTATGCATTCACTGGAAACTTCTTAGAAGTAATTTTTAACTTTTCCAAAGAAAAAAATCGTTTTATGTTAAACAATAAGAAACTAAATTTTCAAAAGGTTAACCATAAAATAATGAGCATAAAAATAATACTAATTTATCAACTGTGAGAATTTTATTACATTAACTAAACTTGAACAGTAAATCTGTCAGAAATCTAGGATATTTGACTGAAAATTAAGAAAAATGTGATGCTAAAGCAATTTCATAAGTAACAAGCTAATTAAAAATAATTTTCTCTTTGTCTAGTGGACAAAAATATATATGAGCCACTAAGATAGATGAGGGATTATTTCAAAATCTACACACATCTAGAATACATCCATACAACTACCTAGTATAGAGCAGTGCGTATGAATACATCCAAATTTCGTCCATGAGCCATCCACTGGCAACGTCTCGTAGACGTATAGTGGACGTAAAATAGGTGGATATTTGACGTGCCATGGATCTAAACTGGACCAAAAAAGACGTCTACTGGATTAGAGTACATCCCGTTGAGGATGTCATATATACGTCTACTGGACGAAATTGTGTTGTTTGGGCTAGACAGACAACTAGAACCTTCGGATTTGCGAAGGAGAACGAGATTACAAAACGGGTAATCAAACGAGTATCCTACCGATATTTGATTTAAAATTAACATTTCAATAGGGTTTAGTCAAAATTCAGTCAAATATTATCATGTTAACTAGCTGATAAAGGGGTAAGCTTTTACCTAAACTTTCAAGACTTGTTTTATTTAGAGAATCCTTGCTGCAGGAATACATAGTACAATCTGTGCATAGATGAGTAGCATTTTCATTTCATTTTTTTTATAAAATAAAATTAATAATGGAAATATATTTTCGACAATTCATCACAAAATATCTGAATTTAAATCTAAAATTCAAAAAAACTGGCACATGTTCTGTTGTATCAAAGAAAAGAATAATTATTAAAAAAACAATATTACTCCAGCAACAGTGGAGAAGTGTTTAGTTTTTATTCTCACATGCTTTATTAGCAGCATTAAGCATATTAGAATACATTATATGGAAGTAAAGACGAACTAAATAACACTGGGAGAGTGTTTTTATCGAGAGTTTTTCTGTCCGACTTTCTAGACGCAACCCGGAAAACTGCTCGGTATTCAGAAGCGAATTAATCGCCATAAATAAAGGATTAAAGATCATCCTCCTTTACACTGAATCTAGTGACATTTGGATCCTTACTGACAGTCGTTGCTCGATTTAGAACCTATAGGACTGGAGTAGTGTCTGCGACTTTGTGGGCATACAGATTATCACCAATCTTAAAAATCTAGCCAATAGGGATGTCCACTTTCAGTTTATTCCCTTCCATGTTAATATCCAAGGAAACAAAGCTGCAGATATCTTGGAAAATGAAGTTATTCCGTGTTTCCCAACAGAGACTACACACTAACTTATGAGGAAATTTTCTTTATAAAGAAAAAGATGACAGGCAAGTTTGGCTCACCCCTCCCGCCCATCCCTGGTTTCGCAGGAAGACCCCAGGGGGTGCCCGTTAGAATTCGCAGTGTGACAGACTTGATCAATGGCAGTCTCAAGACTGACTTATTAGTGTGCATCTGAAAAGCATGACATTCAAATCTGAAAGCAAGGTCTTTTCATTGTGCACAATGTATGCAATTTGAAGCCGGCTACTCCCGATCACATCCTGGATTGTTTAGGGTTCTCTCTGGTGGATGTTTGAGCAAGTCCATTGCTGGTGCTCGACTTCGCTAGGGTTCACGGTGTCATGGATCTGATCTAGCTGCCCTTAGATCTCTGAAGGCTTGGAAACAACATCAACAACAACAAAACACATTATTTGATTGAATTAGAAAATTGATTTAGTTCAGGGAATATTAACTTTTATGTCTTAAAATAAAAAATAAAATGAAAAAACTAAAATAAATTTTGTATTTCCTGAATTCAATAACATTTTTTTCTAATTTTAAATTCCAAATGTTTTAAATCTAAAAAAAATTATTTTTTCAAAGTTTTTTTGTTGCTTTATATTATTTTTTTATTTAACGACAAAAATTTGTACATTTTTTGTTAACCTTTATGTGATGGTAGTTTTCTTCCACTGTTACACATAAAGATTATGTGTTTCAGATTAATTTAAAGATAACAGACCCTCATTATATTTTATGCTCTTGTCACTAAATATATTTTATATATAAGGAAAAAGAGTCTAGTCATTGACTTTCTAATTATCATATCAAAAATTTAATGGAGTTGATCTGACAAATGTCAGATCTTTAAAGAGGATAAGCCAACAACAACAGGAAAAAGAGTAAGTGCCATGTAATATGTTTTGATTAAAGGAAAAAATTATCAAAAGCATTTTAAACTTACTGATTTCAAAAATATAAAAAAAATTTAGTTGCTACAATTTTTTTTCTGATATTATAATTTTTTATGAATCTTCACGTCTTAATTTATTCTAAAATTCCATTTCTTCCCTTTATCTTCAATTCACATTTAACGTTGAATTTTCTACTCCATATCTACTTAATATTTCTATATAGACCAGCAATGATGATTCTTGTAACTATATTGTCGAAGACATTTCTACAGATTATCTTAATCCAGTTTGATTGAAGCTGCAGAAAAAATTAATATAAAGTTTTTTTAAGCAAAATAAATATTCATAGGTAAAGAAATGTAAAAGTATGTCGACATTTATTTAAGATATATTTAAATTAAACCTCTAAATCATAAAAGAAGCGGATTTTATTTAAATATAAAATTAAAAAAACGGAAACTTATCAATTTGTCCATAAATTTATTACATATAAATAACATTGTATTTTTTATGAATATAATTAACAAAAAATACATTCATTAAAAGGAATGAAATGTTAATTTAAGTGAATTTACTAGCTAAGCGGCTTAAATACTCTCACTTCCAAAAGTTAAACACGAAGATGTAAAATGCAAAAATATCAACAAATACTGCTTTGATTGACACAAAATTCGGCAGGAAAGTAGCATATATATTTATGTGCATAAAATAAAATCAATAATTGTATACAGAAATGAAAACAATATTAAATTTTTGTAAGTTATCAGATAATGACATACTGGAAATTT
This sequence comes from Latrodectus hesperus, assembly GCA_037975125.1. NCBI lineage: Eukaryota > Metazoa > Arthropoda > Arachnida > Araneae > Theridiidae > Latrodectus > Latrodectus hesperus. The sequence goes on along the minus strand of JAJQOW010000017.1, from coordinate 5,264,762 downwards.
AAACAGAATTATGTATAAAGTGAAAATATACAGCTTAAAATGAAAAAAGGAAATTCCGCCTGAGAATGCATGATGTTCGGTGTTTTGTTGCTGATTGCGTGTTCCTTGTTCACACCATATCCTTATACGCTTGTCATCTGGCTCCAGAGCAAATCTCGACTCATCAGTAAACATGACATTACCCCACTCAGACACAGTCCAATTGACATATTCCCGGCATCACTTTAATCATGCTCCTCTTGATTGGACGGATAGACAAACATAAACTCGAGGTACCCGGGCGTACAGTCCACTCATATGTAATCTTCGGCGTACAGTAGCTGCAGATATCACCTTACCAATGGACGCTGTAACCATAGAAGTCACACGTGTGGAAGTCGCTTTGTGATTCCACTTGGCTAAAATCGCAATCTATCGATCTTCCGCGGGGTTTGTAACCCTTGGGCGACCGGCTACGGGCCTTCGGACAACTGTCTGTGTGCTTTGGAAATGTTTCCATAAACGTGAAATTACAGAATGATGAATGCCAAAGAAAAGAGCAACATCTGAGATTGACTGTCCTGCTTCAATGCGCCCCACAGCACGCCAGCGCGCAGAATCCTCCATTCGTCTTCTGGAAGTCATGGAAACACGTATGTCTTGAAAACAAACTGTACGAAGGTATTAAACACCTTCTATCAGCGATTACAATCAACTTCTTTAACCCTTCATAAAGCCGGTATCTTATTAGACTGGCTTTTTTGCATATTTCTTGACATGAAAGCGCGATTGGCTGTTACTAAACATATTTGCATACTTCCATCTACCTCTGCAGCGATTTGCATCCTTTTCAATTCTGATTGGCTTCCGGAAATTAGCATTTTCCTCACCATGCTTAACTTTTGGAAGTGAGTTTCCTATTTGTCAATACGAAATGATGCGATGTTAACATACATTATAATTTTATTAAATTTTTCAGAAAGTTATCTAATTATTGCTGAATTTTGAACTAAAACTATTAAAAAATTGTATCATATTTCATCATAAATGGCGCTAAAATTGGTTCATTATGAGAGCAAACTGTTATGAAAATGTAGGCATTACCATTTGCAATCCTAATAATATAATCTTAACCTAAATCTGTTCCTTTTTTTTACGACTTGATGAAATTTTTTTATCGAGCTTTTAAGTGACGAATATTTTCAAATTAACAGTTTATGCTAAGTATTAAAAATTCATTTTCAAATTGACAAGATATTACAATGCCTAAAAATTTTTAACTTTGTTTTGCAACATTTGTTTAAAGCTGAGATACTTGTAGTTTCCAAAAAAATTCGTTACAGCTTATTTGATGGCCAGGCTGGAAAGGGTGTCGTTCTTATTATCGGAAGGTAGTGAGTTCGAATCCCAGCTTAACCGAAGATCCGTCTGTTTAAATCAAGCACTTAACAGACGAGAGCTTTCGATTTCGTTAAGTGCCGATGTAAGAGACACAAGAGGCATAGTGGGAGTGTGTCGGAACGGTGTGTGTGTGTGAATACGCGTGGTAGCGGAGGTACCGCTTCCAGGCAATGGAAAATACATGTGTTTCGAATAATGTAAAAAGAACCATCTAAATTTATGTTTGTGTCTATAATTAATGTTATGTTTGTTTATGTAAAATAAATGTATCGTAAAACTGAAGATATATTGTATTACTGAACGATCCTGGAAACGACAGGTTCATGAAACCATCACACCATCTTGTTCGCTAAAGTAGACTGACTGTGGCACATTAAGACTGAGCATGGCCTCAATGTCCTCCAAGTGAAATGATACCTCTAGGGGTGGCAGGCCAAGAATACTTGGGGGTCTATTGGGAGTTTTGTACTTGGTCCCTGCTTCAAAATCGCGAAAATTCCACCCGGCTGTTTCCACCTAGCTGGTGGAGTCCAACTCAGGGCGAGGTAGAATGAAGCATGTTGGTGTAACAACAACAGACGCCTATTTGAATTGATCCCTCTAACTGTCTAACTTTTTTGTAAAGTGAATTTGAACTTATAAACTTAGTCTATAAAAGTGGGAACTTTGTGTGTTTACTTAATTGCGTTGAAATGAATTCATGCCTTATAGAGAAAATATTTTGTCCCGAGTATTAGATTTGTTACGAATATTACTTTCATGCGGTTCTAAGTTTTCTGAAGTTTTGTTTCAACATTGACATTCCTTTCTTTTCCATCACTGGAGGTAAAAATTTCTTTTTCTTTTAAAATTATTTTTATTTCTACGTGGAACAAATTGTTTTTATTTTAATCAAATAAGCCTTTCAGAACTTTATTTTTGCCACCTTTTATACAATTTTTTTTAATTTTTATTTGATATTTTTTCTTAATTTTGCGTTGATACTTATTCCGATTATTCCACTCGCACAGGAAATCAATGTCTAAAGTTGATAATGAAATTTATTTATCAGGAACGATAGGAAGTGAGAAATCAGCAGAGGAAATGAATCATAATTACTGCTTGTTTAGATGTGACTATGAAATAACAAAAGGAGAATTATTTTAATGTAAGAAAAAAATTATAATTTATACTATACAGGCAGGTTCATAGTTCTCCATACAATTAATTGATGATTTTCCTACAATTATAATGCAATAACACTTAAAATAATTACAAAGAAAACATATTAGATATCATGAAAAAAATGGGACACAAGCTTACAAAAGGCAATGTTCAAACTGTCTATATTTTTCTTTGATTAAAATAAAAACTTTTCTGGTATATTTTGAGAAGAATGGTCTTCAAGATCCTGAACCTAACTTGGTCATTTTTATTAATCGTAATTTGCAAGTCATTATTGAGATATAAACTAGTCTTAAGAAAATTGTAAATAATATAAATATTTGAAGGAATGTTTTATATTTCTGTCTTATTAATTTCTGCCTGTATTTGTTTTAATGTGTTATTTTCGTTTAATTTATGAAGTTATTGTCTAAAAAATGTTTATCTTGGAAAACAGCACTTTTCAAAGATAAGAATCAAGTCCGTAAAATCTAAGGCAGCTTGGCGACATTTTTGGCTCCAAAATACAGGTTAACATTTTTGAACAGGTATAAATATCGACCTCAATCGAGTGGTGAGTTAGATGAAATTTAGTTGAAAGTAAAGACTTATAGCTGCTTAGAGTCATCATATTTGAAAGTTGCTATTTTACTTTCATGTCCATAAATTAAGGATAATTCAGAATCACATAGAAATTGAACTCTAAAATAAAAATTTCACATGTAATATTATCACACATATCTAGAATAATAATATGCTAATTACAAGAAACCACCATAAGGTGCCGATAGTAAGTCACAATGACGAGAGTGAAGAGAAGGGTATATAAGGAATGGTTGCAAAGAAGTAACATTGTTCACAAGTGCTTTAAAAGCCTTTGAGTGCAATAACCGCATAGTTATGACACAAAGGAAGCATTTTGGATGATGTGTTGTTGTTATCGTGTGCCAGCTGGCTGGCAATATGGGATGCACTGCTCCACTTTTTCAACTGAACCATATTTTGGTGTGGAGTCCGACTTCCTCAGTACATACGTGCCATAAGGACCCGTTTATAGGGTAGGCAATCATTCACACCTCATTCATACCAGGAAAGGACAAAGACAGGATAGATAGAGAGAGAAAGTACATCCATGCCCTAACCGGGATTCGAACCCAGGACCTCCTTATCCGCAGTCAGGTACGCTGACAGCTAGACAAGTTGGGCGGCGGATGATGTGTTACGTGGTAGAATTATCGGCCGTCTGGAATGTGGATGTACTCAGTTGGAAGTATCCGAGGAACTTGGAATCGCCCAGAGTGTCAACTCCAGGCTTTGGCAACGGTTCCAAGATGATGGTAATGTGAGTAGACGTTACAGCAGAGGTCGCCGCCGAGTTACAACGCCGAATGAGGACCGGTATTTGGCAGTTGCTGCCAAAAGAAACAGACGGAGCACAGCATCAGACCTGTCTCGTCAGCTCTCTTCAGCTACCGGTACGACAGTTTCAAGGCAGACCGTATACAGACGTTTAGGGCACATTGGTTTGTATGCTCGTAGGACTCTCAGATGCGTTCCACTTACCGCAATTCACTGTCGCCTGTGGTTAGCCTGGAGTAGAAAGCATGCATTGTGGACTCCACAACAGTGGTTCTGTGTGATGTTTTCCGACGATTCCAGATTTAGCTATCAGTTTGATTTTCACTGAACTTTCATATGGAGAGGGCCAGGTACCCGTTAACCAACAAGAGAACACCAATGAAAGACACCATTACGGTGGTGCAGAATTGCTCGTTTGGAGAGGCATTATTGTGGGTTCCAGAACTAACCTGCATGTTCAGAATGTAACCATGACAGGCCCCATCTATCGGGATGTCCTTCTGGAACAATATGTACGTTTGTTTCGGACCGCCATGGATGCAAAAATTTTGTTTACGGATAACAACGCCCATCCTCAAAGTGCAAACGTTGTAGACGAATGCCTTCAATCGGAGGATATCACCCGTATGGACTGGCCAGCCTACTCACCGGACTTGAATCCAATACAGCATGTGTGGGACATGCTTGGCCGACGATTTGCAGCCCATCAACTCCCTCCAGTCACATGTATACCGGAACTTCGGAGAGCATTGCTTGAATATTCCCCAAGATCAGATCGATAATTTGATACTCAGCATGCCTAGGCGTTGTACTTTGGCCTGTATTGCATCGTCTGGGAGGCATACTATGTATTAACCATCATACCAACCACGTTATATTGGTGTTTGTAAATAAGTTCTTTTTTGAAATTTGCTCCAGGGAGTAAAAATCGTAATTTTTATTAATAATGTCAAACATATAGCATCTTTTTGTCTCTTTACCTTTTGTTTAATAAATAGACTTTACAAATAAGTCACATTTCTTTTGCTTCTGTCTTTTCTTTGCCTGAACTTGCGTTATCCTTAATTTATGAACACGAATATAGATTCTGCACTATAGAAACTGAATAGATTTTTTATAACCAGTGTCATTATTTCAAGATAAAGTAATTGTAGTAAATTTGTGACTGAGAAGCTGCGAATAAAGTGTTTGGAGAGAATTTACTGTCTTTGTTTCTGCATCTCATAACATCCTGTTCACCGCGAATAGCAGCAACTCACAACACTATATTAAAATAAAGATGGTCAGATATTTTTGAGAATGCAACATTTATTAAAATCTGAATGAGGGTTTTGCAAGAATTTGTTATGCATATCTCTAGTATTTAGCAACGCTAAATCAGGTCTATGAAATTTGTCACTCTATGAAAATTTAATACTAAAATTGGGCTTGAGAAATGATAAATTCTGGAAAGCCCCAGACAATCTGGAATAGGGTCAGGAGTGGCCTGATGGTCAGTCCACATCAAACAAACCGGGAAAACCTTCTTTCCATAAGAATAGGACATAGATCTCAAGTGTCTACTGATAAGCCTGGTGAAGACCGTTTGGTCCCACCTACAACACTTGAATGATAACGCGTCCATAGGGTACTTTCCCTGTTACCATTTTTGAACAGGTGGCATTGTCAAAGAAGCACTAACAGCTTTTTTAGCTCTTGAGAATAGCTCCAAATGAGACAGTTATGTCTAACGGTCAGCCAGCATCCGCTTTACCCAAAATATCTGCTGTCTCGTTACCATGTAAATCAACGTAGGAAGGTATTCATTGAAAGTGCACCGCGCGAAAGGATGAAAGGTATACTAGTTTATTAATAATTGCCTTTCCTATACTATAATGCATTTTATGTCAATGGGAAAAGTGCTGGATAGAGCTTCGGCTGTCAGACAGGATCCAAATGGCAGTCAAGTATGTAGTGGACAGAATCGAAACGAAGTCAACATGGAGTAAATGGGACTGGTTCTTTGGTCAAAAAGGGATGACTGGAGCACCAAAAAAATAGGTTGATACGAAAAAAATCTTAATTATGGGTGGGTAAAATGGCCCTTCTGTTTCAAGTTTTCTCAAAATAAGCTTCAGAAAAACAATTTTATGACTGATTGCCAATGACCATAGTGAAGAAAAATTGACATTGAGTATATTTATTTACAACTTTAGCTATTGATAAAAGCAGACAATAAAATTTAATATGTATAAAAATCCTCACTTTTTTTGTCGGTCTAATGTTTTGTCCGAAGTTGAATTGAGACCTTTCTGCATGGAATGGAATGAAACTTATATCATGGTGTTGTCCTCTGTTTAACTTAAAACAGAAACTATGTTTCCATTCGAAATTTTGATTACAGAGTTTGTAATTAATTTAATCCATAATTAGTGATTATTTGAATACACAATAGTTATTCATGCCATGATATTCTACAGCTCAGTTCGTTTTAAAAATGAAGTGTGGTTTTTTCTCGCTTTTAAAATGTTTATCCTTGTAGAAGTATTCAGAGTATAGAAAAAATATAAGCGTTCATTCCTTCTTTCTCTACATACATAGTTAAAAAAATAAATAAATAAGATATTTACTATTTTTTCAATTTTTAAAAATCGCAGTTTGCACTCCAGCAAATGAGTTTACGCTTTTCTCAATATGCCGCCGATCCTAAACGAACTGAAACGTGGATATCAACAGTTCCGACGTTGATATTCAATAATTTCGTAACACTAAAGGCAATTTTCAAGTTTCTCTCACCACATTCACGGTTTTTAACGGATCTATACGTAAAACTTCATTTTGTAATGAAAAACAAGCACTTTGAACAAAGCAAAGCGAATAGTAAATATAAAAAATAGCAAATATAGTTATTTTTTTCAAGTCATAAATTTTTTCCCTAAACTTCCTTAAAGGCGCGTATTAGCTATCGGGAATTACTGACGACGAAAGTTAATGATTTCGGCAGAGGCTTGTTGATAAATTAAAATAATGTAAACAAATGATAAATTTCAAATACTTTAAAAAGTTTTCTTGAATTATTTTCAAGAGCTTACAAGACATGCTGTCAAGTGCATATATATTTTCTTAAAAAATTAATACTGAATTAATTATTTAAATTTGTACATTTTTGTTTTTAAACTTTTCAATTTTTTATTTTTTAACATATATAGTGAAACACTTTTAAATAAATCGAGAAAAAATGCATAAATTTATTTATTAAATTTTTAATGAACATTTAGGAAGCAATCAAAATGCTCAAATTATTTATTCTTAATCAATATGACACAAATATGCAAGTACTGTCAGCACAAGATGGGGTGAACAAAATATTTCTTATAGCGGCAATTTCAATTAAAAAATTAATTGTAATACGAAAATATTAATTTTTAAAAAATTTTCTGATTGAAAATATTCCCTTCACATAAAGTTCGCTTGAATGAATTGTGGGGGGAAAGGGGGTGAACGATGCGCAGTTTCCTGCGCACTCATCTTTAAAACATTCGATGGAATTCACCTTTTTGCGCTCGACAAGATAGAGTTTTCTATTGACATCAGAATCAGCTATCATGACTGTAAGACGTAGATATATTCCTGATTCTGATTATGACGATAGGCTACCGTTTGGAGGTAAGGTGGTTTTAGCGAAAAAGAAAAAACCGGAAAGCTGGTTTTATACGATTTTAGAAGTAAGATTTTCTTTTCATTATTGAATAATATATAAAATTATTTACTAGAAAAGTTTTTCTTGATAAAATTTGTTCAAATAATTATATCTTTCTTTGTACAATAAAATCAGGATTGCTAAATTATGGACAATAAGTTATTCTAGATGAATTATATGTATATTAGCAATTTTAATAAAATATCGATTTTAATAGAGTAGAAGAAATATTGTTTATTTTTTTCTTCAAAATTTTATATGAATCTTGATATAATACATTTCAGTTATCATAATAAATAAAATATTTATTAATATCATGAAAGAAAGAAATATATAAATTTAAATATTTGTATAATCATGCAAATATATTTGTAACTTTTAAAACTTTTTATCAAAATCAAAAATTTGTTTATTTCCTTTTTTTCTTCAAAATTTTATATGAATTTTGAAATGAAATATTTTAGTTGGGATTATTAATAAAATAATATATTTATAAATAACAGGAAGAAAATATTTAAATATTAGTATGCGTTAATTATGCAAATATTTGTAAATTTAAAAATACTAAAATCAAAAATAGAAATTTAAATATTTGTTCTGTAATGGCATGAATATTGCTTTAAACATTATAATGTGCTGCCTTATGTAAGTGGTGCTAATAAACAGTTATTCTATTAGTTATGCGAGGGTTACTCTGAAATTTTTGAGATACGCGCAGACGAGAATCTACAAAATAAAAATAACGGTTTAATTTTAAAGTACAAAGTATTTTAACACAGAAGACGATTTTTTACTGACTTACTTCAACTTGCTTAGCGTGGAATAAATTTTAAACAGAAGAGAAAATGGAGTTGACGCGAGAACATTTTCGCGCTATGATTTTCTACGATTTCAAAGCAGGATTAAATCAAGAAGAATGCGTTCAACGGTTGCAATTAGCATTTGGTGATGAATCTCCAGCTCGTGCAACTGTATTCAGATGGTTTAGAGAATTTAGAAGAGGTCGCAATTTTCTTCAGGATGAAGAACATACAGGAAAGCCGCCGTCGGCAGTAATCCCGGATAATGTGTCTGCCATACGAAAAATGTTAATGGATGATAATCGCTGTACCTATCAAGTGATACAGAAGGAGCTTAACATTGGATCCGCAGCCATACACAAAATCATTCATGAAGAATTACATATGAAAAAAGTAGTTTGCCGTTGGGTTCCCCATAATCTAACTGAGCATCAAAAAGAGGAGCGTGGCAGAATCAGTAAAGAAACTCTTAATATGCTGAATGATGTGTGGCCACCGCATCATTTCTAAAATTGTAACAGGTGATGAAACGTACATACCGTTTTTTGACGTTCCAACACGTCAAGAAAGCAAAGTATGGGTCTTTGAAGATGATCCCACGCCGACAATGGTTGAAAAAAAAACAAAAACACGCACTGAAAAAAGTAATGTATGCCGTTTTCTTCAGAAGTACGGGATTGGTCAAAGCCATCAAGTTGGAAGGACAGAAGACAGTAACAGCAAACTGGTATACCACTCAATGTCTTCCAGAAATTCTACAAGAACTGAATGTTAGGGGACTAATGTTTCACCATGACAATGCATCTTCACATACAGCCGGATTAACAGTTGAGTTTCTCAAACAAAAACAAATTAAAGTGATCGAACATCCGCCGTATTCATCTGATCTAGCTATGTGCGACTTTTGGTTATTCTTTAATCTAAAAAGAACTTACGTGGACGTCGTTTTTATTCAGAAGAAGAGATTGTTGTGGCTATAAATGCATTTTTTTCATCGATTCGAAGAAATGAATGACTTGAGGCATTTAATCTGTGGAAAATTCGTCTACAAAAGTGCATTGATGCTGGAGGAGACTAATTTGAACACACACTTAAAATTTTGTAAGTATAACTTTAAAAACCTAATTGTATCTCACAAATTTCAGAGTGACCTTCGTATATAAAAAGGACAGCAAACTAAATAATAACCCTCTATTATAGAAATACTTAGTGATTTAATTAATTTTGGGATCGACATTTCTCGAAATGTTGGTGTTAACTAAGCGATTCGCAGAGAAAAAGCTATTTTCTTCTTGAAATCTTTTTAAAATTAATTTTAAAACGAAATTTATATTGCTTTGGGCAAAGAAATACATATCCTATAATCACAACTCAGAATTTGTATCTTTAAATATTTAGCATTTGCTTTTTCTGATACGAACGGAAAAAACTTAGGGATAATTAATATTTTTACTGTTAAATCGGGGTTTAAAATCATACCTTTTACCAGGAAACGCTAATTTTAAGAGATGTCATCTCGTTCTGTAGTGATCCCAAGTTGACCGCTGACTTCTGGCTTTGTTGATCTACACTTTCCAGCTTCTATAATGGTCGCATGTCAGCAAGCCATAAGTTAAGCGAGTGCTCAACTTGTTAAATCAACCTTTCAATCCAATAGTCCGACTTGCTTCAGGCACCGATATTTGTTTGTAATAAACTAAGAACTTTTGCCAAAGCATTGTTGTAATCGATGTAAGACATCAACAGAAAAAAATGGAACAAAACCTTCAATTATTCAAAGCTGTCCATTAAATAATATTTGATTATTTACAGTTGGCACTACTTTTTATGATTATATTTTGAATGTTTTAATTTATAAATAAATAGAAATCTAAAATTTTTTTATTCATAAAAATAATCAATTTATTAAAAATAACTAACATTTTTCTTTTCATTATAGAAAATGAGCATCAATTTAAGAAGCAATAAGTTAAATTAAAAAAATATCGGGTTCTGCATTGAATTGAGTGCACCATAGTTTGGCGAGAATTTGGTGATAAAATACAATTTCTGGCAATCCCATTATTTTTTAGTCTTATTATTTATTTATTATTATTGTTTATATAATTATATATATTATATAATAATACAAATTATATAATAATACAAATTATATATTATTATTATTTAGCTTGTTAGTCACGTCTGAGCGACCATCTTGGCTCCAAAAAATTCGCCAAAGAATCAAAGGGGCACCCGATGTATTTTATCAGTTTAAAAAATGATGGTGTTAAACAATATGTATAATCGATTACGATGGTGGTCAATTACAACCGATTACAATTACCATTTTCTAAGTCCGCGTAAAAAATCCACAAAATTAATTATTAAGCAGCTAGAATACCTTTGGTAGGAAATAAAAATACAATTTTATTTATTTCGACTAAAAAATAAGTTGAAAAATTAATAAGCAAAATTTTACAAGTCTATATATTCACAATATTCAGTTTCTCTCACATAACAATAGTTATTTTCATTTTTTATTAGTGAAAACAAATTCAACGTGAGGTTTATTTACTATCTTTATCAGTGGCCACTTATGGATGGAATTCTGAATGGTAGATAGTGATGTATTTAATCAATTAAATCACTATTTACACGTGAACTTCAAACATTTCTTCTGTAAAATAATATTTTAATGTATTCTAATTCTTATACATATGTCAAGTAAAACATTTTTTAAATATTCTAAATTATAACCAAAATGTTTTTGTTTAATTTTTATTCATTGATTTTTAATTGGTTCTATATTTTAATAAAAATTTCATCCTCCTTTAAAAAATAAGATTTTTATATAAAATGAAATAAAATATAGAAAAAAGTAAAGTTATAACTAAATAAATGAACATTTAACATAAATGAACATTTTGTGAAAATTGATGCTATCTCCTGAACTTTTTATATTACTTCAGTACTGCTCTAGTATTTTATTTAGCTGTACAAACATAAATCAAATTATTCATGCTTCGCATTTTTTGAGTAACATTTTCTGTATTGTTAAAAAACCTATCTCGTAACTTATTTAAATATTAAAAAATTTTATCTTTTAAATAATAAAGAGAATTTGATCACTGGATAATTATTAGTTATTACATGATATTGTGAGGAAGTATCATTTAAATCGAGTATTCTTTCTCAGTATTCAGATATTTATTTGATATATACCGTTAGTCTTAATGAATATACTATTTGGTTAAATTAATAATTTATGGCCAAGTTGTGGTAAGTGAATGTTGACATAATGTGCAGCATTTTTAAATTAGTTTAAAAAGGCAGCATTTTTTTTTCAATGAAATTTTCTTTTACTAACTGCTGTACTACCACAAAAATAACTTTTTCAAAGTTTTATGTTCGGATGGAATTCAAGATAAACATAACAGTCTTTCGACAAAACAATCACAAACTTGAAGAAATGTTTTGACAATTTTCTTGATTATTCAAATTCCCCTAAATTGATTTAAGTATAGAATGAGGGACTACTTGACTTCAGGTTTTAAAATTTTGTCATAGATTTCACAAAACCATGACGTTTGTTCGCAAAATTATTTTTCTAACATTACCAAGGCATTCTCATGTGCTACTTAGAAAATAATTTCTCCTTAAATTATAAAAAAAATCTTAAGAAATGCTGGATTAGTTATGTCCACAAGTACTTAAAACATTAGATCATGTTTATGCAGATCATTTATGTCTACGATAAATATGGAACTGTTTTATATTTTTGTCCTACAATATAATATATGTGGGATGGAGAGTGGCCAAGGTGTAATTTAATTAAATAACTATTATGATCTGGACTAACATTTAATTAACACTTAATATATATTTACAAATATACAATGAGAAGATATTTAAAACTATTCGTTTTAATCATATTAAAATGAAAATGAGCTTAAGATGTTATGGGGGAAGGAGTAGCCTTATCAAAGACAACGTCGCACCACGTCTTAGTTTCTTAGATTATTGCTACTTGCTGGAAAAATTCTACTTACTCAGGATTCGTAGACCAAGTATTACACAATTTAACGAAATTAAATTAGATTTAATAACAGAATACCACAAAAATACAGTAGTTTGCAGTACTACTCAATTCACAACGCCATCGTACGAAACAGTTCACGCTATTTCAATAGCTCTCTCTAACAGCAACGTTCGTACGCTATTGAGATACTGATATCAACTGACTACCCAGACAAGCTGGAAGCCTCTACACATAGCATCCTAAGAGCTTTCAGATTTTTCCAGAACATTCTGTACATTTCCAGAGGAATCTTAAAAGTCTCCAAAAGTCGCCAATTTGACAACAAATTTGGCATTAAAAATTAAATTTCCAGAAGCGGTGCTAAATTAATTTACCAGAAACTTGACCAATTTGGTGCTATGTGGCCAATTTTGGCGAGTTTCCCAAAGAACCACTGTATTTCTAAAGTAAAGCACAGCTAATGAACCCTACTAGAGAGTGCTATAAAAACTCATCTACTCAAGCTATTTACATCAAACTAATTGTGATTTTTACATCCTAAAATGTAGTATAAAAATAAATTAACACATCAGAATAAAAAAATATACACAATATTTACAGAATTGACAACAATATTTCTATATTATAACAGCTTAAATGTAATTAAAGATGACAGCTAACTAAAAGATAATAAAAATATTTGTTAGGAAAAATTACAAAAATATTTCGAATAACCATTCCCAAAACTGCTGCCTTACATATATGTATACTTTCAATTCCATTAAAAAAAAGAAAAACAATTTTTTTTTAATTTGGTGAGTAGAGCTCATCTTTATTACCTTGTGGGAGTTGTTTTGTGTATTGGTCACCATGACGAGTGACCTTCTCAGGTATGAAATCAATAGAATTTTCGCCTTCCTGACTCATCATTAATGCATAAAACAAAGGAATCGTAAAATGTCTGACTATTATTAATTCATATTCCATTTATATCCTTTTTTGTTACCTAACTGAAGCGGAACACAATTAAGTGTAAAAAGGGAAAGATCTGTATAGCAATAACAAACAAATCCTTTCTAAATCTGAAAAAGAAAGATAGAATGTCAATCAAGTTAAACTTTGTTGTTTTTTGAATTTATTAACTTTTCTTTTAAAAACTTAATATTATCAACACTTTAAAAAGTGCAAAGTATAAGAAAAAAATTTTTTTTTAATCTTCCTGAATTTATTTTGAACTGAATTTATCAAATGGAAAATTTCTTTCACATAAAGTTTTTACAAACACAATTTGTTATTTTTTCTGAAATCACTTTTATGTTATATAATATTTCTGTAAATATTCAATATACAGTTAACAATTCAATCAATAAATTTTTTTTGCTGTTAAATTAAGTTGTAAGTATGTTAAAGCTGTATCAGTTTCTTATAAAATAGTCTTTTAAAGCAAAGAAAAATTCATATAAGTATTGGTAATGCCAAAATGATGCAAGAAATTGATGTAAAAATAAAAATGATTTTATCCTATTACGAATAAAAAGTTTTCGGAATACCATTAATAGCACAGCTTTTATACAAAGAACACTTTTTTCATTTTAATTTTGAGCATTGATTATCTATTTTGTAAAAACATAGCATTTATTTATGTTTAATAAATAACTTAATCTTGATTGTGATGAAAATTTTGAAACTTTCTGCTAATATGTGTGTGTGTGTGTGTGATTTATATATTTAGTTTAATTAAATTGTACTTTGGTCTTCTAATAGTTTAAATAATAGAAAAAAATCATTGGCACCATGTTTACACAATATTTATAAGTCACAAATTATATAAAATCTATTAATTTTGTAACATATCGTATAAATTAAGCAGGAGAATGAATCAGAACTATTCTTAGTAACTGCAACGAGTTTATATGAAAAAGTGACTTTAACTATCAAAATAAGCATTAAGTTAGGCAGTGCAATTTTTCCTTTTTGTACAGCAATGGCTAGGAAATGCAAAAGACAATAAGGTACCGTTAATAATCTCTAATGAAAATGAGATTATTCTGAAGCAATAAAAAATCTTATTCGATACCACATTTTCAGAGTGCAATCTTACATTGTTCTGAAAGAACTGAGTCTTCTTTTCTGTTCATCAGAATTCGCTGTTGCAGGCACGTGGAACATGTTCTATGTATAGAAACTGAAGCTGAAATAGAAACTGAAAATGGAACATGAACTATATCTAAAGGATAGCCTTTATTGTTTATTGCAGTATGTAACTATATAAAGAAAAATGTCAGAGAAAGCATGTTTTAGACTTACATTTTCCCAGTTCGCTTAAAAGAACGCTTAAACAGTAAAAGAACTTTTTTCATCTGTATACAGCTTATTTTTAAATTGCTAACATGTCTGAGATGAAATCATTTCATAGTACTTTTCCTACTGCTGTCATTTATTAAGACAGTCTTTCTGTTCATGGTACGCCGTCCAGTGAATTACTGGTTACACACTCTATATTTCGTTAAAAGAATGGAATTTTCCGAAATAACAGATGCGTTTTGTTATAACATGATTTCAGAAATCTATGCATACTTTCCATCTTAGTTGAGCAGAATTTGGGATCAGTTTATACTCATAACCAATCTGTTTTAATAATTTCCTTAATTTCATACTTTGATAAATTTGTTTTTAGACTCATAAGTTAAATTTATTAAAAGCAAAATTTCAGTCAAACGTGTTTAAAAATACCAAAAGTAACATATGTATAATTGAAGTACTCTGGAAAAAAAAAAAAAACATTTTTATTTCATATAAAAATGACAAAACTTTTCTGGTTACTTAATATATTTTCCAAAGTTCCAACATAAAATAGAATTTGAATATAAAAATTTATATTTTCTTAGAATATTATAAAAGAAATTTCACGTCGCTTTGGAAGAAGTGCTGATTTTGCAAATGTTATGTAATCGGAAGTGCATTATATCTCAAAAAAGAGGAATATTCCTTATGTGCAATAAATTCATTTGATACTTGTAAAAATAATTATTTTATTTCTGTATTATTTGGCTAATAAAGATAGTGCAGTTAAAGACAACCATTTTTTTTTAAAAAAAAGATGCATTAATATTTAAACTCACTTTATCGTTTGCAATGTATTTATTATAAATAAACAAAATAGTTTGTGTGTAAATGCCAAAAAGAAAAATAGAAAAGCTTTTATAGAAAATAATTATTTTATATTTTATGATTAATCAAAAGTACAATTTTTTCCAGTTTGCTGGTTTTTCATTCGTCGTCGCTCTCCTTTATTATTCTTATTTTCATTTTGATCACCTGCATTTTCACGTCACCCATTTGTACGCCCAATTAGGACATACGCATGCGCAACATGCCATGGGCCACAAGTATCTTAATGGTAAGTAAAATAAAATGTATTTAATAAAAAATAAAATAAAAATTGAGTTAAAATTTTATTTGATCAATTATTAATAACATAAAATTTAAATTCTATTTATGTAGTATGTTTCATTGTAAATACTGTCAAACAGAATTTTAATGCCTTTATTATTTACTGATAATTAATATTAATCAATTAAAGCAAATTATAAAATTAATTTTTCCGCATCGCAAAAAAACCAGTATGATACATAATATGTAAACAAATTATAAAGTAGCTTAAAGACCAGTTTCCAAACATTCACAAATTAAAAATTATCACATATATAGTGGAATCAATAATAAATGATAATTTTTCTATGGCTTCGTAAGCAAAAAATTCATTAATCAAATATTGATTGACGAATTTCTCAAAGTAATTCAATACACAGGATGATTCTAGATACTTTTTACAAATTAAGAGGGATGATAGTACCCATTCAGATGAGCAGTCACATAAAAAACATCAAACATGTTGAAACAAAGAACATCATTCATAGGAACACCGAACATGTTGATTGCGTATATCGAAAATGCCTTTTCTGCTGAATGTTGCCTCATCATTAAATAATATTAATACAGAAAATCATGATTCGTTTTTCTCACCAACAGTATCCCCTGCACGAAGTCTGCCCAGCATGGGTCATCAACGTGTGCAAATATTACATTTTTGTATGTGGTAAGAGCGCATGAGTTTTTCGTATAAAATACGCCGCACCATTGAGAAATTGTCATTTGGTATGACACCGCAAGCGTACTTGAGGAAAGAGCTGCTTCAGATCCAATTAAAACTCGCACTTCCGTTTCTTACTTTTGTGTCCATTGAACATCCTGCATTCCTGTTTGAAATAACAAAGGAAATTATTCCTCGGAATCTTCAATTACTACTGTGAAAGGTAGGTTGACTTGGAATACGAAAACTTGAAACATGAAGCAAGAAGATCGTTACTACAAACTTCTTGCATCGCGTCCATTCTGTATGTGAGGTGCATGTCTGCCAATATTTCGAACATACTCCACCATAGTATTCACGAAGTTTCGGACGATGTTATCAAAATTATACAAGTAGTGATGATGAAGAATCGTTTTTAAAATATAACGTTTCCTCTGATTTACTCTCTCCGGTGCCACCTACGGATACAATTTTGCTTTTTCTCAGTGGAAATTTGTATGTGGTAAATTCTTGATAAGAGACATGCTAGTTAGGCAGGTACAAAATGATGTCAGGGACAATAACTTCTATTGCTTGATTCCATAGGATCCTATTTAAGCCGTAAAGCACAGCAAGTCATTGACAAGCATAAAAGACGTTGAATATTCAGGTTACCCGAATGAATTGAAATCATCATCTTGTGTACCACATGCAGGCCGTGGCGGGAAGTGTGCGTAATCCGCCTCGATCATCGAGGCTTCTTGTTCCTTCTTGATGCATTTCTACTATCCTCGTTTCTGCTTCCGAGAGTGGAATGCAACCCACTGTTTTAAAGTAATTATTGCTTCTCTGGATGAGTACAACTATTCTTTTAATTTGTAATAACGTTTTAGAATCATCCTGTATTTTCGAATTTAATGAGATATTAAGTGCTACTCGTACCAAACGCCCATTAGTGCTAACGACAATAACATTCTGTCATCAAAAGGTAGTTATTATTTCTATACATCAATTGGTTAAAGTGCATTTAATAGACCATAATACTACTCCGTGAGACTATCCTAATGTGCACAGAATAGTCTAAAAATTTCAAATCAGCAATTTCTTCGTTTTATGCAACCATTCATATTAAATATAGCGTGATTTAGAGTTCCTTTATATTGTTCTTTAACTTTTTGAATTCTCATCTTTGATAACATTCAATAGCAGTACTAAAACTAATTTTATCGTGTAGTTAAATAACAATTTCCTTGAACAAGAAAGAAATACTCTAAAATTGCAATTGTTTTTAATATATTAACAAAAGGGAAGGAGAGTATTTTGAATATATAAAACCATATTTTCTAAATATATTTATTCTTGTTCATGTAAAATGAACTTTTCCCATTATTTTTACACTCAGTATTATTTTCAAGAAAATTTTTTTTAATTTAAAATATTAACTATACTTAATTGAACTTGATATAAATTAGAACAATGTGAATTATGTGACAGAACAAAAATATGACACAAGAACTGCTTCTATTTCAAGTATCATTTTCTCGCCAAGGTCCTACCTGTTTTTAAAAGAAAAATCAATATCACAAATAAAAACTACATATTAATAAATATCTACTTAATTTTCTAGTTTAATTAATTTTAAACTCATTCACTTCTTTTTGTAAAAGAGGATTAATTAGACATACATCTACAGCTTAAAGTTTATTTAAAAACAAACAAATCTCAAAGTGAGAATCGAACCAATTTTCGTTCGAATTTTTTTATTTAAAACTATAACTTTATACAAGAAAAGTGTAAATAATATTATAAAGAAAATTATAATTTAATCTATTTATTTTTGATCTTATAATCTTTTATATCTAGACCAGATAATATTATACTTTGTATACGAATTATCTGATCTAGAAGTTCAAAAAATTTCATTTTATAATGCCTCAAGAAAACTGAAATTTAAAATATGCAAATCTCTTTAAAAACATTTTAATACCGTTAATTCATAATGTTTCATGTAAAAAAGAAGTTTTATGGAAAATATAAAAAGATCTAGAAGGGAAAATAAACTATCAGCTTGGGATAATAGATACATTTTCAATCTTGGAACGAAATAGAAATTTGTCTACTGTAAAAAAGCACAAGAGAGAAAGTCATCTGACAGACAATTTAACATACTTGACGATCAAATTCAAATGTTATATATATATATATATATATATATATATATATATATATATATATATATATATATATATATATATATATATATATATATATATCAGTAAGACCCCGCTTAACGCGGGGGATACGTTCCATCAAAGTAGAGCGTAATACGAAACAGCGCTAAACGAGGCTATCTTTACATGTAAATATTGGGGTTAGGGGAAGATGGCTAGGAAATTGGTTAGGTATTAAATTTAAAAAGTATGTTTTTTTAATAAAAATAAAAACAAACATTTATTTCTTAAAGCCCAAATTAATACCACGTTATTATTTCTTGCAAAAATAAAAACAAAATATAAATAACAAAACGAATATTCTTAAAAAAAACAAAATTCTAAGTCAGTCATATTTAGTTAGCCTTCCGCGTTTTCAGTGTTCTGCCTTTTTGTGACAAAAGCATCTAATGTTGTTTGCCTTTTTCTTTTGCGTTGTTTTCTTAAAAGTTCTTCATAAACGGATAGAGCATCTCTAACATCACGCCTTACTTTTGAACTCCTGTCAAAATTCGGATCATTTTCAATGAATTGATCCCTTATTTCAGTTATGGTAGACAAACTCCTTTTTACAAACGCCATCGAAAGTTCTTTTTGCTCTTCTTCTGAATCACTGCTGTCAACATTTTTGTTTTCTTCTTGTTCAGTTAATTCCTTGAGCTCATCATTAGAAAAACTAGCCGCTGCTTCTTGAATAATTTCTTCGACATCTTCCACATTTACCCCTTCAAAACCGGTTTGCTTCGTTAATTTCAATATCTTTTCCACTATTTCATCCACATCGACAAAGTGTCCAACGTCATCGCTCTTACTTAAATCCGGCCAAATATTCTTCCATACTCCTTTCAAAGATCTTTCTGTTACCTCATTCCAAGAAAGGCCTATGTTTTCTACAGTATCCACGATGTTGTAGTTTTTCCAAAATTCTCCTATGGACTGGTTCTCTTCTCCATCTGTTTTTTCAAACATTTGCTTAAAGATTCGCCGCAAGTAATAAGCTTTAAAATTTGATATAACGCCTTGGTCCATTGGTTGAATTAAGGCAGTTGTGTTAGGCGGCAAGAAAACCACTTCGACTGAAATGCATGTTGTTAAGTCTGATAAATTTGTTGGGTGGCTTGGAGCATTATCAATTAACAGAAGTGTTATTTGTTCAAGTTTTTTAATTTCGCAATAACGTTTAACAGACGGGCAGAAATGTTCAGTGAACCAATCCTGGAAAATTTTCGCAGTTATCCATGATTTTTTATTAGACTCCCAAATTACAGGTAAAGTTGATTTAGATATGCCTTTCATCGCTCTTGGGTTTTTGGAATGGTAAATTAGTAATGGTTTTAATTTAAAATCTCCGCTTGCGTTAACACCTAGTAGAAGGGTTAAGCGATCTTTTGCAGCTTTAAATCCTGGTGCCCGTTTCTCTTCATGGGATAGAAATGTTCGTTTCGGCATTCTTTTCCAAAACAAGCCTGTTTCATCAACATTAAAAACCAATTCTGGAGGATAGTTTCCTTCTTCAATTATTTTTTTTAATATCGCTGGAAATTCAGCCGCCGCTTTTGTATCACCACTTGCTGCTTCTCCTGTAATCTTTATGTTGTGAAGGTTATTTCGATGTTTAAATCTATTAAACCATCCTCGACTAGCAACGAAAGTTTCACTTGTGTCAATTGTCTCAGCCTGAATGTAATTAAAAATTCTTCTAGCTTTTTCCATTATGATAGATTGGCTTAATGGCATATTGCGGTCAATTTCGTCGTCAATCCATATAGACAGTCGTTTTTCCATTTCCTCTATGATATTATTTCTAGAACGGGTAATTCTAGTTGCAGAGCTTGACGTAGTTGTAGTTGCCGATGACAGTATTTTTTCTTTATTCTTCATGATGGTCCTTATTGTTGAAGTTGGCAAATTCAATGAAGCACTAATTAGAGTTTGACGTTCACCAGAATCTAATCTTCTAATCACTTCCATTTTAGTTTTGAGTGAAATGCTTTTTCTGGTTGCTTTCTTTTCTTTTTCATTATCACCCATAGTAAAAACTAAAGATCAAAATATTTGACACTGTAATATAGTATTAAATATGTAAATTAATACCTACTTACAATAATGTCAACAAATGTTTCCAATAATAAAAATATGTCTGTACAATACCGCACCAAACAAGAAACACAAGTACACTCTTTCGGATATGTATTTGAAACCTATCGCTGCATAATATTTCGGGGAATCCCCGTATGCTGCGAGCGATTTCGTGGAATCCCGGGTTGAAATAAAGAGCGCTAAACCGAAACAGCGTTAAGCGGGGTCTTACTGTATATATATATATATATATATATATATATATATATATATATATATATATATATATATATATATATATATATCACAGAACCACACAGCTATATTGTAATTTTTATAACTCATTATAATGGAATCAGCAAAAATGGGAAAGGACAATTCAAATTTATTGATCAGAAAGAAAACTATCAAAGCTTACAATAATAGCTTTTTTAAAAAACTCCTAAGCAATAAGAAAACGTTCAACTTATATCAGTTTTAATTTTTCTTGAATAAAGCATTTAAGATGGAAAATCTTTAAAAATTCGAATTTAAAAATAAAATAAAATAGAGAATTTGTCCCACTGTTTAGAAATTCCAAAAGAATGCTCGAATATCTAAACATTAAAATGAAAGTATCACAAAATATATAGATTGCATATATTGGGTTGGCAACAAAGTAATTGCGGATTTTTTTTTAGAAAATCAAAGACAATTTTCTCATGGAACTAAATAACTTTATTCTGTAATGTATAGCCCATTTTGATCAGTGACCTTTTGCCATCTTTCAGGCAGCATCATAATCCCACGTTCATAAAACTTCTGGTTTTTATTAGCAAAAAACTGAATCAGGTACGATTTGACATCATCATTATTATTGAAATTTTTACCATTCAAGGAGTTTTGTAAAGATCGAAACAAAAAGTAATCAGATGGTGCAAGGTCAGGCCTATATGGTGGGTGTGGAAAAACATCCCAACTAAGCTCCAATAACTTTTGCCGAGTGACCAAAGATGTGTGTGTCCTTGGATTGTCATGATGGAATACAACACCTTTTCGATTTGTCAATTCGGGCCGCTTTTCTTCAACTGCATTGTTTAATTTCGTTAGTTGTTCAATGTAGACATCAGAATTGATCATTCGGTTGGGTGGTAAGAGTTCAAAGTAGACAATTCCTTTGTAATCCCACCAAACTGATGACAAAACCTTTTTTGATGAATATGAGCTTTTGATGTTGTATGAGTTGGTTCACCTGGCCTGCTCCACGATCTTTTCCACTTGATATTGTTGTAAACAACCCATTTTTCATCGCCGGTTATTAGTCGTTTTAAAAATGGATCATTTTCATTACGTTTCTTTAGCAAATCGCAGCTGTTATTGCTTTGCGTTAAATGCGTTTCTTTCAGTTCGTGAGGAACCCATGTATCGAGTTTTTAAACATAGCCAAAGTGTTTTAAGTGATTTTCAATGCATGTATGTGATACATGAAGCTTCTCTGCAATCTCACGAGTTGTACTGTGACGATCCGAATCGATTATTGCTTTGATTAGGTCGTCATCAACTTCAACTGGACAACCAGAGCGTTTTTCATCTTTGAGTGAAAAATCACCAGAACGAAATTTGGCAAACCAATTTTGACACTGCCGTTCTTTTAAGGCTTCGTCACCATAAACAGCACATAACTTTTTATGAGCTTGCGATGCGTTTTTCCCTTTGCTGAAATAAAAAAGCAAAATATGACAGAAAATGTTCCTTTTGATTTTCCATTTTTCAACGAACGTCAAACGAAACCTACGCAACCGATCAAAAAACATTTTTTTACTGATTGACAGCTGAATTGCCAACTATCAAATACCAAAATGTGTTTTACATTTGTACTACATCTGCAAACCTAAAAATTCAGATGAAGCCATCTATGAGTGAAATCCGCAATTACTTAGTTGCCAACCCAATAATATATTATTGGGTTATATATATCTTTATATTTATAGTACAATTAATCAACATACTTATTAAACATATCTTGAAAAATAAAATGGTGTAGCAATAATGAATCGAGATTTAAATATTACATCGAACAAATAATGCTTATTGAATGAGAAAGAGGATTTACTTAGCTAGTTACACTGTAGTACATATTAAAGTATGAGCTTTTTTATTATTCCTTTGTAAGAGTGTAACTCATAACTTTCTCTTTCTAGGAAAAGGGGTGGAAAGAAATCATTCTGCTGCTATGAGCTGGTTCAGGTAAAATAATAGCTCAATATAAAAGGTTTAAAAATGTAACCATATATTTTACACTAAATTCTATAAATATAAAAAATATATCCACTGAATTTTCACTTACAGTTGAAGTGAAAGTGGTTGCATGTTATAGAATGAATGTTGTATCACGATCTTCATTAATGACTAACTTAAAACAAACTTTAATTTTGAAACTTCAGTTAAAGTTTGTAATTAATTTAAATCATAATTTATGCGGATTTAGACTCATTGTAAAGCTGCTTATTATGTGACGAAATTAACTTAAGCAATTTACCACAACTGCGGAAAGAAAGCGTGTTTTTTTTCTTTATTTTTTTATTCTCATCGTTTTAAAATTGCTACTTATGCAGAATATTCAAAACAAAGAAAAAAGTAAGTGTGGCATACAATTTCATTTTTTTTACATTACCATAGTGCTATTTAAAATAAATGAATAAGGGCTTCTTCCTAATTTTTGAAAAAGTGTCCTTTTTGTCTAATCAAAAAATAACGATCGTGTTTTCGGTTTTCTCAATATATCACCTATCAGAAATTCATTAGATAATGTACTTCCGATAATGATGAAAAGAATATTGTGACTTCAACATTTAATAATTTTGTAACTAAAGAATTTTCAAACTTTATAAAATATTTGATTTTTTTTAACTTATATGAATGCGAGACCTCATTTCGTAATACAGAACAGCATTTTGAGACGCTGTTTGCTAATTTACATTGCAAAGTGGAAATTGTTTTCAAGTAATTTATTTAATTTGTAAGAATTTTAGATTTCCACGTTTAAATTGAAATTTCAATTAAGAATGACTGACTAATCATATGAAGTTTTATTACAGTTTGACTACTTGAGAGCTAATGTGTTCTGTTTCTATTTTCATTAATGTTTTTTTTTTTTTTCCCATTTTATTAGAAATCAAAGCATAGTTATTGTAATAGTTTTCTCCAATCGATAAATCTACAAATTCACAGCAAATAAAATTTCAATAATACACTATATTCCGGAAATTAAATTATTTCTCAAGACCACAGTCACTTAAAGTTGCAATCTGTGAAATATCGTATATTTTCATTTGTCAGTATTAAGTAATAAATGCGTGCAAAACGTAGTTCATGATCATGAAATTACATATAGCTATTGAATGCATTATTGTTGGTTAGTTAAAAATTGTTTTTAATTTAAATTAAGACTTTAGTCAGAAGCGAACTTTTAATTCTAGGAATTTTTCTTCGTACAGAAACGAATGTTGTTTGTGCTTCGCAAGATGCTAGGAAAAAGCGAGTTTCATTGATGAAAGAATCAATTGACAGCTATGTATACATAATCAAGAGATAATTACACAAAAAAGAAGCTGAACTTCAAAGAGACAGGAGTCTCATTAGAGTTGAGGGAAATATTAATTCACCGTGGCCCAGTGATAGGATGGTGCTCTTCAGAACGAAATGTTCTGGGTTCGATCCCATCCACTGTTGAACAATGTGAGGCAAATCCTACGCTTCTGCCTTTCACATAGACGTCCATCGGTGTGGGTGCCTAGGACTTTTCCTGATTGGACAGGTGGATACATACGGTGCAGGCGAGCCTCGGACTGTACTTTTAGGTTAACGGGTTTGGAATACTAGCCCATCACCAAGTGCCTCGTCATTTTGAACCACCGTCAGGTGACGAAGTCACACCTGAGCTTGTATCCTCCTCCCTACATTGACGCCAAACCAGCAGAAGGACTTTGGTTGCCACATATTAACATGGATACTTCAGACACGTGGCTATAGATAGCCCAATATTTATGAAATCTTCATGGAAGGCAATTTAAACGGTAGCCATTAAAATGGCTAATAACAGCCTTAAGCTGTCCGTTACACGGTATGCAAATTGAGGAAAAAGAAACAAGATTATAAAAAAGGAACAGACTTCTTTTCCCTCTTCAGTCTTCCAAAGTTAATGAAATTGTCTTATTATGCTGTATGCAGTGACCATCCGATACGTGATCTCATCGACCAAAGGTGTATGCCACGTTAACTGCAAGAGAAAATCGCGTCCAGATGGAGTGGGTAATATAGCACATGAGCTAGACAAGAAAAAAGTGGCTCAACATTCTTTTCTCTGACGATCATTTACAGTCAGGGGTGGGAATAAATCCATACAATGCCAAGTAGATAACTATCTCTCAGATTAGCATGTATTCTTCTAAATTATCAATATCAAATTTATAAGGAATAGTGACTCCTCATTGAAACTGGATTGCTTCCAGAGTACCACACTGTGATACAATAACTTGTTGTAATTTAAACACCAATAATATTTTTACACACACATTTAAATAATTCTTAAGCAAAGCTTGAACTCTAATTGTACCACAGGATACATAAATCTGGTATCTGGTGACATAGTGTAATTACAGAGCATAAAATCCGCCACACACAAGAAGGCTATTATTTTGGATTCTTAGATATTTTCCTCTTTTGATGTGTTCTCAATTAAAAATTTTCTTATTAACAAAGATGATTACCTAGATTAGTTGAATAAGATAGAGATAAGCTATATGTCTTAGATTTGTTCAGAAGATAGTCTGTAACAAACTTTCAAATATTTTATCCTACTGAAATTTTAATCAATAATGCTTTTTGAAAATAAATACTTTTTGATTAATTTAAAGACTATAAAAATATTTTCTCACATTTAATATCATAAAATCCACTTTTAAAAATCAATGAATAATTGATTAGATACAGAATTAACGATTAAAACAATTTTGTTGCTGAAAACAATGACATTTCATGAACACATATTATACATTTAAGGAAAGCAGCTGATCAAGGGCATCCCCACTCAGCTTACAACTTGGCTGTTGCACATATGCAGGGATACGATACAGATATAAAGAAAGGGTAGGTATACAGTTAACATTTCAAAGTTTTATCATATCTGATATTTACATTACTATAAACTTTTTTTCTAACAGAGAAGCTCATGATCTTATCAAGTATGCAGCAGAAAATGGTGTTCCAGAAGCTCATGATGTCTTTCACAGAGTTTGCAGCAAAGGTCACTGTAAACATTGAAAATTTCACAAAATGAGCAATTCCAACAGTGCAGCATATCCTGAATAAAATTATTCATTTAATTAAGTGGTAATCTTTAGTTCATCACTGTCATACTTCGATAGTATGATGAAAATAGACTAAAATTCAGTATCACAAAGATAGGAGACATACAAACTTAACTTATAATATAAGCAACATAAAATATAATAGAGAAATTTGTATAAGTACATTAAATTGGTGAACACTATAAAGTTATTATTTTGTATAGTCTATACAACTGGTAACAGCAACAGTTGCATATCTCTGGCTTTGATATTGAAAAGAAAATATGCAACTAGCTAGGAATTTATTGAAAGAGGCTTAATGTGTTTTTCAACTGCATTAATCCATGCTAATTTCCCACACTGCCGAAGTTGATCATGCTTAGAAATGGATATTCAAAATACTCTACCATAATGAAGAATGAGGAACAATTTGAATAAATAAACTAAAATTAATCTATTGAGTAAATTTAAATTATCATTTACTTATTTATAGAAATATTTTTATTAATTTATCAATTAAAATAAATTTATAACTATATAACACATATGAAAATGAGTAGTTCATTATTAAAAAGCAAAAATTATGTTGTGAAAATAAGTTGTATAGGGTAAGGTACAATTTTACAGGCTACACTACATACATTGAAAAAATATTGCATAAATAATACACAACTCATAAGAATAAGGAAAATAAAATTATTTGGGATAATTATTTAAAAAAAAGTAGGTTAACAGAACCAAACATCAAATTATGATTTATTTTATAAGAAATTTTTGCAGTGTCTCAATCTCGGTTTATTTTGATGAAACAGCTTTTTTCAAATCTGTACTCACTTGTGACTAAATAAACTGCTCTTGTAAGTATGCTAAAAATATTTTCTATTGATTTTAAACCAAGACAGGTAGTCATTCAATAAAGTGTATATCATTGTCCAAATATTTTTAAAAAATAATATTCCAGTACACACAAGATAATTGTCCAATTCAAACATCGAGAAATAGATTTCTAACTTGCTGATTAGAAGAAAATATTGTTCAAGCAAATATTAACAATTTGCAGCCTTCAAATAATTATCTTTAAAAGTATCATTTTTTCCTTTGCGTTCACATCAGACAAATATCATAACAGAAGCATTATTAGCTAATTTCTTTTATGAATGTCTCTGACAGAACATCACTCCATGTGGGAATTTCAATCGTTTTTTACTCAAATTTAGAGTCATCTTCCAGTAAATTAAACCATTGAACTTTTCTTACCACATCATGGATCGTAGTTTCTAATATAGAAAATCTGTTTGTATTGCAAAGTGGAGACTTTTATTTTTAGATTCTAACTTCTTTAAAATAGTCCCTTTTTTGGTCATGACACTTGTGATGATGGCTAAAATAACATTTAATAGAAAACGTTTCTAAGTTATTAAAAAATTTTTACAATATTAAATAGTCTTTTTAAAAGTTTAACCATTTCTCCATTCATTTTTTTCCATGTTTAATTTTCTTTTTTTAATCAGTGAAAGACTATAATGACAACTCATTTTGTCTGATTACAACATAATGCTCAAATATGGTTAATCCAAAACAACAACCAGTATTATTACACACTAAGATTGAATTGTTACTGATAAAAATTTTGTAAAAACCAACATTTAAGTACATTAATTTATAAAACAAGTCCTATTTTAAAAATGGTCTCAAAGTAAAAAATTTAAATAAATTTAACATGAATTATTTATTTCAAAGCAAATAGCTTCCTAATTAGATATAAAATAATTGTATAATAAAAAAGAATAAAAAAGTTTTTTTTATTCTTATATATTTAATTAACAGTTGAAACTGAAAAATGTGCTTGGATCTATAATTTTGAAAACCAATGCATAATGCAAATAATTAGCTATAAATAAATTTATTTTGCTATTCGATTTTACTTATTAAAAATGTAACTAAACTGTGATGATTGAATTTTTTTTAGTATTACTCTGTATAAACAATCAGTAATACATGTATGCTTCATTTAAAAACTGTTTATACATATATTTACATACAGGAGCGCTTTTTTATTTTAGAATTTGAGTTACATAAAATCAAGAGCTATAAGATACAACTAATTATTCTAAAATATGTATTAAGGTAGCATTATAAATGAAAATATTAATATTTCAATCTAAAATTAAAAAAAAAATGTTGAGTTGATTTAGAAATCAATCAAAATGTAATTATATAATAAATATTTTATATACAAATCTTAAATTCAAAAATAACAAACATTACTCATTAATGGGAAATTCATTATGAAAAAATGATTGCAAAACGTATTTCAAGGATTTAACTTCCAATTATAAAATATATTGCTGATAAGGTTATTAGATAAATGTAAATTTAATACAGATAGTTTGAATAGAAAATTGAAATAAGTCAGAAAAAGTAAAAAATAATGTTTTTCATCAAATTATGAGAATCATATACTCTCTTCACAATAAAATTTTCCTATAGACTTTCCAGCCATATATAATATATTAAATAAATAATTATTTAGAGGAAAAAAATTATTGTTTTTGCTTACAAATGAATCAAAATTTATTAAACTTATTTTGAAACTTTAATATATTACAGATCAATTAGTTATGATATTTTAATTAGACAAAAATTTCACTTATTTTTATTACTCTTAGTATTAGAAAGAAGCAAAATTTTTTGAAGAATAAAGTTTTAATCTTGTATAATATATAACTTTTGATATTATATAATTTATTCATAACAAAGTTTACCTAATGGAAAAGTTTTAAATAAAATATGTTATAATTTGGTTTGTTTGTTACTGTTTAGTCATTTTCTATATATATATATCAAGTAATTTAACTTAGATAACTGTTAAAATAATTCTGAAACACACAAATAACCATGACTCAGACAGGAATTAAATCCTTAAATTATTGAAGTGAAAATCAGGCAGCTAATTATATATATTTAGCTGCCAACTTAGTAACTTAAAATTAAACTACTTTCCGATCTTTTCTAACTTTCTGATGTAACCAATTACACACCTAAATAGTCTAAATATCTTGTTTGCTAATTATGCATCTATTTACAAAACAATGCAACAATTGCAATTTATGATCTTATATGATAAATCAATGTTTCTAAACAGGAAAGTTTTATTTTCAAGAAAAACATTTAAGTATTATATTAAATCTATTTAAAACTAAAAATTGAAGAAATATAATAACTGTAATCTGAAGTAAATTTCTCTTTATTGCAAAAACATTACCATAACAAGCAAAAAAATATATTTATAGAATTCAGACAGCACTTAACACATTTACATACATGATCATATAATTAAGTCTTTAGATAAATATTTCAAGCAAAATATGAGAATTTAATATCATATTTTTAAAATTTCACATTATAGAATATAAAAGTTGCAACTGTTCCATATTTTTCAACAGAATAAACAGAATTATGATGAGCACTGTAGGGCTGAGCCCACATAGGCTGTTGTGCCACAGAGAGAGAGAGAGAAAGAAATAGAATTATAAAAGTATGAGAATAAAATATTTAATTGCCTTATGTACAATATGATCACAAAAAATGTAAAACTTCTTTACATTTAAAAAGTTGCAAGACTTGTAACAAAAGAAGTTTCAGGGAATGAACCAACCTAGAAAAGAAACATAATTTAAAATAAAACTTATTTAGAATATACAACGGAACTGATAAAGATAACCAATTCATAGTCACTCACATATATAAAGCATGATTAGAAATATATCAAGCATAATTTGAAATAAACAGAAAAATATATACAAAAATTATATTTTTTGCAATACATTCAGCACAAAAACAGCTTAAATAGAATTAACAAAATATAAATAATCAAATTTTTTTTCTAAAAAAATTCGATTATATATATATATATATATATATATATATATATATATATATATATATATATATATATATATATATTTATACATAC
The DNA here is from genome assembly GCA_037975125.1 of Latrodectus hesperus. Classification (NCBI taxonomy): domain Eukaryota; kingdom Metazoa; phylum Arthropoda; class Arachnida; order Araneae; family Theridiidae; genus Latrodectus; species Latrodectus hesperus. The sequence goes on along the minus strand of JAJQOW010000017.1, from coordinate 5,234,737 downwards.
ATATATATATATATATTTATACATACATACATATATAGTATAAATAATATAAGTAAAAAATATCAATGCAATAAATAAAAGAAAATTCATAGTAGTGTATTCTCTGATCTCATACGAGCAATTATTCTAAGCAATTCCTGTGCCAAATCAAATGTATTAATAAAATAATTAAAAATTTAAACACTTGCAATTAAGATTAATAGAAATAACTAGTACAGCTGTCTTAAAAATAATTAAATCACACAAAAAAATGAGCCTTAATAAAATTTGAGAAATTAAAATGCATTCTTCATCAATCACAAATATTCTTTTAAAGTTTCATTGACATAAAATGAAACACAATGATAATTTTTTTAAAGTGCTATTCAAAATAATTTTTCCTAAAAGTTCTATTCAAAAATACAAAATAAATAATTTTCTATTTTGTAATGAAATCAATACTAATTTATAAAAAAATTTGCATTCGTTTTTCACATTAATGAAACCAGGTAATAATACAAAATTTAATCAAATATAATTATTATCCAACTCCTAATTTTAGCTATAAAAAACCTATAATTAACATTTTAAGGGCATCTTAATTTAGCAATAAATAAAGAATGATTTATACACAAAAATAGCGTACAATCACAATGTATTTAAAGTGAAATGATAATTCTGAGGTTGGCAGGTAAAGTCTGAAGATTTTCTTATCTTGAAATTACAGTTTAACACTTGTATGGTAATGATGGTATAGGTGCATTACAACATAAGTGGCCATTAAATTTTATTGTCAAAATATTTAAAAATCTCAGAAATGGACAAGTACTAGAAAAAAATGTGAAAAAAAAGTTCTACACATCAGGTTGCCTACGTCGCAGATACAGACCCCATGGGATCAAAACAGCGTAATTAAAAGATCACCCAATCTATGGGTTTGATCAACGAATATCAAAACTACTCAATTAAAAATTTATTCAGATATACAACACATAACATTCCTTTGGGTTGCCATTTGTAACTATTATACAGTAAGTAATTTTGATAAAATTTGCCCTTAAATAATTTCTCATTTCAGATATAGGAATTATTTATCTTCTTTTACAGTTTAAATTTCATTACCGGACTTGCGAGAAAAGATTCTAATTCTATTTAAATTCAAGATGACCCAAACTGTCTACATTGCCTTTTTCTTTGGTACTATAATTATTGTTTTATGACCTTATTGCTATTGCAATGGCAGCATTGATTTTTGAACAAAAATAGAGACAATATTTGGTGGAATAAACCAGGCAAGTTAAAATATCATTTCAAAAAAATACATTTGTATTCTTTGGAATTCATGCATTTAGATAAAAAAAACAATAACTCAAATTATTTCACAAAACTAATGTGTGCTATACAACTCGAAAATAATTTATTCAACTATCAAATGAGTTTGATATTGAAGGGTGAGTAATATGGTCACATGACGTCCTCTCAATAACAAAAATAAAATAAAATAAATAAATAAAAATATTTTCTTCAATCAAAGCAGATATAATTATATCTGCTATTAAAGATGTCATTAAATATTATTATTGAAAAACATTTTACAATAGTTTGAAGAAGCCTATCATTGAATGTGAATTTAGAAAAGACATATTGATAAAATCAGTGTAGATGAGAAAAGAATTCTGGTTTTAAAAATTTGCAGGTTTTCTATCCAACTAGATGAAATCACTTTTGAAAGAGAAAAGGTAAATGGTATATGCACATTTCACCTTGCATGGAATTCATATTGTAGAAAAAAGTAACAAAATATAATTTAGCACAGTTGTGTATGAAATTACAAATTATTCATATTAAAACACAACCAACTAACACATTAAATTTAATTATTCTAATTAAATCACAATTATATGCTACTACTTGCGAGGAAAATAAAGTTTCAAATTATTACATACCAAAACACAATGATAGTTAAAAAAATTCAAGTTTATCAAGACCCGTGGAATTATTAGAAGCAATTATAACATTATTTACAGAACTTTTACTAAATAGATTTCTTACAGAAATAAATGCACTTTTTCCTTTAGCAGATATATTCGTATATATATGTTGAAGATCAACGATATTAAAAAATCTTCAGGAAAAAGTATTACATTAATTAAAGTACAGTAATTAAAGTTTTCAAGTAAATTTCTTTAAGTTTTTATTAAGGTTTACAATACTTTTCACAATTAAGACAACTGAATATGACAAACAAGAACTACATAAAAATAGTTTCTAAAAATTAAGTGATGATTTTAAATTATGCTTTGGTGATATTCAAAATATTGATATCCTAGAATCGATTTATCACACAAGTTGAAAATATTGTAATTCATTTGAAAAATGAAGAGACAATGAATTATTAAATCCTTGATGTAAAGATGGTTTTTAATAATTTCAATGTAAATGTTATAAAATATAAATACAATGCAAAAATATTCTAAATTAATAAATTTTAAACCAAATATTGCCAATCTAACCAAGTGCATCAAACATATCATATATTTATGTCAAAAAAAGATCTAGGGAGCTGATAAATTTCTTGTTTTTTTATAGGGAAAATTGATAAAAGAATTAAAAAATTTTTTGTTGTTAATGATTAAAAAGGTTTGGCAGTTGATACAAAGTAGAAGATAATAAGATCTTATAACAAGTTTCTAGGAAAACTGTATTTTTATTTAACATAAAATTTGTTTTTATTTGATTAAGTAGATAGATCTGATTCATGAAATATTTTTACTTTCATACTTATGAATCTATTAAACTTTTGAGGATAGAAATATAACACCTTGAAGAAGCAAGTTAAAATTGACAACTTTTTTTAAAAAAAGATTATAATTTAATTAAAAATAAAAATTTATAGTATAATAGAAAAATGCATTACTTTATATCACATTCGGAGACTAAATACAAGAGTTAGGAATTCTTCATAAGAAATTCTTATCCAACCATCCATATCTGTATCATGAAACCTGAATGCAGCAGTTAAAGACTAAAACAACATTTCTTTTTATTAGTACACATTAAAATACTGTATATAATAATTTATAGAAAGAAAATGACATTAATCTTACTTGGAGTAGCACACAACACTGGATAAAATCATCAAATTTTATGGTCATTGTGCCATCCCTATTAAATTTCTGCACTAACAAATCTATAAAACCATCAGATAATCGATAACCTAAAAATAAAAACCAACAAATTTATGATAAAATTTCAGAACAGTATGTTTAAATGACATAAAAATTTATTATAAATAAGAAAATCTTCATAATTTATAGACAAAATATTCAAAGTTTTATCTTATTACATTATTAAAAAATTATCCCACAAAAATAAAATTATAGAAAATTAAAATATAAAAGCTAAGCAACAGAACCATTTCAAATAGCTAATTTAACTACAGTAAAAATATATTAACAAAAAATGCTTAGACTTTTTCATTTTTATTCAAATTTTGATTTTTATCACATAAAAAATAAAAAATGAAGTTTAACACACTGAATATAATAATTATAATATGCTTAAAAAAACATAATATTTTTTGTAGTTGATTTTAATATTGAACATTCATACACAGCTATTTATTCATCAAAAATTAATTTACTTCAAATATTTTTATCAGATTTAGATTAAGAATTAATACTGGTCACTAAATATCACATTGATTTGATTAAAGTGAAATTATTTTAAGAAATATCTAGATGAAAAATATTATGCTATCTATAATAACATTACTGGTATATGTATTATTCTCAATGTGTTTTCTAACAGTTACAGATAGTTTTACATCATACTTTTATAGTAATTAAAAAAAATCTTTTCTCTTAAAAAGCAGTATCAGTACTTTTATTAAATCTTGATTCCTTTTATGTTCAATAGAAACATCCTGTTTGAAAAAGATTTCTACAAGTTTAAGAAATCTTAAAATGTTCAAGTTTTTTCATAAATTATGCCAATAATTAATATCTTTTCTCTTAAAAAGCAGTATCAGTACTTTTATTAAATCTTGATTCCTTTTATGTTCAATAGAAATATCCTGTTTGAAAAAGATTTCTACAAGTTTAAGAAATCTTAAAATGTTCAAGTTTTTTCATAAATTATGCCAATAATTAATAATTTGAAGTATCTACACAATGAAATATTTTTAGTCTCCAAAAAGAAGATAGATTCACCTGTAAGTCCAAATTAAATATCTTCATTAAAGAACTTCTATTTTTGTTTTAAAAAACTGCTATTTGATTTTTTAAAACATCAAAATGCATTTTTTATTAAAACTAGAATTTTAATATACCAGGAAGTGGCATCCACTTTAAACACACACACACACACACACACACACACACACACACACACACACACACACACACACATATATATATATATATATATATATATATATATATATATATATATATATTAGTGTAGCAATACTTACTAGTGATAACTGAGCAATAAAGATAAATTTGTGACATTAACAAATTACATGTTTTATTCAAAGTCGAATTTTTATTAACCAGAAATGTGAAGCCCACCTTAAAGATGTATTTACCTACGTAAACATACATTTTTATAAAAAAACTAAAGTTTCTTATTAGCACTCTGAATAAAATTTTAATGAAAATCAAAATAATTCACATAATCTTCACTGCTTTTGTAATTATTTCCCTCAGACGGAGAATAAACAGTTTTAACGGTTCAAAGAAATATTCTACTGTATTTTCTTCACGATTTCTGTGCCATACATACACTGCAATATATGAGTCAAACTGACCAGGCACATAATTAGTACCCTGTACAGATCTTTCATTCACCAACCAAACAAAAATTTAAAATAATAAACTTTAAAAAAAATTCCAAACAATACAGCTTTTAAAAATTTGAAACAATATTTTAAAAATTATAAATAATATATCTTCAAAAGTTCAGAATAATATAACATAAAAAAAATTCAAAGAACAGTAACGTAACAAATTCTTAATTTAAACAAATAAAATTACTCATCAAATACTTAAAAGATTGCACACAAAACAAATTTCGCGAATGTCACACGATCACCTTATATTATAAAACAAAAATCATGTCATTCAAACACATTCTGAACCATAAACCACTTTATTGCACGCGTGGTGCATTTTACCCACAGTATAGTTCTCTACACTTAGGCAGTTTGTTTGTTATCAGAAATAACTCTTATATATTGAATTAGAATGTAAATTGTTAAGCTTTTAATTTTGCTAGCATTTCTTTTAAAATACAAGACATTCATTCTTCTAAGCTCTTTAGCACCTCAACCATTATCTTTATAAGTAAAAATAACTAAAATAAAATCTATCATTTCAAAGGTGAACATAAAATATTCAGTAATTTTTCACCTAGCAGCTATTTGTGATAAGATAAAAATTATGAAAAGATAATAAAAGATCGGTAGAAGTTACTTATTGTATTTGATTAATTGTCAATATAGATACTGTTAATATGTTGCAGAATATGGAAGAAATGTAGTTTTGGTAAGATAATTTATTTAAGACCTCACTCATAATTCATTACATATAAATCAAATGTCATTAACTAAAACAATGTTTCTTTCCTATTTTTCTCACACAGCAAATATCAACATTTTTTCAGCATTGAGGTCATCCAATTATTTTTATTTCATATAGCATCATAAGAACTATAGGATGTTCGATATAAATTATTCATCTGATAAGTCCGCTCATTAAATAATAGCATTATAACAGATTTAATTTTGTAGTATAATATAGCAATATTTTTATTTCATGTTGTATTTTCATTCATACAATTGAATTGAAATGATGAAGATCTGATTTCTAGAAGTATGCAAGATTTTTCAATAGACAATACTACATTGCTAATTATTAATATAATTTAAGGATAATATGTTTATGTAAGGATAATATGTATGTCACTTTTTGTTTTTGCTGGTATTAAAAATTTTAACAGAAGACAAAAGAATAATGTCAATAAATAACATATATCAGAAGTTATATAATTGTTAATATAAATTAATCTAGCAGCTCTATTGTTAAAAGATTTTTAAGTGTTTACGAATGAAAAGTTAGGAGTCATTGACAGTTGTAGAATACAAGCTACATTCTAAATTGACATGTACTAGTATAGGAAGTAAGATATTCAAAAATAAAATTTTATTACTCACCAAAACTTGTTAAAGCACTTTTCAATTCATTTCGATCAATATTTCCTGATCGGTCTGAATCAAAACTACGAAAGCAATTTAACCAATCAGTAATATACTTCCATAGAGCCTTGAATTCCTCAAAATTTATTGTTCCAGAATGATCTCTGTCAAACATACCTAAATTTGAAAAAATGTTATCAAAATATTATTTTTAGAAAAGTTATGTTCATATTAATTGCTCTTAATTTGACTTAATTAATTTTCATCAATACATAATTTAAAACCATTAATTCCATACAGAAAATCTAAGATTCAGAGTTAGGAAAATACTTTAATATTTGTTTCAGCTATTTCCATATATGTGAGGTTTGCTTTTCTAAACCTATTTGAAAATTTCAATTTATTAATGAACAACTGAGTAGATTAATTCCTTTAGGAACAGTCAGAATATATTTTTATTTAACATTTAAAAGCTGTAAAATTTTATAATCATTATAATACTAATAAAATATTATGTATTCACAATAGAAATTTCGAAAGAATTGAATGAAACAAAAATAAAAATAAAATCTGGTAAGAAAAGGAACAAAGTTAGACAAACAAAATATTTTGTTCCATACACGATTATGAAAATCTTAATAAAACACATTTTTAACAAACTACAAATTCATACTTTTGAGAAAAAAAAATCAGTTATCAATGATTGAAATGTTTCATTTTAATTTTCAAATATAAAAGCAATATACCCTAACTAAAATAACTTGTGAAGTAAATGTAATCTAACATATTAACACAATATTGTACTTATCAATCAACAACCTAAGGCTTAATATTTCTATTTTTAAGTTTAAATTTTAATCATTAGCTGTAATCTTTATTTTATTTTTTAAGTTTAAATTTTCTATGTGTAGAAGACAACATTGGAATTTTCACTTTAGAGAAAAAGCATTGGTATAAGAAATTTATTTAGCTCTGAATATCAAATTAAAGTTACAGAATTTTGAATTACTTTATGCCTTAAATCTATCGTCAACTTATGACGAGAAAACAACATATTTTTATTGTACATAAATTAACTTTTTAATTTAATACAATATAATTTTTACAGAAAACTATGCGAAAAACTAGCTTAGCAAGAAGGTGGATTATCATGGGTTAAATGTTAAAGGATACACAAAAAATAATATTTCCAAAATATTCCTTCAGTTTTAATTCTCAAAATTGTAAAAATTTTTAATATATATTCATACATATATTTAATTAATAATAAATAACAAAACACATCAAAGAAATACTTATTTACCTATCATCATTCGAACAGTTTCAGGATTGAATGGTTGCCATGTACCTGAAAAATAACAACATTACAACAATAGAAATCATCATCAACATTGTTATATAGAATATATCAAATATATATCAATAACTAAAATTAATTTACCATTTGATAAAGCAGCTTGTAATTCATCAGCAGTTATAGACCCACTTCTATCTCTATCCACCCTAAGCAAAAAAAAATTATGTAACATTGTATTAAGACATTATCCTCTCAAGCTGTATAACTAAAACTGAAAACATCCAAATACATATTTTAGAAACAATTATTAAAACTAAATAATCTGCTATAATCAAAATCAAAAAATGAAAGCTAAAAGTATCAATTTATAGTTTCACTTATATGTAATTAAAGAATATTCAAGACTTGATTGTTTAAAATCAATAGAAGGTAATTAGTTTCCTTAATATTTTGTAAATATCCAAATCAGTACATTTTACCAAACATTGCACCAGTTTATCTTTGATAGCAAAAGTAACTTTTATTCTCAGTAGTACATATGAAAATAATTTTTTATGAGAGATTTTTATTACATTTTTCAAAATTATTTTTATTATTTTAGACTACATAAATACATGTTCATGTTTAAAGATTTTTATTTTTGAAAACTATAATAAGTCTTCAATGATTGATTTCATATGAATCAAAAAAATAATTCAGCAACATAATGCAAATTTTTTAGATCCAAAATTAAGATTATACAATTTAATTAAATTTCACAGCATATTGAAATCTTAGCAGAAAATGTTATTACAAAATAAAATGATTTAATGTCAATGTTTCTGAAATATGAAATAATTTACTGAAAATAACTATTTAGAATGAAAAATTTTACAATAACTACAAATAAAGTTTTTCCGCTTATTTTGTACGTTTTGGATTTAGAATTTCATTTAATTCCTTCCTGAAGGGAGAGAAAATATTTATATTGACAAAGGGAAATTAGAATTCACTACATTATAATAATTTGATAGTTTTCTTATTTTTAATGATAAAATAGACATCAGATAATATTCCTATTTTTAAACTAAAATAAGACTTCATATTTGCTAGAACAAAATTTAAAATCCATTTCTGGGAAGTTTTTGTGATAAAAAATTATTTGCTTATTCCTTTTTATGTTTTAAGTTTCTTAAATTATTCTTAATTTCCTCTGCATAATTAGAAGATCCAAGTTTATCTTTTCTAAACACTGTTATTGATGATCTACGTTTTTCTAGTTATTATTAAAACTAGAAAAACAATAATTTTGCAACAAAAAATAATATACTGATTAAAAAATTATTAATACGTTGTTAGTTGCTGTATATCTATTATTTTAAATTTTCTATTCCTTTTTACTTTGTCTCAGTTAATGTCTTATTTATATTTAATTTGAAACCACTTTTAAACCTAGTAATAAATCCTATAAATCTGAGATGTGCTGATTTCTAAAATTTTAAAAAATAATTTACTAATTACAATGTACAAAAATTTTTTCAGGTGGAAGTAATCCTTTAAAACTGAATTATTTTAAATTCTTCATTTTTAGCTCTTTAAAATATTTTTTGTTTAATTAATAAAATTACTTTTACTATTTTTTAATGAAATACATTTTAGCAGTAACTGTAATTAACTATAAACCATGTTACAAATACTGGGATTAAGACTCATCATTTATAGGGAAAAGACTTAAGCCTGCCTTTTCTCAAAAAAATAATTTATCAGAAAAAAAAATCTTGAACAAATAAAAACCTAATATGAATTTTACAATGAATCAATGAAATGCAAGAAAATTTTGAACAAATTTTAGTTTTTAAAGATACTTAATCCATTACCTACGATTTTCAAGAACTTTTAAATATCGATGATAAATATAACATGAAATAATTTCTATTTTGAAAAAATAAAAAAGTCATTTACAATATGAAAATTAAATATAAAAATCATTTATAAATACCTAAGGAAAATGTCCCACAAAAACTGATCATTAGGAGGATATGGATTATAAGCCATTTTTAACTACACTAAAAAAAATTACATATTATAAATAATGTTACAAATAATAAGCAATTTTTAAATAGTGAAGAGAAATCACTTGAGTGAAAATTAATATTAAACTTAATGGACAATTATGGATAGTAAAGGTATCCAAATATCGTGTTTAAATTTTTTATTGTGCCATTATGTTTTAAATAAATTTCTGCATTTAGTACTCATTTGTAATCTTATCACAAGAATTTAGGCTTTTGAAAATCTTTTTTTTTCAATGCACAAATTTTCCTAAATCTATCATATACGCAAAATTTATCTACATTATCAGTAGAACAGATATTAGTTTATCTGCATCACTGTCACATAGTGCAAAAAGAGTTATATAAAATAATATAAAAATATGTTTAAATTTAAAATTATACAAGAACTAAGATAATCATTTAAAAAATAGCATAAAAAAACAAACTATTAAAAATATGAAGAATCTCTTTGAATTTGATTATAAATTTTTATAAAGTTTTCAAAATTATTTGGAACTTACAATTTAAATTTGGAATAATTATTTGCAAAAAGATAAACATTGAAATATTCAAATTTACGTAAAAGGTATTATACATGACAAGTATACCAAAAATCAACATCATTTATTTTTCAATTTAGAAATCTGTTAAGAAAATAGAATTTTATATAAAGGAAATTTTCTTAATATTAGAAATGTATATATGTATTAATTTTACAATTTTTACATTTAAACTGATGCATGCTTAATTGTAAATTTTGTTTTCACTTTATAATGAAACAGATTTAATGTCACATATTTTATACAGTTTTGCAACAAATCAATTTATACATATTAACATTTTAACTGAAATTTTCAAGTTCAAGATAAATATCTGTAAAAAATCTACTTGAAATCATGCTGCAGAATAGAGAATATAAAACTATATTCCAAGGTCCAATGTGACAGTCAGAACTTAACTCTCATGTTTATAGATATCGTTCCTTACTTATGGTTAATCTTAAGCTGTCAATAATTCATGCTTCATCGCAATATTTCATAAGAATAAACAATTCAACGTTAAAACTGGCATCATTTACAACAAATATTAATAACCAATAAAAATATCAAAATTAACATTTATCAAAACAATAAAACTATGGATAGTTAGATTATCTCGAAAAAAATTTCATCAATGAATGCATGGAAATCTGTCAGTATAAAAAAGAAAAATAATTTTCAGTTTCGCTAGTTATAGAGTTAAATTCTTATCGCTATTAAATTTAGAGTAGCATTAAAATGCACACTAAATTGAGAATAAAAAATAAATGATATATATGAAAATCAATGAGATAATATAGAGGAAAGAAAAGTTAGTATATAATTTTACTCACATATTAAAAATTATAAATTATAAATCAACGCACCTAAATGTTTCACTACCGACAGATTCGGGGAAATCGCATCACTACTAAATAAAAAGTAATGACGAATAAAAACAAAACATGTGAAACAGCTGAAACGACCATTGCCAATCCTTCTGAATAATTTGAAAAGTAAAATAATATTATAAATTAAAAAAAAAAGTATTTTAAATGCGTGGCAGAAAGTATTTCAAAGCACTCAAATAATAAAAATATTCTAAAACCAAACAAAATTATAATATTTTTTGCAAATTATATTTAATTCAAAATAAATAGTAAAATCATATAAAGAAGAACAATTTTTGTTTCGTCTGTCAGTTTCTGGTTTTCCGGTTCCTGTTTTAGTTTTCCTCATTCTGAAAGGTAGGTCATTTGAATGACTTTCGGCTCACAATCAACTTAAGAATTCTTTGTTGTCTAATTTAAGAAATTAATAACTTGACAAACGATTATGGCTGATGCCGCAGTGTGTTTGCTGACAGAAACAGATGCATATAAACAATTAAAATCATATTTCGACAACAATAAAAGATCTCTTATTTTGAAAGATCTCTTTGCTAGTGATCCTGACAGATTTAATAAGTATAGGTAAAATAAACTATTATGTTTCATTTTTATCAATTGAATGGAATGAAGTATTAGTTTTATAAATATATTAAAAATTTTCTACTGAAAATTTGATTGAATTAATGTATTTCTTAGCATTTTACTCAAGACACCTGTTGGAGGAGAAATTTTAGTGGATTACTCCAAAAATTTGATTGATGAAAATGTTTTTAAATTGCTTATAGACTTGGTTAGTTTAATTATCTATTATTTACTAAATTATACGCCAAGAATCGATGTTAAAGTTATTTATTTAAAAGTTATTATATTTCAGGCTAAGCAAAGAAACGTAGAAAAATTTAGAGATGCTATGTTTAAAGGTGAAAAGATCAATTTCACTGAAGATCGAGCAGTGTTGCACATTGCCTTACGTAATCGGAACAATATTCCCATTCTTGTTGATGGTAAAGATGTAAGTATTTTCTGGCCGTTATAAAGTTATAGATGTATCTATAAAATTATAAATTTATCTTATTAAAAAATGTGTAATCAAAAATATTCTGTGCATTAACATTAAAATCATATAATAATATAAAATACATTGTTTTTTGAAATAATAAAGAATAATAATGTGTAATTTTATGTAATATGTCTATATTCTGCTACCAATAATCTTATATATCTGTTTAAAATCAATTAGTTACTTTTTTTTATTGAAAATAACATTTATGAATATAAAACATTTCTTTCTAGTTTTCTGATCCTTTAAATATTTGTTATTATTGACTTTAAATATTGTTATATTATTGACTTTAAGTATGTTATACTTTAAATATTGATAAACAATGGAAAATAAATTGTTTTCTTTCGCCTAATATTTTTTGTGATTTTATTAATTTGTTGTAAAAGTTTTAATATTTTTTTGACAGCAACTTATTTATAAACCAATAATTCTCCATGAAGCATCTTACTCCTAATGATACCTGTGCAGTTAGATAGTTTTACTCTAAAATCATGCTTGCATTAGATAATTTAAAATTAATTTTAGAGTCTATGGTGACATTAGTAAATTGTTTTACTGTTAAGAATTTAAATAATATTTTTAATAATAAATAAGTTTATGTAATATTTTTGTTTTGTAATCCATTAAAAAAACCAGGAATCATAATTTTCTAGAAAATGATCTTAAAAGTACCTTTTTTTTTAAGAAAGTTTGAATGGTGTTGACATCTAATATAAAATAAATATCTCCAAGAATATTAAAAACAGTGTAGAATTTAGTTTGTAAAATGAAAAAATAAATATTTTTCCAAGGATAAGAAATAGATTGTTCTAATCTTTTTTGTGCATTACTTTCAAATTTTCTAACCTGGAACTATCATGGGCATGAGAAATACGGGCAAAAGCTCACCCTGTGATTTTGACAGGAATGAGAACGATGGGGTTAATATTCATTTAAATTAAGCATACATATTATGTATAGCCTAACTTTTTAAAAAAATTATTCAATATTTCTAGTTTGGAAGTACTTCTCTATTTCTGAATAATATTGACAAGAATTAAATATCTGTCAAGTGGCTTTTGATTCTGTCAAAATATATCTTATACCTTTTTAAAAAATAAAAATGTAGCTGTTCGTATCAGCAGATGTTATATATAAATGAAGCATCCCTATCTATTAAAAAGTTATTGCAAATTTGCAAATATAATAGGGAAATACTTTGATCCTACATATTAATTTTTAACATTTATACCATAAATTCTAATGACTGAGACTTAAAATCTTAAAAATAATTCTTCTAAAATTTAATTTGTCCTTTAATATTATTTATATTCTAAAAACATCAATATTTAGATATTTTTACTAAATATTAAATGCATATAAACAATATTTATTATCGAATTTAAAATTGTTTCTTTGTTACAGAAACATAAAATGATCATTTTATTTTCAATGGTAAAATGTAGCATCATTTGAAAACTTAAATTCAGTAAAAACAAGTTCCAAAAATATATATAAATAGATATAATTCAGAAAATTTTTATTCTATGTGTATTATCTAAAATTATGCTGGATTAAGTAATTTAAAATGGTTGATGAAATAAATTCTTTTGATGGAGAATAGTTAAAGTTATTATTTATCTAGAAAGAAATAAACTTATTAGTCTTTTATTATTTTGAAAATTTGATTTTCATAAAAATTCTAAAATAAAAGCATTAGAGTGATAGGAAAAATAATGGTTTGTTTAAATGCTTTTATATTGCTCAAAAATTGCCCATATATTGTTTTGAAAATTATTGTTATTAAAAATAATATCTGAATTTAAGTTATTTTCAGTAAAATCTACTAAATTGTATCTTACATTGTTGTATATATCTTAAGTTAGACTTACAGGTCAAATATAATAAGCATGTCAACACTAATATAATGTTGAAACAGTCATGGTTGAATAGATGAGTGAGTTTTATGGTTGTGATTTCACGAGTCAAGGACAAAATGTTACAGCATTTTTAAGCATTGATTTGTAAAGATTTTGAAAACAAATTTTAATGTAATCAAATGTTTTATTTTGCATTAAACTGTTTTTGATAAAACTTGAAGATGCAATTTAAATGCACACACAGTAAATAATAATATGCAATGAGCCTACATAACTATAGATTCCGTAAGTTTCTGGAGATGTATACATTAAAAAAATAAAAGTAAATTAATAAAGGAAGAAAAAACTGTATAATGCAAATAGCTTTTGTAATAAATTTTATTTAGAGCATAAAAGTGATGTAATTTTTCTTTGCTTAAAAAATAAAAATTAAATATTTCTATTAAAAAAAGTGGGATGAAAAAAGATAATTGTTTGATGGTGAAAATATCAAGACTAATTTTATTTGAGATTTTGAACAGTAAATATTAAATTTTTTAGAACAATTTTATTTAAGCAGAAAAAAAAATTTTTTTTGTTAGAATATGTATAAAAATAATACTAGTTAAATCCCTTAGAAGTTTTAAAAACCAGAAAAAATTGCTTTTGTTGGAATACCTGATGCTTTACAGATGAAATTGATCATTGAATAATTTTTATAAATGTCACTGTTTTAATCTTTTCATGAGTTATCCTGCACATACAAGTCTCTGAAAAATCTGTCAGAGTAATAGATATATTAATCCATTGTCTTTGAAAATTATATTAAAAAAAATCATTGAACAATAGAATTTATGTTCAGACTAACCTTTCCTACCAAATAGCATATTAAAAACATTTATATATTTTTAACATTTTATTATAATTTATAGGCATATATTTAAAATAATAAAACCATGAAATTTTCAAATTATGTATAGAATATTATATATTTCATCTGTGTGTGTGTGTGGATCAAAAGCAATGTATATATTTCATCTTTCAAAATTATAAAAAATGAATTATTAACATTATATTATTACCCTTTTTTAAATGAACTTTTAAATACTTAAAATATTGTATCTAATATTTATAATTAGCTTGAAAATTAATGAATAGAATGAAAATAAAATTAAAATAATAATATTAGAGAGCACACAGTTACTGATACTTTAATTCTAACCTAAATAATTTTTGTATATATTTTTGTCTTAATCATATTTATTGGATTTCCTTTTCTAAAAATTATTTTCCCTATTGTTTTGTATTGTGTGAGCTTTTTCTGAATCTAGCTATTATTTAATATAGGCATCTTTTATTTATATCCACTATACTTGTGAACTGTAAATTCTTTTTACTAATTCTGTAAGCTTTTGTCAATGAAATTATGTAACTAATTTTAAAAAGCCTATTTCTCTTTTCACTTCAGGTCATGCCTGATGTGAATGCTGTCTTGAATCATATGAGAGAATTCTCAGATAGTGTAAGAAATGGTCAGTGGAAAGGTTATACTGGAAAATCAATATCTGATGTTGTTAATATTGGTATTGGTGGATCTGATTTAGTAAGCATTCATGAGTGCCTTTCATTTATAATTTTAAAAATAATTTTTCATTTATATTTAATATGCTGAAATTACTGCATTTTATTTTGAACTGAAATTTCATTCTCAATAAATCTTTGTTAATTTAACATATAAAAGGAAAATTATTTTTATGAACTGGATTTTAAATATTAAAATAAAATATAAATTAAGATTTTGGTTTTCTTTAAGAAACTAAAAACTTTATAAAGCGATAAATTATATTTTTATATAGATATTTAAATTCTTTTTTATTCTTATGAATTTTTTTTCTAGGCAAATTTATAAAATTTTTTACTGTAAATTTTGATTTCTTAACTGTGAAATTGAATTAGAATTAATTTTTTAATCTTCAGCATTAATATTTTAATGTGTATTGACAGTTGTAATTTTTTAAATAAATATTAAATGAATATTTTTAGTAACATATTGTGAACTTGTTTTTTCTGACTAATTTTTCATAAAATATTTCTAGAACTATAAACGTTCACAGACAGGAACTTTAAATAGAAGTAAATCACTCATACAAAATTAAAACTTTATTTTTTTAATTTTGTATGAGTTAAAAAATAAATTTATTTCTGAAAATACATGCAGGGAAAAAAATATTTTATTCAAAATGCATTATTGGTGCTTATATGTTATTACAACTATTCCAAGCTTCAAAGATAACTTGCTAAATTGTCAACCCTGATTTTGTGTGTACCTAAATACTGAATTGGACACCATGTGATTTGTTTCATACTTATATGGTTTCTTTCTGAGCCTAACATTTGTTGATATGGCTAGCTCGAACATTAAAATAGTGTAAATAATTAAATGTAAATATATGAATTAACAAATTCTGGAAAAAATAACATTGCATTTCCTGAATTTGTATGGTAACAAGATAAGGACAAAGCTTGTTTTGGTTCAATTTTAAATATATTTCCATATATTTCTTCTGAAATATGATTGATATATTGTCAAAAATAAAGGCAGGAGTTATAAATGAATATTACTATTATTATAAATAAATATTTTTGTTTATTATTTATTTATAATTACTTATTTTACATTGCTTATTACTCTTGAAAGAAAATTTTTTTAAATAAGGTGTATATGGACCAATTAGGGATGGAAATATGTAAAAGATTAGGAGTAATTTAGAATTAAGTGAGCTCTATAAAAAAGGGAATGTCAACATAATAAAAACAAAAGGAGTTCAATAACTCAGATATTTCTTGTGAATGAGTGATGAAAGAGAAACTAAGAAAATATATAGAAGAAAACTGGTGAATAAAAAAAATGTTGGGCATTCCAGTCAAAGATGACACAAGGAGGTAGAGGAGAGTTTGAAAAAGATGAGGATAAAAAATTGGAAAACAAGAAACAAGGTTCAGAAAAAGTGATGCTCTTTGGTGAAAAAGGACAAAATCTTGCATATTATTTTTTATAACATCAGTATATTCCATTTTTGAAAGGGGCAAGGTTTTCTTTGGTACTTGTTTACTATTTCCAGTATGGTTGCAATAATACATAAGCACTGATTTATTCTTATGTGACTTAAAAGGCACTATATTTTATTTTAAATTTCATTTTAAAAATAACACTATATTTTTAAGTATTTTAATCAGTATGCTAATTAATATTTGCTGTTATTTATGAATCATTGTGCACTCATAATTCTATTTTACTCAATTGTACTTTGATTTAATAACTACTTATTAATATCAAAGTAATTTAACTTTAAAATTTTTATTTTCTATCAATTTTTTTCATTTAGTTTTAAATAAATTATGCTATTTTGGGTATGCAATATTCCTAAACAGAAATTTAAAATATATTCTCTGAAAGTTATTACATTATTAATTGCTAACACTGTAAATGAATATATTTCTCTATTTAATTATTAAAAAGGAACTTATGAGATGTCAACCTGGTATGGATAGTATTTCCCTTTTTTTAATATTAGTCAATCTGGTATGGTTAGTATTTTCCTTTCCATTTATTTAGTCTGAGGTTTAAAATTAAAAAAGAGACATTGATTAACTTGATATCAAAAAAAAAAAAATTCTTCTACAGGATTGCTGTCATTTCTATGAATGTTCACTGTATAATATCTCACTGAACTATTGTATTTATTTTAATGCTATTTACAAATTTATTTTTAACATATACTTTCTAAGCAGGATTATACATTGTTAATATGTACGGCATGATAATCCACTGTAACATTGTGTTTTAGATACATTTAACAAATTTTAATTTAAGAAATTCATTTTTAGGATTTATAAATTGAAATTAAATTTTTTCTTTATTACTTTGACTAATTTATAATTCAAACTTGTAATTCTATATAAATTATGTTTATAAATCTTTCATTCTACTAAATTTAATATAAAAAGATGATTATTATTTTACTTTGGAAATCTGATCAATGACAAAATCAGTTTTATTTTATTTCTGTCTAATAAGGATGATTGCTGAGTTCATAGATTAACAGTTTGGATTCTTTATCTATTTAAATTCAGATCAAATAGCATTTACGGAGAAAATGTGGCTAAAGAGCAACAAACTAATCAAAAAGATGTAATTTTTTTGTTAAAAAGGCTTATACTCATTAAATACTTATTAGACGTAATATGCCTGTTATTATTTAAGGGTGGGTGATAGATATTATTTTCATTTATCCTGTGTGTGTGATTCAAAACTATTAAGTGCTTAGTTTACAAGCAATTTTAACTTAAATTAATGTTCTTTTTAATCAAAATTTGAAGATCCAACTGAACTTGCTTTCTTTTAAAGTAAGCATTTGTATATATATATACATATGGCATAACTTCAGAAGTTTACAAATTGTACATTCATAATTCTTTTACTTTTGTAAATTTGAAAGCTTGATTAAAAATTTAATTATGGAATTTAAATGTGTGCTATAGTTTTAAAATAATGAATTTTGTTAGTTTAAAAGAAATTATTCTTCAGTAATCTTGATGTGAAAAATAAATTTAATGTGAAAAATAATAATGTCAGTCATGTCTATAGTAATCTATCTAATTTGATTTTAGAATCATTTTAGTATTAGGAACAGTATATTGCTTTATAGTTCTCAATCATAAATAAAATGTGACTTATAATTAAATTATTGTGTATTGGAATACATTTATTAAAAAAAAACTTATTTTAAGTCAAGAATTAAAATATAAAATAGCTATCAAATATATATGTAAAACTTGTTATTCTAAAACAAATGTTTTACTTTTTTTAAATTTTAGGGGCCATTAATGGTAACAGAAGCTTTGAAGGCATACCACACAAAAGGTCCCAATGTTCATTTTGTATCTAACATTGATGGAACACATATAGCAGAGACTTTGAAAAAACTCGATCCAGAAACGACATTGTTTATAATAGCATCAAAGGTATTTGTAATAAATTATAATTGCTGTTCTTAAATTTATTACTGTAGAATTCTATCATATTTATATTTTCTTGTAAATAATATAAATTTTAAGTTATCAGTATTATGATTATAAAAATTTTTATAATATAACTTATATTTTAAGACAATCTCTAAAATTTTTATAAAATTTTTTTTATCTCTTTTCTAATATAATGTGCTATAATATTAAAATTATGTTTATAGACCTTTACTACTCAAGAAACTATAACAAATGCTGAATCTGCTAAAGAATGGTTTCTAAGGTCTGCCAAAGATGTAAGCAAATTTTTCTTGAATTTACACTGAAATTATATTTATATTATGTCTATGTATATGTTATGATAAATTATTTTTAATCATTTTTCTTTTAGTTTCTAGGGTGAGTTTTAGAAAAAAAAATATTTTGGAAGCTCAATTCCAAAGATCAAATGATTTAATAATTTTAGTTTTAATTTAAAATTTTAATGTCCTGCAATAAATTGCAACTTAAGGTTTATAAAGCCTTTTTAAACATATGTAAGATATTGTCTTCTAAGAAGGATTATTTTGGTAAAATATTGTCTTCTAGTTGAAAAAAATTTCTTTAATATGTGAAAATTATATTTATATGTATTAAAAATAAAAGTAATTTATTAGCACCTGTAGAAAATAAAAATACATCTTTCATTCATAAAAGAGTTCATTCATAGCTTAAGAATATGAACAAATAACTTTCATTTTGATGAACTCTATCTTAATGAGTCCTTAATTAAACCCTTAATGAGTTTCTGCCACTAAAATTTTTCAAGAATTTTATGATTTGAGTTAAAAAGAAATAACTCAAAATATCTTTAGGCTCTTCATTGATTAAATTAATTGAACCATGCACTCATTTTTCATATTATTGAATTTTCAGTAGTAGAAATGTACTATATGGAACTGCCCAGAAAACAGCAAAATAATTTTCAATTACTCTTTTAATTATTAAGCATTTGCATGTTTTCCAAATAAGACATTTAGAAATAGTGATTCTTTTTTAAACAATCAAAATAATGTAAATGAGTTATAATAAAGCATTATATCCAGTGATATAAATCAATTTAAAGCAAGAAAATTTCATTTCCATTTTTTTGTATTTATCTGAATACTTTTTTTTTAACAAAATATACTTCTTTCTTATTTTTGGATATTATTGAATAAAAACTTTATTTTGTAAAGCTGGAAAATTATATTCCTTATTTCTTTTTTACTTCCATGTTAAGTATGACAAAATTTTTCATGATCGTCAGCTTTTTAGATAAGTCCCTGGACTTAAAGAAGATTATTTTGCATTCTGGTTTTCTGAAAATTGTTGATCTCCAATCATGCATTGTGAATTGTTTCCGAAATTTAAAAGGGGATTTTCCTTGATTAATGTTATGTATAATTCGAACTGAGTGTTTGAGCCTTAATGAAATTGTATTTTCAACCATGAGGTGTTAATTGTTTCAGAAATTATGTGTTAATATAGATTAAAATACTGTATTGAATTTATTTCTTTCAACTTAATTGTGGTTCATATATCAAGCTGATTTTCTTAACAATTATTCAATTAAGTGATTTTGAAGAAAGGCAGAATATTCATAATCTCAGAAATAATTTTATAATGATGCACTATTTTTTAATTTTTAACTTATAGATCTATACATCTTCAATTATTTTTATAAATATGCTGATCTTTTCTTGTGGATCTAGTGTATTTTACCTTGGTAGAAAATTTGCATCAAATTTCTATTTTTTCTTATATTTATCAAAATAAAATTACGTTATGGAAATTTAAAGCTTTTAATTATATTTCTGTGCATATAAATATCTGAATTGCCATACTATTTTACAGAACTATTTTGAGTATGTTTGTAATTTGTCTTGATTTATAAAAATCTCTTGATGTATTAATCATAACTTTGAAAAACATTCTTAAGTATTTATAGCTTCTAGTCTTATACTAATATTAACAAAACAATTTGATTAACCCTGTTATGCATAATGCTTTATTTATACCAGTGTTGTCTATGCCAATAATTTTCTTTCTAATGATGACAGTATTCTTAATCAATAATTAAGAATATGAAACATTTCTAATGTTGCTTACAAAAGGTTAAGTTTATTTTTTCAAATTTGAATGACTAATTATTATATATGTAATGGTGAACAGTAAAATAAAGATGAAGAAATAAAAATTTCTTTTTTATATAAATTGAAAATTTTGCATTTTCAGTAAAAGTATTGCCCATTCTTTTTATAGGCATCTGCAGTTGCCAAACACTTTGTGGCTCTTTCAACAAATGCTGTAAGTAAATAATAATTTTAATATTTTTATTAAATATATTTTTATTTAAAAATTGAAAATAAGCATTTTTTCAGCCAAAAGTAAAAGATTTTGGTATCGATGAGAAGAATATGTTTGGATTTTGGGATGTAAGTAATTATTTAATTGACTATTTGTAGTTTATTATTTAATGCTTAATTTATTTTCTTTATTGAATTTCATTTTTTGCTCTAGTGGGTTGGTGGACGATATTCTCTATGGTCAGCCATTGGTCTTTCTATTGCTTTATACTTAGGTAAAATAATTTTATATTTTAAATTTTTGTAGATTTTCTTAAAAAATTAGGATATTAAGTTTTGAAGTTTTACCTGACCTATAAAAAATTTGCTCATATTCATGATTATATATCATGATATATAATAAAGTGAAAATATTTTACAAAAAATTTGCAAGATATAAATTTTTCTGTTCGTTCTCTTTAAGAATATACACTGGATTTTATACAAGGAGTTACTAAAAATGTGATAAAATATTGTAAAATCATAATCTTTTACAAAACTTCAAAATTGGTATATATAGTATATTGGCATTATTCGAAATGATTTCTGCTAATAAGAATATGATTACAAGAAAATGATAGATTTGGATTATGTCCAGTTAGTTAAAAAAATTCCAAATTTTTTTATTGTATTGTAAGTTTAATGCTAAACCTGTTCACTGAGCAAATAATTTCCTTGAGATAATTTGTTGACCAGAAGATATTATCTGTAAAGAAATTGTATTGTTTTTGAGGTCATTTCCAATATGATGAAAATTGTCAGATTTATTTTTAACCAAGACTACCTATTAATGTCAAATGCAGACATAATTTTTATAAATCATAGTACTTAAAATGTAAGAAATATCTCATATGAGTTGGAGTGTTTCATCTTCAAAACATGGATATATTGCAACAAATCACATTATCATAAAGTATTGTATAATTACTAATTCTTGAGGAAATTCTGAAGAATATAAACTGCTGAAAAATATAGTGAATTAAAGAAATTATGTTATATTCTCTGTAATAGCCAACGAATATATTTAAATCATAACAGAAAATAAAAGAAATTTTTTTATGTAAATCAACAATCCTTGTATCAAAAATATATATATATATATATATATATATATATATATATTTGTGAGGACAAAAATTATTCCAGAAAATGTCACATTTGTTAAAGTTATTTATGCAACTTTTGTTTAAAGATAAAGTAGCTTACACTGTGACAAGATGATTTACTAGGATCTAGCTTAGCATATGACTGGAAGATTAAATCTGAGTAAATGCATAGAGCTGTATTGGATGCTTTTAGTATCATAAGGAAGTATCATAGAAGAAAATAAAGGAATTTTTTTATGTAAATCAACAATCCTTGTATCAAATATATATATATATATATTTGTGAAGACAAAATTTTTTCCAGAAATGTCACATTCTTTATGATTTTTAGTTTTCTACATTTGATGAAGGGATTGTACAAAATAGATAATGCATATATAACAAAATTACATTTGGTTATATATTGATATTGTCTATTTTGTGTCCATGTGTGACTCTTACATGGCAAAATTGTTTCAATTTTTGTCCCTTCCCTTATTATTTTTTAATATTTCTAGATTAAATCTAGATATCAGTGTGTCTACCAGTGCATCTTTTGGATTATTTATGGGTTTGTTTAAACTTTACCAGAGAATAACACTAGAATAGATGCTGTGAACTATGTATATTATTTGTGCTATACACTTATACATTATATGAATATGTATGTTGATTACAAAACCTAATTTTGGAAATGTCAAGTGATATTACATTTTTATGCAAATAATCTCATACAGACACATGGAAATGCAACCAAATATTAATTTCAGAATACCTTACTCAAGATAACTATCACAAACATGATGATTAATTAATTTTATTGTAGCTTACAAAGCTAATTTTTTGTTTCTAGTACTTACATTTCACTTCCTGATTTTCTTAGGAAAAATGTTAAGCAATGTTTTCTTGATTATTCCAACTTTCCATTTTTTTTAGTCAAAAATTTTAATCACCTCTAATTAAAATTAAAGCATGAAATTATTTGGCTATACCATCACTAAGCATAATTTTTGAAGAAATTGTGCTTATCCTAAAATAATCCAGTTAATTGATACTAATCTATGCAGGAGTGATTCAACTTTACCTCAAGATGAAATTCCATGAGGATTAATGTAACTGTGAATAAATCTTAGTTTTATGAATATTTTTAAGCAATGATAAATTAAATACTGTCAACTAGTTAATGAGGAAATTTCATAACTTGGGATTTAAAATCACAATAATCTTAGTCTTACTAGATAAAAATAAATCTAAAATATTTTAATATGTAATGTTATATATATATATATATATATTGTACCGAGCTCCACGGGTTCGTGTTGATTGAGAGTTGAATAAAGCAACCACTTAATGAACACAAGACTTTTATTCGTAAAAACTTCACTAGATAAACGAAATTCCCGCTGTAACAATCACAATTATACAGCTACAATTCGTCAGATATAATAAGAAACAGCTTCTAATCACAGGTCTCAAATACCTCAGACAGAGAACAATTAGCAGTCACAACTAATCGTCTTCACTCACTGACTGTCTTCACAGAAACTCTCTCTTCCATGTCGGGCTGCGGTATTTATACCTGACTTGGCGGAGAAATCTACCAATTTCGCCAAGGTTCTGGAAGCTTCTAGGCTATCTCGAAAAGTATTGGTCCTAGAGCTTAGGTGATGGATGTTTCCAGAAGTATCGTTTTCTCGCCAAGTCGCCAAAAATCTCGCCAACCGTCGCCAAGTCGCCAAGAATCTCGCCAACTGTCGCCAAGTCGCCAAATTATTAGGAAATCCGCTTTTAAAAGTACAACACGTCTAAATACCGCAATTTTTGCCCAAAATGTGAGAATTTCCGATCTGTCTGAGATATTTTAAGACAAATAAAATCATTATTTATAAATTTGTAACATTGCCCCCTCTCAAGGACTGCACGTCCCGGGCAGTACAATCCCCTGATAGGAGGCCAAATTTAATATAAGAGAATTTACATTTCAAGATGATAAAGAGCACATTACATACACAAGCAACTAAAAATACAAGAAAATAGAAAAGATTAAAATTATCTATACTATTTACAAAGAGACCATGGTCTACTAATTTTTACTCTACATTACGATAAGGAGCTAATCTATCATAATGTACTACCTTTGGTTTTGAAGAAGATGATTTTCTTATACGAACCACGACGTCGTTCAGTCTTTTTAGGACTGTGTAGGGACCTTCCCAGTTGGCTTGCAGCTTTGGAGAAAGTCCTTTACGTCGAATCGGGTTCCACAACCAAACTTTGTCACCTTCTTGAAATTCACGTCCTGTCGCTCTTGTGTCATACCTTGTCTTCATTCTTTCGGTCGTCAGGTTGATTCGGTCTCGAGCGAAGTTATGGACATCTTCAAGACGTGCCTGAAGGTCTCGAAGGTATTCCTCTGGCGATGAAGATGTATCCGGTGGACGACCAAACTGAAGATCACAAGGGAGACGAAGTTCGCGACCAAAGAGCATCTGTGAAGGAGTATATCCGGTAGTCTCATGGACAGCACTGCGATATGCAAGCAGAAACAGCGGTAGCTTCAAATCCCAATCTTGCTGATTTCTGGAAACCATAAGTGAGAGATTATTCAAGATGGTTCTGTTAAATCTCTCTACCATGCCGTCCGATTGTGGGTGTAGTGGCGTGGTCTGCGTCTTGTCTATTCCGAGAATTTGACACATTCCTTTAAACACAACAGAGGTGAAATTTGTCCCTTGATCAGAATGGATTTGTAAGGGTGTGCCGAATCTGGAAACCCATTGATGCACTAGAACCTCGGCTACTGTAGTCGCCTCTTGATCGGGGATTGCAAACGCTTCAGGCCACTTAGTAAAGTAGTCCATGACAACTAGTATGTATTTGTTGCCATTTGAGGATCGTGGTAAAGGACCCAAAATGTCCAATGCTATCCGCTGAAAAGGTGCTCCTACGTTGTACCGCTGCAACCTTCCTCGGCTACGTTTCTTCGGTCCTTTACGTGCCGCACAGTCATCACAAGATTGGCACCATTTCTCTACATCTTGTCTCGTTTTGCTCCAATAGAAGCGTTCTCGAACTTTTTGTAGAGTTTTCATTACTCCGAAGTGGCCTCCAGTTGAGCTATTGTGCAATTCTTTCAAAACATCTGAAATTCTTGATTTTGGAAGAACAAGCTGCCATTTGAAATTACGTCCATCATCGGACTCCCATTTCCTGTATAAGACACCATTTCTTATATGGAGTGAGTCCCAAAGAGCCCAATATTGCTTAGTAGCAGGACTGTAGGTGGAGATTTCCTGCCAACTTGGTCTCATACTAGAAGATTCTTTCAATTCAAGAATTGGATTTATATCTGGGTCTTCTTTTTGGGCTTCCCTAAGTCCTTTATCACTCCATGGGTCTGGTTTCGGTGGAGGTGAAACAGTAACTTGGCGTACCGAAGGATTTACTAACTGATAGTTCTTCTCTACTCTCGAACAATATCGGCAGCTTTCATTGCACGGTTTCCTTGATAGTGCATCAGCATTTCCATGAAGAGTTCCTTTGCGATGACGTATTTCAAAGTCAAACTCCTGGAGTCGTTGAATCCATCTGGCTACCTGTCCTTCCGGATTTTTAAAATTTAAAAGCCAGGTTAAGGATGCGTGATCTGTCCGGAGCAAGAACTTTCTTCCATAGAGATAATGGTGGAAATGTTCTATGGCTTTAACGATTGCCAGCAATTCCTTCCTGGTTGTACAGTAATTCCGCTCTGGTTTCGATAGACATTTACTCCAATAAGCAATGACATATTCTTTATCATCAATTTCTTGCGACAAAACAGCTCCGATATTTTCGTTGCTGGCATCCGTATCTAAAATGAATAATTTTTCGGGCTGGGGATATGCAAGAACGGGCGAAGATGTCAACGCCTCCTTCAGTTGTTTAAAAGCTTTCTCACATTCATCTGTCCATAGAAATCTCTGTTTAACTTCTGTCAACTTGTGAAGAGGTCTGGCAATACTTGAAAAACCCTTAACAAATTTCCTGTAATATGTGCATAGTCCAAGAAAACTTCTTAATTGGTGGACATCTTTTGGACGACTCCAGTCCTTAACTGCGGAGATCTTTTCAGGATCTGTTCTTACACCTTCAGCAGAGATAATGTGTCCCAGATAGCTTACTTCACGTCGGAATAAATTACATTTGCAAGGATTCAGCTTCAGGTTGGCCATTTTTAATTTTTCCAGCACCTTTCGGATGTTTCTTAAATGGTCTTCGAATGTGCGCCCTACAATGATGATATCGTCCAAATATACCAAACAGGCTTCGTAGGAAAGTCCTCGTAATACTGTCTCCATCAGGCGCTCAAACGTTGCAGGTGCATTGCAAAGCCCAAATGGCATAACTTTGAACTGCCAAAGTCCTTGTCCTGTGGTGAATGCAGTCTTTTCTCGATCCTCAGGATGTATCTCTACTTGCCAATAACCACTCTTGAGATCCAAAGTCGAAAACCATTGTTTACCGGATAAAGCATCAAGTGTATCGTCAATCCTGGGGAGAGGGTAACTATCTTTTTTAGTGATGTTGTTTAACCGACGATAGTCAACGCAGAATCGGGTAGAACCATCTTTCTTCCGAACTAAAACAATAGGCGAAGCCCAAGGACTCTCTGATGGCTCAATAATGTCATTCTGCTGCATTTCCATCAGAAGATTATTCACCTCTTCCTGCTTAGCGAATGGCAATCTTCTCGGATGTTGTTTAATGGGTGGATGATTTCCTGTATTGATTCGGTGCTGCGTCAATTTGGTTCGCCCAACATCATCTGATTTCTTGGAAAAGAGATCTCCGAATTCTAATAATAGATTTCTTGCAGCATTCCTTTGTTTATCATCTAACTCTGCATTCTGAAGGAGTTCATTAATTAGAGTGTCAGGAGGCTCAGATAGTGTGGTTTGACAATTTCGGTTAATACAGGTCACTGGAGTGCAAGTCGCCAGCACTTCTCCTTCTTTTATTAGTTTTACCTTATTGCTTAGATTAGCAACTCTTACCGGGATTACATTTCGTGAAAGGTCGACGAGGGAAGAAGCCACTAGTACTCCTTTAACGCTATTGTCGGAATCTGGATATTCAGTCAATCCATAATGAAAATTATTATCTTCTGAAAGAGCTCCGGAAACTATTGTCTCAGTTCTTGGTGGTAATGTTATTTCACTCTTTGCAGTTATATGATGGACTGTTTTAATATCTGAATATTTCGTCTTAAAAATCGCTATGTCTTCAGAACATGAATGTAGTTCATTATTTTTAAAGTCTAACTTGAAATTGTTTTCTTTGAGGAAATCCAATCCGAGAATAAATTCGTCATTTATATCAGCGACATATGCCATATGATGGTACACGGCATTACCAAATGCAATGTTTAGATTGACTTTTCCATGCACTTTAATCTTATCACCTGTCACAGTTTGGAGGGTAATGCAGGGCGGCGTCCAGATGAGTTTCTCACCAAGTTTGCGAGCCAAATCTGTCCTAATGATAGTTACGTTGGCTCCAGTATCGATTATCATTCTGCAGGGAACTTCGTTGACATGTCCCATAACGAAAAGTCCGTTGTCGCCGCTACTTACGGAAGAAATATGAAACAATTTGAAATGGGGCTTCTGACGAAGATCATTTCCATCATCTTTTCGTTTTGGGCAGTCTCTCTGAACGTGTCCGACTGCACCGCAAGTCCAACACTGGATTTTCGTGTTTCTGCCATATTTACTCAATTCTAAGTTACGAAATTTTCTCCGCAGATCTTCGATTTGCTTTCTAAGATCACAGTCCGTATCAGTAGCAGAGACGGCTCTGATTGAGTGCCGGTCTTAACGCGCTGCCTGCTGGGCAGCCTCTATCTTATGTGCGTATACTAGGGCAGATCCGATATCTTTGACATCGGCGAGTCTAAGTGTTTTCTGTATCTCCGGATCCCGCACACTATCGATGAAGTGATGGAGAGCCAGATCTTGACGTGTCTCAGCTGGGCAGTCCGAAAATGCTAGATGGGAAAGTCGCTGAATATCGGCAGCCAATTCTTGCAGACTTTCACCCGCTTTTTGATAGCGGGACTTTAACTGTAGTCTGCTATATTCTTTAGTGCACTTATCTCCAAACCGCAGCTCAAGCGCACTCGATAGGGCTTGGAAATCGTGCCTCTGCTCCTCCGGAAGCGTCTCGAGGATGTCAGCCGCGTCTCCTCTTAAAGAAGCCGCCAGGTGAAAAGCTTGGGCTCGGGGATTCCATCCATTAGCTTCCGCTACCATCATAAACTGCGTCTTGTATACTTGCCAGGATGATTTCCCATCAAATGTTGAGAGTTTAATATTGGCTAGGGAAGGCACAAATACCACGTTGGGTTCTTCATGTTTGTTTGACATTTGCTTCTCCAAGCGTTCAATCTTCTTATTCATATTGTCTAATGCTCCTTCAACGTTTTCTTCTATCTCCAGAACTTTAGTTTCAACTGAAGTTACCTTATCTTCCATTGCATTCATCTTCTCCTGAATGATGTTGGAGAATTCTTCTTTAACACTTACAATGTCCTTCTTAAGTTCCTTTTTAAGCTCCTCCTGTCCAGATTTTATCTCTTTCATCACCTCGGTTTTAATCTCTTCTTGTCCAGCTTTCATCTCTTCTTGTCTAGCTTTCATCTCTTCTTGTCCAGCTTTCATCTCAGCCATCTGCTCCGCTAATTTTTCGAGAAGACTTTTCATTAAATCCATATCCATTTTTCTTGTGACACGCTGCATCAACTCTTCAATCCCGATTCTGACACCAGTTGTACCGAGCTCCACGGGTTCGTGTTGATTGAGAGTTGAATAAAGCAACCACTTAATGAACACAAGACTTTTATTCGTAAAAACTTCACTAGATAAACGAAATTCCCGCTGTAACAATCACAATTATACAGCTACAATTCGTCAGATATAATAAGAAACAGCTTCTAATCACAGGTCTCAAATACCTCAGACAGAGAACAATTAGCAGTCACAACTAATCGTCTTCACTCACTGACTGTCTTCACAGAAACTCTCTCTTCCATGTCGGGCTGCGGTATTTATACCTGACTTGGCGGAGAAATCTACCAATTTCGCCAAGGTTCTGGAAGCTTCTAGGCTATCTCGAAAAGTATTGGTCCTAGAGCTTAGGTGATGGATGTTTCCAGAAGTATCGTTTTCTCGCCAAGTCGCCAAAAATCTCGCCAACCGTCGCCAAGTCGCCAAGAATCTCGCCAACTGTCGCCAAGTCGCCAAATTATTAGGAAATCCGCTTTTAAAAGTACAACACGTCTAAATACCACAATTTTTGCCCAAAATGTGAGAATTTCCGATCTGTCTGAGATATTTTAAGACAAATAAAATCATTATTTATAAATTTGTAACAATATATATATATATATATATATATATATATATATATATATATATATATATATTCATACATACAATTAAAAATCAGTGTATTTGGTTATCTGATTTGTTAGGTGAAATATAAAACTTATCGAAGTTACAACTAAGAAATGTTATATCAGTGCAAAAGAATATTGAACGATTTGGATATTTATTATCAAAAATAGGTATTACTGTTAAAGTAATTTTACTTCATATGTAATAAAAGGAAGCAATTTTATGGTTAAAAAATTTATTCAATTTAGAAATATTTTTGTCCCAATTGATTTTTTAAAATGATAAGTAAAATAGCTAATCATCAAAATATAAATATTCTAATGACAGATGTTTTCAAGTATTCAAATACTGAGTTTAAGAATGATTTATTGTAGATCTAATTAAAGTATCATATTGTGTGAAAAATATATTATCTTGGAAATTAGATTAAAAGAATTGCTAGAGAAATGTTTAACATTCAGTATTTAAACTAATATTTTCCAAGTATAAATAAACTTTTCTATATCATAAATGTGAGAATAATTATTGTTAAAGTATCAAAACTATATGCTTTAAGTAAAAAAAATATCTAATTTTTCTTCAAATTATATATTTTTCGCAGGAATGGACCAGTTTGAGGAGTTGTTGACTGGCGCTTTTTATATGGATCAACATTTCCTAACTACTCCATTAGATAAAAATGTAACAATCTATTTTTATCTCTATTTTATTTTCTTAAGTTTTATTGAAATTTTAATCAATAAATTTTTTATTGTTCAGGTTCCAGTAATATTAGCTGTGTTGGGTGTCTGGTATCACAATTACTACGGTGCTGAAAGTCATGCCTTACTTCCTTATGATCAAGTTAGCATATATTTAGTATTTCATTTATTTAAATTTAGTCACTTTTCAGTTTCAAATTATACTTATTCAACACAGAATTTTTCTTAATTCAAGTATGCATAGAACTATAAGAATTAAATCAGCTGCTTGATTTAATTATTTATTCCTTCAATATCTCCTCAAATTTATAACTTTGACTTTATTAAAATATAAACTTTACTTAAAAATATCAAATACACATAGTGATAGCAAAATTAAATTATATACCTGTATACCTTTGAATCTGTAAAAATTATTACAATAGCTTGATCTTAAGCATTTTATATGTATTCATTAAAACATGAAATTAAATGCAGTGATCTATAATGCTAAATTGTTTGATGATTTATTTGTGTGTCATGCCTCACATAAACTTGACATTAATACTGATTCAATAATATGAAGTTTATGGAATCAATAATTTTTTTTCATTTTAAATAGTACTAGTGATTCATGTATGAGTTATCTCACATCTCTCTAAAGTCATGCAAGTACTATAATCATTCACTTGTATCCTTTATTGTGAATGAATTTTTTTAATTTATTAATTCTATTAAAACAATCCTTAATCCAATTTTAAGGAATAATATTAATTGAAAATGTGATGATAATGTTATTAGTGAACTATTTTCATAATCCTAGGGGTATTTTTCACTATGGTGAATGTTTCAATTTCATAACTAATGTGTTTCTTTGATACACTCATACAATACCATGCTTAATTAACTGGACTATCTAGGGCCTAGAGAAAATAAGTACTGTTGTTCCATTTGAGTGATTAATATTTCATCCTAGTAGTGGAGATATTATCTAAAGACTTTATTGGTTTGAAACTATGACAAATTAATTTCTGAAAACGAAAATTAAGTAACTATTAAAAATGAAACCTAGGATAATAACTAATGATTATAATTGACCTTTGACAACCCAAAGGCTTTCATAAACAAGCATTCTACTGGAGACTTTTATGCTAATTTCTAATTGGTATGATTGAAAGAGTACTCTATTATAAATGTTATTTTAATATCCTATCTAGTTATGTTACCATTCCTTATAGCAAGTGAATACAATTGGATGCAATGGAAATCTAATTGAAATGAAGACTGTCTTCAATATAATATAAACTAATGAAAATTTGGCTAAAACTATTTAATTGCTTAAGTGTGTTTAAATCCTTTTCTGTGAATTATTACTATCATCAAGGACAAAAAAAATTATATTAAATGAAGCATATTTCACATTTAATCCTTATTGTATAGCTTAATCAGTACAATATGCTTACAAGTAAATTAATTTTTAGTATATGCACTTAAAATGTGTTTATTATATATTCAATTAAAATATTTAGTAAAATACGAATGATCAATTTTATCCATGAATTAACTAGAAAATCATCAAATATAAAATTACTGAATAAAATAAGGATTACTGTAACAATTTTAGTTTTATGATTCAGGAAACCATTACTATATTTAAACCACTTAAAAACTGTTGCAAATATTCTCTCCCATGATTTGAAATGTACGATTTTACTTTTAATCTTAAAAGATATTACCTGTCCAATTAAGAGAGTATCTTATGTTATCAGATATTTTTGTGTCTAAAATTTATTCTCAAATATGATATGAATTGCTGATGACATATTTTATTTAATTGCATATTATTGAGTTTGTAAATTTATTTTCAATAGAAAAATTCAAATTTCTGCAATCAATTTTTTGATAGTGAGTTAAGTTTTAAATATGGTAAATTTAACTTATAAAAACTTTTCAGATATTCTATATTTAAAAGTAATCTTATATAAAATTTGCTTATGCTCTTTGTTTTTCATCTCTGAAATGCTTATTTTCTTCATGGAAATATTCTGTATACTATTTAATTTTTGTTCATATTTCAGAATATTATACTAATGTGTTGGATTAAACTTAAAATTGTGATGAGATTTACTTAAAAAAATTCTTACTGATATTTTTTTTCTATTCTTTTGAACTTTAAATTAGTTTTAGCTGTTATTTTAAAACTTTAATCGCTTATATTCAAATTTATGATTTGTAAACTTAAATACCTGTTAAATTGTACTTTTTCTACAGAAATTTAGATTGCTAGAATCATAGTAATTCTTGTGAAATTAGCTTTTTCTTCAACAGTTAGTAGTGAATATATAATTTCATTTGTAAAAGTGTTTAAAAGCATGTAACTTATTATCTTAAGATATTGAAATCAATAAATTCACTCCTTCAAAAGTCATGAAGAAGAAATATTTGTAAAATGTCTTGTATCTATATTTAATAATATGCATTATCTTGAAAAAATAATAAAAAGATTCATTATTATACTACCAAAACTGACCAATTTGTTACTTAATGTGGTTTTTTTTTCCATGTGAATAGTAGAGTTTTATTTCTAAAAGTGGTTGATGTAAATATTTTGTCAACAATTTTATTATTTTTTCAACAATACACATTAAATTGAAAAATTAAATTTGTAAGTGCTTATTGTTCATAAAAATATTGATAAACTATGCTCTTGAAAGTGATATATAATTAATCAATTATAGTTTAGCTTCTGATAATTTTAATTTGTCTCATCAAAACTCACCAACCATAATATGTTTTCAGATTAAGACAAGTATTTTAAGCTAATAAAAATTTTATGGTAAGGTATGTGTTCTTTTTGTGATCTTTTTAACTCAGCAACAGTGGAATAATTTTATTTTCAACAGAATATATAAAATTTTTTAATGACTTGCAGAATTTAGTATTCTTATAAATATGTGCATATTATGATTTTTACTAGAATATGTGTTTTTACTTCAACATTTTCTAAAAAGTATTTACTTAACCTGAATAGTTTTGTGTTTAGAAAATAATATATTTGTGACAAATAGCTATAGAAATAACTTTTGAATACTATTAATATCCCTCACATTTTTCCAATTATTAGAAGAATTAAAATTTTTTACTTCTTTTAGTATATGCATAGATTTGCTGCTTATTTTCAACAAGGAGACATGGAATCTAATGGAAAGTATGTAACTCGCAGTGGCAAACCTGTCACTTATACAACTGGTCCAATTGTCTGGGGTGAACCTGGCACAAATGGCCAACATGCTTTCTATCAACTTATTCACCAAGGTATGATCTTAGATTATATTCTGTTATTTAACTTGTAAAAGCACTTATTTATGCCAAAAGAAAAAATTAATACATGTATTTTGACTCAATCTGACATTATAAATATTGCAAACGAAATTTATATGAATGTAGTTATAATTATGTGATATGAACTTTAAACTTTTTTTCCTTATTAAAACTTTTGTAAAATCTACCTCAGATTTTTAAATTTGGCTTGAATTAACTCTAATCATTAAACCCTTAAATTTATT
Source organism: Latrodectus hesperus (assembly GCA_037975125.1). NCBI lineage: Eukaryota > Metazoa > Arthropoda > Arachnida > Araneae > Theridiidae > Latrodectus > Latrodectus hesperus. Next base: position 5,200,768 of record JAJQOW010000017.1, on the reverse strand, counting down.
TTTGCTTATATTTATTGTTCTAATTTAAATTTAATTATTTTTGCTAAAGTTAATTTCAATTTATTAAGCAGTTGTTAAATTTTTTTGCATAATTTAATTATTATATTTTATTTTTTATGTATTAATAAAACAAAAATTTGCTAAACTAATAAATTGTGTTACAAAAACATTATTTTTATGATATTTTAATTAACCTTTATTTTTATATAATTTTTTCTTTCTAATTATAAAAAAAGGAAAGGAAAATTGTATGTTATTATAATATGTTGGAATTGTTAATATTGGCTAAGTGCAAAAGTTTTACCCATTTCTTGATGTGCAGATTTGTAATGGAATGGAAGCCACATATGACATTCTAATGATCAAAATTGTTGACCAATAAAATGTGTTAGTTTTTAGCATATAAATGTCTTACACAGTTAATCGTCACAAAAAATCTCAGGATGTAACATGGAAAGTGAGAAGGATCATGTGAGACATTGCTATATGAATTTTATAAAAAGAATGCAACAGTATCTCACAAAGTTTGCCTAGTTTATGGAGAGCATGCAATGGATAAAAGCAAATGTCAATGAATTCATAAATTTAGCGAAAGAGACAAACCGCCGTGTTCAGGCTAGGAATAGATGGCCATAACATATTAGAGAAGAGGATATTGACCAGGCCATAAAGAACAATACCAATTCATCCACATAAGAATTAGTATAACATACAACATAGATTGGACAATCGTCGAGAGACAGATGGTTAAATTGGGTTTTATAAGAAAGTTAGATTGTTGTGTACCCCACATAATTTGACAACTGATCAACAGGAGGACCATATCACTACCTGTGTTTCTGTGGTTTGCCAGTAGAAAAATGACTCATTCTAAACACGAATTGGGACAGGATATGAGAAAGGAGCTATGTACTGTAATGTAAAATGTTGTAGGACTGCGTTGCTGTTCTAATTCACCTACATTGTCATAGAAAGCTGTGTTTAATTCCAAGAAAGTGTTATTAAATGTGTAATGAAGTGTGTAGGGAATAATACCCTGGTATATCCTGCCTCTCAATCAAACCATCAATGATGCCTTCTACTGACCATCAATGCAGCCTTCTTCTTCCATTAGACAGGCTGCATTCTAATTTCATAGCACAAAGCAGCCATTTCTCATCAATCATTGTGTTATCCTTCATCATCACCTTCGTGATCATCATAGGCAACCTGTAGTTATCACTTTTTACTGTTTAAAAGTTAATTGGCTTCAGTTGGGAAGTTATAGCCCACCCTCTCTATTTTTCTGACTTGGCATCAACTTACTATCAACTATTTCATGCATTGAACAATTCCTTCAGACAGAAAATTTGATGGTATTGATGCTGTGAAAATTGCCAGCCAAAACATTTGACTCGAAACTGAGGGAATTTTACAGCTATGGAATTCATCTCCTAACAAAGCGGCTGCAAGAATTCTTAAATAGCAATAGGAATTATGCACAATCATATGTAATGTTTTCTCCTTATTTTCTCTAGTTATGGGTAGTAAAAATAAGCAGAGCTTTTGCTTTTACCCAATACATATAATTTAGGTAATGTAATATAAAATCACATTATTGTGTGATGTTAGTTTAATTTATAATTCATCTAAACAAATTGAATTTCTTTGTTTTCTGCTTTTTTCATTTAATATATTTTTCAACCTTCATAAACGCATTTTTATATGCTGCCAATAGAAAAATCTAATTTGTTTATAAATTTCATAGAAAGTACATAATTTTTTTTCAAATATATAGGTACACGACTGATACCTTGTGATTTTATTGCACCTGTCAAAACACAAAATCCCATTAGAGATGGTCTTCATCATGAGGTAAATCTTAAAATACTTATAAGCTCTACAAATCGAATTTTAATAAATTTAAAATAAATATATTTTAATGTAAAATCAAAATTAATCTTATTTATTTAAATAAAATTTTCCAATCACATTACATTTATTGCTATTAAATTTTGATAATTTTAATTAATTGTAGTATTCCTTTATATATTCATCTTTCATAAAATTTATCTTCATTGTATTTTGAAATTTCTTGTATGTACATCTTCTCAGTTCAATTTGAGTGAAAATTATTATTTTTTAATCAAATTTTGATTTTAAATAAAATTAATTTTTATTACAAATTATTATTTGTTATGTGTTTATATTATAAATAAAATAATTTTTATGTTAATCATTGTTTATTTTATTGGAATATGTCTTGTTTAAAAAGGAGAATGCAAAATGTGCCTATGATGTTAGTCAATAGAAATATAATTCGCCTATTCAAAATATATCAATTTAAAATTATACTTGATTTAAAAAAAACAGATTTGTGTTTCAAATAATAAGTTTTGGACAGTAAAATTAAAATAATTTTTAAATGAGTTCATTATTCTACAAAATCGTAGGAATTTCTATTCAAATTATTGTTATTATGGATAAATAAAATTTTTATATTTGCTATCACTTGTATATTTTTATGTACAATTGGTATTCAAAAAAAAAAAAAAAAAAAAAAAACTTTAACTGAAGTTTGAACTTTGAATACATAATGTCAAATCTTATCATCAAAATTTAATTTTTAAAAACTCAGTTTTGAGGATTCTAACTATATAATACTAAATTTAAAATGAAACAATTCTAACAGTTTCTTGCCATGTTGAATTAAGCTAAAACGTGTGTGTGTGTGTTCATTTGTTCTTATAAATTATATGAAATTGAGAAATTTTGCAAATTTAAACATAAAAATAACCTATTAGAAAGGAAACAAATTTGTTAAAGTGTTTATGTACTGTCAAATCTTATAACAATACTATTCTGCTAAGCTCATACTTTCATTCTGAATACATTTCAAATATTGTTTAATTGAGTTATTAAGGTTATTTTTTATGGTAATCCATTTTATTATTTTCTTGTTTCTAGTTATTTATTTTATAGCATTTTCCTTGTGTTAGTTTGTTTTCTTTTTCTCTTTTTATAGAAACTTTTGTATCCTTGATATAAAAATTTTGAAGATTTATTTCATTGAAATCTATTAAACTATATTGGATTGTAAAAATGTGTGTTTTTAACAAGTTAGTATTTTATTAAAATTTGCTAACTTAAAAATTTAATAAGTAAATAAAGATATCAAATTTTATAAAAAATGACACTTTCTTTTTCATTTCAAATCACATTTTGAAATTTTCATTGATTAAAATTAGAATTTTATTTAAATTTTAGATTTTGCTTGCTAACTTTCTTGCACAACCAGAAGCCTTAATGCGTGGTAAAACTACTGAAGAAGCAGAAGCAGAATTAAAGAAAAGTGGTCTTCCTGAAGATCAATTAAAAAAAATATTACCTCATAAGGTAAACAATTTGAAAAAATTTCTAAATTATACAATACTAAGCTGGTAGTTGAGTGATTAGTGCTGTTTTCTTCAATTAAACTATTTATTGGTTCAACTCCCACCTTAAGCAAGGATGTTTGTAGTTGTTCAGAATCTACTTTAAGCTGTAGGTTCCTGCCTAATTAGCCCTTACATGCAAACAATGTTCACTGAATGACAAACAAACCATGCAACAATCAATTATTACTGTAAGTAAATGGCAATGCTCTTAGAATTCATTGTGAATTTTGCTAATGTTAATTACTATTCAAATCAATGGGGAAATTTCTTATAGAAACTATATGCTGGAAAAATTCTAATTTAAATTTACACAGCCTATGTATCTACTGTTTAAGATTATGAATTGCTCAGATAATGGTCTAAAGAAATGTGAAAAAATATTATGTTCTTACGTAACCACATTATCATTCTTCTGTTTCATTGGTTTTGGTTAATAATTACCATTGAATTATCTATTCCCATAAAAAAATTGTTCAGTTGCTGTATTTTTGGTTTCATGAGAAGTATTCCATTAATATCTAATATTAAGGAAATATTTTATAAGTTATAGTTGCAAATAATTTACAAATTAAAAATAATTTCAAAATTATTCTGTAAAAATGTTAACACAATTTCTTATTTACAGCTTATTATATGTATATTAAATTTCTATAATTTTTAGCTGATTAATATTTTATATAATGCAAGGATTAATAATAATATAGTTATTTATAATGTATACTTTTATCAAAACAGTTTATATTGTAAATCCCTTAGTCATTAAAACAATTTTCTAAATTTGATCTGAATAAATATTTTTGCCTCTCAAATAATTTAATTCTTTCAAGAAAATTTATTGCATATTATGGAGAATGCACATCATATTCATTATCCAAAAAATGACAGCTAAATTATTAGCACTGTGACCTACCGTTCAACAGTTCTTAGTTGATGATGACCAGAACTTTAAAAGTTGTAATACTTCAGAATTCACTTTAAATTGCAGATCTCCGTGAAATTAGCCATATTGTGCAAAAGAACATTTGTAGAGCAATAAACACAAACATAACTTCAAAAATATTTAAAATTTACATAATTTCATGTAAATTTATTTTAAATTAATGCATATCAACTACATTTTGAGAATTTGTGGCAATTTTTGATCATAAAAATATCGTATACATTGCTTTGTATATTCTGATTTGTCTATGTATATTCTTTTTTGCATTTTTGAAATTGTGTAATTATGAATGTAATATTCAATAATTTCTTGTATGATACACAGTAGATGGTCATTTTTATGAACACTCACATTTTTATTGAACTAGTAGCTAGTTCATATAGTGACACAATAATAATTTTAACTCCCATTTACAAACTGAAGTATTTTGCAGACTTACATTTTTGACATAGTTTTTTTCTCCCTTTTATTTTTATGATATGGTGTTTTTTTTAATTTTTTATTAGATTTCTTTTTATATATTGCATGAGAACTTGATTCATCCTTAAACAGTGAAGTGACACATGCATGTATTCCAGACATTGTGGAAATAGACTGTTGAGAAAAAAGTGTTGGAATGTCAAAATAGACTTCTGTCTTTCTTGTTCATAAGAACATAGAAAAGAAAGAAAATCTTTAAAAATTTGAGCTATGTTATTCTGTAGTTTGTTTTGTTTCATTTGAACAATTCAGTTAGCAAAGTTTAGTTTTTCTGGTGAGAGATTGAATCGGTTCCATTGAGGATTTGTCATAATTGAAGATACCAACATGTTTATCAATCAAAGTAAAGAAAAGAATAAAAGAAATGGACAAAAAATATTAAATTAGACAAAAATTGCTAAAATGTTTAGTTCCAAAGAACAACCTCTTCACAATTTTAAAAACTCGGAAAAAACCTTTGAAAAGGGAACAGTACTAGCGAAAGTGCTTTCTCTCGGAAAATATTGTTGAGAAGCAAAACATCTTAAACTGGAAAAAGTTTTATTTACTTGGCTGAGAAAAAAAGAGAGCAATGAACATTTCTGTTGATGGTAATGATATTAAAGAAAAATCAGCATCAGATATTTGGCTCCAAAGCATCAGATATTTGGCTCCAAAATTTTAAAACCAGACACCGTTTGATCTTTAGAAAATTGATAAAACTGGAACTGTGAATAAAATTTCGAAAACTGAGTAGAAAGTAGGAGCATAGAAATCACTTCTTTCCAAGTTTGATCTGAAAGATATTTCGTAGGCAGACAAGATAGATTTGTTTTTAAGGTCTTTCCAAAAGAATACTTAGTTTAAAATTGATAAATGTAATGGGGTGAAAAAGCAAAGCAAAAAATAACAATATTGCCCCCAATCAAAGTGAAAGAAATAGAAAAATAGTCTTTTCTTTTCATTAGAAAATATTTAATGACTAATGTTTCAAAAATATTCAAAAACTACCAGCTGCATATCATGCTAACATTAAAGCTTAGATGACTGAGAGTATATATAAAAATTTACTGAGAGACTCAGATTGTGATTTTTTTATAAAAGAACCTTAAAGTTCTTGTAATTGTTGTTAACTGCACTACTCACGTTGAAGTCCTGGATTTTGAACCATGTGGTGCTTCATCTGCTTAATGTAACTTCTGTCTTTCAGCTCATGAATTGACGTAAGCAACAGCTTCAAGAGAAAATATTGAAGAGTACTTTTACTAAGAGTAATTATGGTTTTGGAGTTGAAGTGGACTTATGAAATTGACCTTAAAGGAATAATGTCTTTTTATCAATCCATGAAATGAACGATTGGAATGATGCTAAAGGAAGGGCAATATCTGGAGCATTTCAACATGCAGACTTTATTAAAGAAATCACTGTAACTGAAGAAATTCAAGATAATTTGCCTGATGACATGATAGATGAGTCTCATATGCAAGAACTTTTACAAAGAACCTCTTTGCTGCCTGAAATTTCTCTCAATGATTTCTTGAATATAGATATCTATTCACATATGATGTGTATGGAAAAAATATCAAATGAGGAAATTATTCATAGTATAATGAATGAGAACAAAAAAAGAGCTTTCAGATATCGAACAAGAAGAAAATGATGTAGTGCAAAGATCATCTGCAAAACAAGCAGATGAATGGCTATCAGGACTAAGGTATTTTTTGAAAGATTGAGAGTTAAAATGCTTTTGTACATTGGCAAAATATATTTTTAGAAATGTGGCTTTTAAACAAGAAAAGTTAAATGATTACTTTGCCTGATTTTTTATCAGTAGAGTGGAAGTAAGTATACTTTTTAAATATAAATCTTAAATTGCATGTGTTATTTATAGTGCATCTAATACAGTATTTATTTATTTTACGAACTGTTTCACTGAGCCCTATGAGTTCGTAAAAGTGAGCATTCACTGTATTATCATTTTACTATCAATATATATATATATATTTATTATTGATTTTTATGTCCTAGAAATACACTTTATCATAGTGTTAATGTTAAATTATATTTTAATCAATTTTGAATCATCATGCAAACAATTTTCAGTTCAGATTTTCTTTTGAAAGTTTACTTGTATATGTGATCTTATAAGTGATCTTATATTCTTGTGAAAACAATGTTTACATTGTATTTTATTCAGTAACAACAGTGGCTCTCTTTTGTATTTTATTTATTTGCTATAGCTGCTTAACTATAAATTTCAAATATTTTTATGTTATAGGTTTTTCTTGGAAACAAGCCCACCAATTCTATTTTGATGGATAAGATCTCACCCTTCAATTTAGGAGCTTTAATTGGTAATTGAGTTAAATTTTCAGAAATCACTTTATTTGAAGTATATTATTTTGTGTCAACAAAGTTTTATCAATATTTTTTTTACTCAAAATTTTGATACAAATACTTACATAATTTTATGAAGGTAATTAGTTTTTTTTTGGAGAAAAGTCGCACAATCACTTATCATAAATGGAATGGAAAGCAACTATACTTTAAAATAAAGAAATGTTTATATTTAAGGTTTTAAGTATATATACTTATGTATTATTATGCTGTTTATTGATTATTATTGTGGTCCTAGTCAGTCATGCACAAATCCTAGTGTTATTTAAGAGTTACTGCTTTAATAATAACTATGATTTTTTGTTTATATAAGGCTAATCATTTTTCTTTAATTTATACCTAATTTCCGTTACAAAATATAAATGCTTTTTAACTGCATATTTCCTTAAAAGCCTTGAAGAAAAAAGTTTTTCTTTGTTAAAATTATTATAAGTTGATTGTATTTTCATTACAAATATTATTTAATGAGTTTACAGTTAATATTTTTTATTGTTCCATTTACAGCCATGTATGAACACAAAATATTCACTCAAGGAATTATTTGGGATATTAATTCTTTTGATCAATGGGGGTAAGTTTTTTTTTATATAAAAAAAGAATTTATTGAAGAAATTAGGTTTGCTTCCTATATTTAAGAATTTTACTTCAAAATATATCTATTTGCTTTTACTTAATTTTTGTCATTACTTGATTTTAAAAATATAATAAATTGATAAATCTTTGATATAAATTTTAATATTATTTGATGACCTACAATTCTGAGTTAAAAAATGTTGAAACAGTTTTTAATTTTTCATTACTCCAATCTTTATAACAGATAAAGTTATCACCTTTTTGTTTATTTGATATTAGGTTATTTTCATTCAATTTTTTGTGTTCTTTACTTTAAATGTATTTTTAGAACACTGGCAATGTTTCGTTACCATATCTAAAATATTTTTTCAATTAATTAATAAAAAGTAGAGTCTGTAGACTGATAAAATAACAGTTAGAAATCTTCTAATTGATTTTAATGCTGTAGAGAATAAAAAACAATTTTAGCATATAAATATTTATCCAAAATAAATTTCATCTTTGTATTTTAAAGAATATGGTAATTTATGAAAACTCTCTCTCTCTCTCTTCGATTTAAAAATTTCAACTCTACTATAAGCTCTTTCATAGAAATTATCAAATAAAAGAACTTCTCTATTTTAATACTGTAATAAAATATTAATTTTGATCACTTGAGAAATAAGTATTTAAATATTGAATTTATTTAATTAATATTAAAGAATATGGAATGCCTGTATATATTTCTGGTAAGTGCTAATTTTTTTTCATAAATATTATCTTGATGAATGTAATTTAATTTTCCAGTATTATACATTATTTATTTATAGAATGGAGTGCTTTACTTTGCTAAATAATAACTTTACAAAAGTAAATTATTTATTATTGAAATATTTATTTATTTAAAATATATTTGATTTTGTAATAATGAATAGGGCTTTAAATAAATTTCTTCAAATTGTAGGTCTGTTCATCATTAGAAATACACATGATATTCCTGAGTAATTTAGTAATTGTTTTTTCAAAACAATTTTTGCAATTATTAAATTACAATCTATTTGCTCTAACATCATTTGTGGTCAACAGTATTAAGTTAAATGCTTAATTAATTCATAAAATTTTCTCTAATAGTATATTAGCTGATATCCACTTTCAACATTAAATCAGAATTCAAATCTTAATTCTTAAATGTACCTTTAAATAAATATCTATGATGAAAGTTTACTAGAATATCAATAATTTTTTAATAACAACTCTATATGCATTAAATTCCATACCATTTTATGGGCAAAGCGGTTTATAGAGACTTTATAAAGATATTTGATTTTTTGTTAATAAAATTGCTGTTTAGTGTCTTTAGATTTCTTAATAGAATGCATCTCATTAAATCATGAATGAAGGGTCGTTTTCTCTAAATCATTGATGGCATCATTAGACAACTATCATTATAAGTTTGATTATTTTGAGAGTCAAGTTTTTTCAATTGTAAAACTATTTTTATCAGTAAAAAATTTGTAATATTTTCTTGGGTATAGATTTCCATACATGTTATTTTTAGCAATGATAATTGCTGTTATTTATTATTAATATTTTTTAAATTTTTTTATCATTTTATGCTTATAAGTAGTCTTAAAAACTTATCTTCAGCTTATTTTTTAATACTGTATCAATTTGAAAATAAATTAGAGATTCTGCTTTGCTTTATGAAACAGTTGATTTGTTATCTTTATCATCCAATTCCATTCATCCTTTTTAAATTTGTAGTAACTATTAACTTTAAATAATATGTATCTTAATCTTTCGTTAAAATATAAAAAATGGGTTTTTAAATGTTTACTTCTTAAGAATTTTTTGATAATATTCATGGTTTATGTATGCTATAACATTATGATTATAATCAATGTTTTTTCATCATATGTTGTTTTCATATTCTTATTTCTCAAATACTTGATATATCTGGTGAGAAATAGATAAATGGTACAAAATATATGATTTCAAGAGAAATAAAAATTTTATTTAAATTAACGCTTTCATGTTTTTTTTTTTTTTAATAGAGCAACTCATTTCTTTTTCTTAAATTAAATTTGACTTGATTCTCTACTATCATTTTCTTACATATCATAATTTAAATCAGTTATAACCTAAAATTTAAAAATATTTCCAAGTTATTATAAATATCTGTTTCTAAATAGGAGTTAAGCTCTTGAATTACTAAATTAAACATCTTGAATTATGATGTTTTTAAAAAAATAAAATAAAAAGCAGTCTTTTTTATCTTTTGATGTGAGCTCATGTCATCAGGTGGGAAAAGAGAAAAATGTTAGAGAAATGAATCTAAAAATTTTCAAACAGATACAAGAAAAATACTGAATAGAAAATTTATTCCTATTCATTTTTCTTGTATCTGTTTGATTGAATTTTATTTGGAATCCATTATTTTCATCTGTCTCCTTACTCGCTATGCATAATAATTATAAAACTAAAAATTTCAGTGCAAGGATTTTCAGTTTTACAGTTGTATTTAGCTCTTGCTCCATTTAATTCATAAATATATTTGACATTCTTTCTGCAAATAAGAAGGCATAAAAGATTACTGGAGAGGTATATTCTGGTTTCATAGTCAGATTTAGAAAATTTGTGTATATTATAACAAAATATTTTGTAGTATGTACTCTAAACAAAAATTACGAAATTAGCCTTCAATTTAACAGTTCATTTCATCTTGAGTGTTTGCTTATGTTGGTTCAGAATCCACTTTAGATTACAAGTCCCAGTGAAATTAAACATAACATGAAAAGTGTAACATTAAAGAAATAAAGGAAACAAGTCAAATCAATATTTTCAAAAAATCGTATCTCTTTCTGAATTACATATGTAATCTAAAATAATAAACATCCTACATGATGGTATTTTACATTTTATAGTTGATATGTAACTATAAAAGGAATTATATTGCATATCAGTGCCTAAGTAGTAAGAACAGTAATTTTATAATTTTAATTTTGTATGAATTTTCATTTCTTTATATTAAATGAAATTCATGATAAAACGTTTTTTATGTTGTATGAAGTAAATATTTTTTGTAAAGAAATTATTAAATTAATAAGATTCTTTAAATTTTCAGTGTGGAATTGGGTAAGCAGTTAGCTAAATTAATCCAGCCTGAGTTGAAAGGAAAAAATGCTGTAACTTCTCATGACAGTTCTACAAATGGATTGATAAATTTCATCAAGAAATATAATTAAAGTGCTTAGCATTTATAAACTGAAAAACTGCTTTAGCTTGGTGTCTTATCTCAGCTTGTTTTAATACTCATATTGTATTCATAAGCATATGGAGATGGTTCTACAATGGATTTTTATTAAAATTTCTGATTTATAAAAGTTTTATTGACAAAGTATAAAGTTCCTTTTTTATTTCTATATGAAGTGAGTTTATTTCTTAATTATTGTCTACTTAACTAAACTCAATTTATATTGTTAAACAAAGTATTATTTCTATATTATTGTTGCCAATAATAAAGTCTTTCCTTATTTAATTATAAGAAAACAATGTTATTTTCTCTATCTTTTATAAATCAGTAACACTTTTTCATTTACTTTTACAATGCTTCAAAATTTGTATCAATGAACATTTTTTAAAATGTAAATTTCATTTTTGAATTATTAAGTATCATTATGAAATTATTTCATACTATGTAATTAAGAATTTGTATAATGGGGAAGATTTAATTTTAATTTAAATATTCAAAATTAGAATAGAATAGTTCTTAAAAAATTAAAGATTTTCTGTACTAGTCCAAAAATTATTTCGCATGTCCGTTTTTGGACCTTGCACCATAAAACCCAACCAACCAAAAATTATTTCTGAATCATAAAATATTGACAATTCATGCTGCCAATGAGCATTAAAGCTTTTTGACATAAAACAAATTTTATTTTCTCCTACTGACAGAAGACTTTGGATTTGTAAATGAACAATAATTTTTCCTCGTAATATATCCTCGCATAATTTGTAATATATTCTCGCTTCTTCCATTTGTTCCATTTTGAAAATTTACATAAAACTTACATATTTTCACATGGGTATACTCGATTTACACCCGAGTATTCTTGTCTCAAAATACTCTAATTTAAGACGTGTGTAATGTGCCATATACAGTACATCCTATTTTTAATGTCTGTCCTAGTTTCAAAGGTTTACTCTCAATGTTTTTTAACTACACAATATTTATTTTACCAGATTTTCTTGGGTTTAAACCACAGAAATGTTTTGCGTTTTTACATGCAATTTGCTTGTTTAAATTCTATTTCATTTTGTATTTAATTTTTTATGTAAACTTTGATTTTTTAATAACTTTGTACATTTAATTTGTCACAAAGTTTTTACTTCTAGTTTAAAACATTGTATGATACAGATTTTCCTAGTATTGGATCTTGCAACTACAACCCTTACAAGTTTCAATAGTGATTCAATATTGGGCAATCCTTACAAAAATCATTATACTATTATACAGTTGTTAAAAGAACATGAATTAAAATATATCCTTTGCATAAATAAAAACTTTTCATGCAATATTAAAATAAATGTTTTTTTCTTTTTCTTAAAAAATATTTATTAGATTATACCTGTACTCATTTGAAGTATTTGAATTAAAATAGTATCTTACAATTAAAGAAAGATGTGAATAAATGATTGATTTCTTCAATTCCTTAAAATTAATTGCTTTTAACAAACTTTAAAATGATAACTAAATTTTGATTTGAATATAAATGATTCATTTGTCAGATCAATTAACTCCACTTTCTGAATGTTATTAAATTTTAATTCCAAAGCTGTAAATAATATGTAATTAGTATTTAGAAAGCGTTTCACTTATGATAAGAATTAACATGACAAAAACCATATAGGAATAATGTAATAAATATTAATCTCTCTCTCCCACACTCACTCACTCACTCTCTCTCTCTCTCCCTCTCTCACTTACTCAAAACAAACTTTTTTTATCATTTTTCTTCAGCTTCTACTTTTATGTAATTAATCGATTTGGTAAATGAAACATTCATATGACATTATATAAATGAAACATTCATATAAGGCTTAGAAATTTCAGTTTTGGAAGTATGTAATTACTGTAACTCATTTCTAAATTTATCTCATTAAAGTGTACTCTAAAATCAATGATAAAATAATTCAAGCTTAAATTCAACTTAATTCACGAGAAAAACCCATAAAATCATTAAGGATAAACTTCATTTTAAGTGTAAGTATGACTCGTTTTAATTCGAAACCTGACTAGAATATGAAACATTTTTGTTAATGAAATCAGACTAAATATATTTATGAATAAATATTTTATTAAAATGTTCTTAGTTAAAAAAATGCAATTTTAAAAAATCTTAAACTTTAAGACTTGCAAAAATACAAAAACTAAAAATATTCAAATTAAGAAAAAAAAACTAGTTAACTTTGACTAAGTAAACTATTCATAATATCAATCAGTAAAAAAATTCAAATAGGCCATTATTCTATCATTTTAGTAGTAAAGAAATGGTAATTTTAATTTATGGAGGAATGGTAATTTTAATGAGGAGGAAAAAATGGAATGAGCCAGCAATATTAAATTCTTTATGAAAAATAAAACTATGTGAGAAGAATGGTAATTATATGTATTCATTTTGTCTATTTTAAATGTGAGAAATCAGTAAATCTTTAAATAATGGTAGTTTCTTTAGTCCTTTTCCATTATAGATTACCTGTTTTCCCCTGAAATAAACAAATAAAAATGGTTTAAGCAATGCGTTTCCTATACTTTTATAATTTATTTTCTATCATTGTTTTATTTATGATAATTATTTTATAATTTGTTCTTGTTAAAACAGTACAATATATAATTATTGATTATGGACAGAAAAATGAAGTTCCAAAGAAATTGATAAACAATAATTATGAATTCATTTTAAGAGTGCCTACTTTAAATTTATCTTTTAAATAAAGCATTTTTTAAGACAAACCAAAGATGATCAGGTTAAGACTAAGGCAGGCCGCAAACTCGGTAGACAATCCGCATAGTAGACAAATGCGATCTCCTCGATGTCTTAGTAAGACGTAGCTAAAACGTTGAATCTGACATCATGGAATTTTAAACCAATGAGAGCGCTGTCTCGCGGAAAGTTGCCAGGTATTTCGAACCTGCTTAAAATCAAGAATCGTTTCGCGCTCCACCCCTTTTCTGACGTAACTAAGACATTAATGACGTCATGTAGTCTGATGCGATTCTTGCGAGACAAGTCTCATGCGATCATCTACGAATTTGCGGACAGCCTAATTTTTTAAATATTTTATTGTATCATAAATTTTAAACACACAATGTGAAAAGTATAAATGAGGTTGTAGTGCCTTATCGTCCAAATGTCTGACAAAGTCAGACAAGGCCCATCAGACCGCTGATCCTAAGGAAATAGAGGACCAGAAGGGGGATGAGTATACATCCCTTCTGGAAGAGTCCTAAATAGTCCAGGATGTGATTAGGAGAAGCCTTCTCAGTTTTACATTTAGAGCGGATCTCAAAGATTTTCCTGCCTTCGAAATACGTGAGACCGCTTGCTAGTCTAGTCATAAGGAGGAGGTGAAGTCTATCTTGGCTCGGGTTGGTGTTCTTTTCCGTCAGGCACCTACCTTTCAGCCTGTCCGACTTGAGAGACCCTACCAGTAGCGAGCTACCGCCGGCATAGCCCTCCGGGTCATTGGTGCACGCGAGCCTCTCCGCCCCGACTAGGTAGGAACACCATTGGGAAGAAAAATGAAGTAACGAAATGAAAATTAAAAGATCTTAATAGAAGGCTAAGTGTTTCAAATTTAAGAGCTTGCCAGGGTCTTGTGGTAGAAATCGCTCTTCAGAGTGAAAAGTTTCGAGTTCGATACCAACCACTGTTGAGCAGTGGGAGATAGAAGCTGCATTTCTACCTTCTGCTTGCACATCTTTCACGGTGGATGCTTGCGATTTACTTGGCAGATGGCACCATACAAAAATCAAATATTTGAAATTACACCCTGTTTTGAAGTGTGGATAATATCAAAATCAGTAGTTAGACTTTATAGGCTATAACAGCGATCTCACGCCTCGGCATAGAATCAAAGAGGCTTTGGATTCCTTAAAGTATAATAGTATTCATGGCTTCCACATACTGCCAGAGTTGATCTGGTGTATTCCGGGTGTTGCTTGTGGTAAATGGACCCTATGTTTTCGATTCGTGATAGATCTAGAAAGCAAGCAACCTATAAAAACAATTCAATCTGAAGGGTAAAGAACTCTTGAATATTATGTGCCACGTGTTGTCACGCATTATCCTGTTAGAATATTGCACATGATAAGCGCTGAATATAAGTAAGGATAACATGCTCCAACACTTCAGGGATGTAGCTCTTACAGTTAAGTGTGCCATCATTGCGCAATAGAGGTTGCGGGAGTGGAATCGAATGCACAGAAGCGGAATTTGTCCATGCAATATATAGGAAGATAGTGTCGTTTCATTCCTTTGTCTATGTTCGTCACTCATCAGATAATTGGCGGTGCAAATGCCTGGGGTTTTGAGTCAAGGATAAATGAAGCAATAATTACCTTGTGGACATTCCACTCAAGTGCATACTACGCCGAATAATACAATCGGTCACCTATTGGTGACTAGAGCACGTCAAAAAGGTCTGCTTGGTCTCTGTTTTAAAATCACGAAGACTATCCTTCTAACTAACTGGCAGAGCCCAACTAATGCTTGCTAGTGCGACAACAACAAGCGGATGCCGAATGATACGTAACAAACTGCAGACCAGACTAAATCCCGTGCTATAGTTTGTGAAGTGACTGAATGGCCCATCACTGCCATACACACAATATGCCTGTTATCATATGCAGTGGTGCAACGAGGTATAGCAGCCACCCAAGTAGCAAAATAGCTTGTCCCTATATTGGCTAATCGTGACTTTGTCTAGAACCGGTATTGGTGTTCTATATTGGGCCAATCCTGAATGGTCTAAATTTCGTTATATAGGACCAACGTGGGTTGCCAAGATAAGGCCCAAGCTTGGCTGCCAAAATTGGTCCAATTTAGGCAGTCAAGAAAGGACCAAGCTTGGCTACCGAAATTGGTCCAATTTAGGCAGCCAAGATAGATCCTATCTTGGCTTATAGTTTTGTCTACATTATATGTGGCTCACAATGATAAAGGATTTTATTTTGAATTATTAAATTAGAAGGAGGCTATTTTAAATTATTGCAAGAAATATGATTTTTTTCATTTAAACCTGTGTTGTTGCATCTTACATGAGTAAAATAATTATCATGCTTGAAAATTATTATTTTGCATTCCATTTTGAAAAGTAAACACAAGTGACAGATTTGTTATTCTTTTAAAATTTTAGCAAAATTTGCAAATTATTGTTATATGATGAAAATCACATTATGTTGAGATTAACATGCAAAAAAGTAAGAAAGAAGTGAAGTAAAAAAGTAAATATATTTACTACCTACCAATTGTGAATACATGGTCAATTCATCATATAGATATTAAAAGTAGATTACATTTCTGAATTGCTGAACAGTTATCAAGACTAAAACAGTACATAAAAATTTAACAATAAAAACTTATGTATTCAAATTTTCATTTTCTGTGTATAAATGTGTATAATCACACATTGTTTTACAATATTTTTACTTTACTAAATAAAATTTTTCCTTAAAGTGAATTCCAATTAAATTAAAATTTGTTTTCTGCAAGAAATTAAGTTGAGACTTACACATTTAAAATAATTTTTCTTATGGCTTTTATAATGAAAAAAAAATTTTTAATTTTATTAATATTTCTGACTTATAGCTCTGTTTCAAACAAAAAAGTATCAAAATTTGTATTACACCTAATTAAAAATATTCAATTTGATATTAACTAGTAATTGTTTCTGAATTTTTAAACTTTAGTTAACATCTCGCTGTCAAATTGATTGTTATAAAATGAACTTTTAAACTAATTCAAAGTACTTGTTTTAAAAGAAAAAAATTAATTTTCGAAGAAAAGTGTCCTTTAGTATATTAAGCCTACTGACACAAGGGACTTGTTATTCAAGTGAACATTGATTTCAAAATTCCCCAATATCTTGAGAAATTCCCTGTTTATACAAAAACGAATGAGCTCATTTAGTTTTCAATCACATTCGAAAACTAATTTTAGTATTTATTTTATTATAAAAAATATATTTTGGGAGGAAAATGTCTTTTTTCAAATTGCACCTCATAACAGGACATGGAACGCGCTAGGCATGAAATTCAAAATTTCTCGATGTCTTACGAAATTCCTTGTCTATCGGGATGTGGTTGGTTATATTTAGTAAAGAATAACAATCTACTGCCATGGACATCATTTATTTTATTACGAAAAATATATATTTTTAGAAAAACCCCATGACTTCAAATTTCAATTGCTGCTTGATTTGATCAGTTGATTACATTACATGGTTGGCATTACTTAGAAGAAAATGCAATTTTAAAGCTTACACAGCTGTTGGTTTTATTACAAAAAACATACAAACTCGGAATCTTGACACTATGTAGTGAACAGCCTAATGGCCAAAGGTATTTGTAAAGTATTATCCACCACATGAATTGACCTCTAGGGGATGTTTCATAAGCAGAAAGACGACTTCACGTGTTGCAAAGGAGGAAACTGGGAAAACACATAAGAACTCACTCGGACAGAGTTCCATGTAAATGGCGGAAGCGCGATATGAACTCCCGTTGTTTAATAGTCGCTAAGATCGAACCTAAGACCTTTTTATCTAAAGAGTGTTATCCTACCATTAGATCACAGTGAGCCCTAACTTGTAAACTTGCTCAAAGAACGCTCTATGTCTTCATCTAGGCATAGTTAAACATATTATAAGAGAAAAAACGCATAAAAAACTGCTAATTTGAAATATGGTAATCTCTCCCTATATATAATGCTTTCAGGTGGCGCTACAGTCGTCTGTGATATTCGTATGCTCACCATTTCTTTCTTCAGGTTATTTCATTTTGGGTTTAAATTTGTTCTCTGGGGAATGAAGAATCAGAAACAAGATTTAAGATCTTTATTAAAAATAATTTCTAGCAAAATTAGCAAGCCTGCCAAAACATACAAAATTTGCAGTATTTTGTCATTTTTAAAGTTTATATTTCCAGAATAATCCTACTGTTATACACAAAATTTTGAGTAGGTAATTTATACACTATTTTCAAAACGTCTATAAATTTTATATATTATATAAAATATAATGAAATAAATGGTCAAGTTACTTATTATGACTTTTGATTTTTAGAAAATATATTATAGTTATAATTTATTGTGAAATTGTAAACATACCGATTGAAGCAAACATTTGTCTAATTTGGGATATCAGTCCTGTTTCTTGAAACAATTTTTGGAAAGAAACATAAAATAGTATGTAAGAATTCTTGGTCTATGTTATATTTCACTTTTTATTACATGGCTTCTTGAAATTTCAAATATTTTACTTCAGAGATTAAATGATTATCTAAGTAAGCAAAAAATATAGGATTTACTTAGTTAAAATATTCTATTAGGAGCTGCAAGCTGAATATTTCAAAGCATATCATCTTAAATATTTTATAAGTATTAAAAAAATCCGTAAATTATTTCGCACTTTTGTTATGAAATTAAATGGTTTCAGCTTTAATGGTTCCTCATGCAAAATTAAATTTTTTCATAAAAAATACCTTGTGAATTATGCTCTCCTAATATTTTTCAATGGTTAATAAAAAAAGCTATTAACATAATTATTGTGATGGAGCTTCTCAATCCAAAGGTTTAACTTTCAAAATTTTGATTTCTGTTGGTTATTTATCATCGACAAAGCAAATTCCATGCTTCGTTTTTAACTTTGGTAAATATATCTTTTTCATGATTATAAATTCATTTAAATTCTTTGTTGTCATGTTTAAAGAATAGTAGCGTAGGATTAATAAAACGACAAAGGAAGACGACAGGTAATTAAAAATATGGAGCCCTGTCAGTTTGCTTTAAAACTTTCAGCTTCTAAATGAAGTAAGCTATCATAATTATTTTTCTAATGAAATCTACCAATTAATGTCCAATAATTTTATGGTTGAAAATTTTTTCATGGCTATAAGCAAATATTGAGAGTTACATTTAAAAAAATAAATATAAAATTTGTAAAAAGCGACATCCAGAGAAGTGAATTTTAAGAGTTATACAAAAATTGAGATACATATTTTTTAAAATTTTAGTCTAATAACTTAAATTGTTTCATTAATTATAATATTAAACTGTGATTGATAAAAATTATATGACTCGGTATAGTAATTTAAATTGAGATTCTGTTGTTGTTACTTACGTACACTTGGACGAGGCAAGCTCGCTGTGCCTTGCCAATGCGAATTTAAGTCAATATGGAGGGTCTTTCGTTTCAATCAGAGCACCATGAAGGTGAAAGTACATCTTTGTACTTTTATAAATCCTCCGATAGATGGCACCACCAGAGAATCCGCTCCCTCAATTTTGACATTAATCTGAAGGTGGAGGAAATTTTCTCCAGACCATTACACCCATGGTAATTACTTAAGAACCAACCACATGACTTTCAATTCCACAGATTTATCGAGCACGTATATCGCATGTATTCGGGGGGGGGTCTTTGCCGACTTTGGGAATCGAACTCTACTCTTCCAGACGGAAGGCCGATGCCATAACCACTAGGCTACCACTGTCTCATTGAGATTCTAATTTCATTATATTTATTTTCACACATTCTATTTCATCGTTGTTAACTAAATGTAATAAAAGTGAAAATTATGCAAAATAATTATAATAAACTCTTTTAATTTTCTTTTTTAAAATAATCGTAGTTCATAATTATTCGTTGATCAAAATCTGCAAACATTTTCAGATTTCGGTTTATTACCCCAGAGATATCATTTTAACTTGGAAGACATTGGTCACGAGACCTATTTAATGTACCATTAGGGAATACTCAGAATACTCAGGCTCAGATGCCGTATAATCCAGCTTGAAAAATTGGAGTTTGGTAATTTTTTTTTCTTGTCCAAGTGTCATAAGTAACAACAACAATACGTCATTTTGCCAACATATCTTCGTCGCCAAAAAAATTCAGAATTTGGCATGTTGGATTATACGGCAGCTGTGTCGGGAATACCTTATATCTTTAACTAGATCGGATATAAAACCTTTTTATTTTCTGATAGAATGACTCGTTGACCAAACCACCTTATCCACGGTGAAATGGTAAGAGTTGTTAACTATACTATCGGCATAAATGAAAGGTAAACGGTGGTGTTTTTTAATTTTTCTTTTGATTAATCAAATTTAAAAAAATGTTTATTAAATCATTAAATTAAGAATTTCCTTTTTTATTTATTTTAAATGTATTTTTCTATATAGTTGGAATACTTTTCTATAAATACATTTTTAAAATGAAAGGATTTTTTAAAATTTTTTAAATAAAATTTATTAATTATAAAATTTCTTTTAATAATAAAAATAAAATATCTTAAATTAAGAATTTAGAATAATAATAATCATTTGACCAAAAGAAGTTTTTCCCACCACTACTCAATTAGAAATTCTTAAAAACTAATGGTATATTAAACTTGTAAGGAGAAAAAAAAACTAATAAGAAATTAAATCCATCTATTCTCAATTTTCAATCTCATAGAATTTTAAGTTATTTTGCAATCTGCTTAATTGTATCATATTTCTAGAAAGACAGTTTGATACGCAGAATATTGCTATGCTCTACTTTGATTTTCTCGTTTTTCGTTGAGAACCACATACATTTGGTCATTGGAACTAAATACATCGGCCTCCAAAAGTTAATGAACAGTATTTTTTTAGAAACTCATTATATCTAAAAAATGAAACTAAAATTTATAGTTTATAGAAATAACAAAAATGAACTTATGCAAAACTATGCAAAAACATTAGCAATCACTTTATATACATATATATATAATCATATAGATATAAATATGGAAACACCACAGGCTTTCGTAATTACCCCGTGTAGTATTTGTTGATTTTTAACTTTTGTTTGTAGATTCTTTAACAGTAGTCAGTGGGGTGTCTGAGAGAAGCGGTTTGCCCGATTCGTTAAGGTGGCGGGTGGCAGGTCGCATGAATAAAAATGGGGGTGTCACAGGCTGATGCTACAAGGCACTTGCTTTAATGTATCTTGCAGTGTGGTCCACCATTTCTTGAATCAATATCAGACCATAGCTTCTGTGTTCAAAAAATATGTTCCAGGCCGACCACAAGCTACAACACCTACAGAAGACCGTTTTATAGCTCTTTCGGACCAAAGGAGAACCATTTCTGTGCCGCAGCTTGATTATAATCACTCTATTGCATCAGGGAGAAAAACATATTCTAGTGCGATACGAAGGCATCTTCCTTATGCAGGTCTCAATACGAGACAACTGATTGTATGTGTCTCCCTCACTGGAAGACACAGAAGGGCTCACTTATATCATGCACGAAAACGCATTTCTTGGACCAGACAGGGATTCAGTATTTTCTTTCTGACGAGTCCAAATTCACACGGAAGACGATTCAAGACGGGTGCTGCTCTGGAGGAAACAAAGCACTAAACACCATCAATCCAACACTAACTCATTTACCGCGGTGGTAGAGTAATCATTTGGACAGGGATCTGACTCGGTGATCACACTGACCTGCATGAGTTCCAGGGACATATTGTGAGTGGTGTAAGGATAGGACATATGAATCAAACATCGGGATGAGATACTTGATCCACATGTCCTCTCAAATGGCGCTGAAATTGGCAAGAATTTCATTCTGACGGATGATAACCCACGCTTTTATTGAGTTGTTAAGAAAAATATCTTGTGGATGTTGGTATGGAGAGAATGGGATGACCAGCTCAATCTCCAGACCTGAATCTCATAGAGTATCTATAATATCTTGGTGGACAGGTTGCTGCTTTTAGTCTTTCTCCAGGTCTGTTGAAAAGTGGAAAATAGCTTATTCCGAGTCTAATCTTCGCTTTCCATTTCTATAATCGAGAACTTAATTGACAACATGGAAAACTGAGTATTCGTAATTTAGAAAAAAGGAACCAAGTGGAAGACCACTTAATAATTGGCCTATCATTTTTCTTGGAGAATATTGTGACCACGATCTGTTTAACGGGCTCATTCCCCATTAGTAGACAGAAGGGCTCGTGGTTAAGTTAGGATTCGAATTCATTATCTTCTGACAGTTAGAATAACTTTTGCAACTTGGCCACCATGGCCTTTCAAAAACATGTTGTTACCCCCAGTTTGGGAAATTAAGCTCCCTTATAATAGCAAGGCTCATCTTCAAAGCATTTACAATGCAAAACAAGCATATCTACAAGCAATTTCTTTTCCAAGACAATCCCATGATCCCTCGGATCAAAATCAAGAAACTTTCTGATTACGATTTTCATTCAGTGATTTCAACTTTATGGGTTTTGAAGGAATATAAATTAAAAGATAACCTAATATATAAGACTTGTTGAAAAATTTAATGATTTATTAACATATAAGAAAAATTAATCTTAATGATAGGAATTCATCTGCAAACATGTCTTGGGTTAAAATATGTAAATCTAAGAAAGAGATAAGAAATATTAGTCTACTATAAATACTAATTATCAATTGGTTATGAAGACGAGTATATAAAATTTATTATTGTTAATAGCTTAGTAATGTGCTGTCGTCGGGTTTGATGTCTCAGAGTATACCAAATTTTCATGGAATTTATCAACGAAGTTTGCTCTATGTAAATTAACATCATCGTTCCTACATAAAAATTCAAATCCATAATAAAAGTTTTTAAAATTGTTGAGAATTTATTCTTTGGAATTCCATATTTTATGGCAATTTTTATCTTATTTAATATTTTTCGCCTACTTTCAGAATTTTCTTTTTTATTTCAAATGATAAACTTATAAGTTTATCTTAAAACTAATTTATAAATTATAAGTTGAAGTAAACTTATAAGTTTAAGAAACGAATATATTCGTTTCTTGAACTACGATGTATTTTTAACGGAATAGGCAAAGGAAATTTCATAAATTGAGCTGTTCAAATGAAATTAAATCTAACTACTGAATAAGAGAGCACAGATTTTTAAAGAGTGGTTCTCTTTTTTATGTTCTAACGTACTGGGAAGAGAGAAGAATTTGTTCCTCTTTCAGTGTCCTTACGTACAGAAAATACAGAAGTTGAACTTGGTACATCAGAGTCTTAAATGCTTAATATCAATGTGCCTTCGACTATTGTAGCTTGTAATGTATGGAATGCTCATGTAGATATATGAGAATATCAGGTGGACTATGGGAATGCTTGTACGTACAAGCATTCCCATACATTAGCATTCCAGACATTGCTCACTTTGTTCAAGTATGAATCAAGTTCTCATACTTTTATAAAATGGATCAAATAAAAAATTGAAAAAAAAATGCCAGATTATAAAAAAATAGAAAGATGGGAAAGAACCGAAATTGTTCATCAGAATCGAAAGTTTGCGAAAAAGTAATTTTTTAAAATTTAGTTCGAAAATGGAAGTTAAAATTATTGTATCTAGTAAGATGACAGTGTTGGGATTAGCCATACTAATTCGTAAAAGCAGGAGTGTTCGTAAATTATAAAGGTTCGTAAAAATGAGCGTTTATAATGCTGTAAATAAAGATAATGATGAAATTAAAAAAATCATAATGAATTTCTCTTATGTCTATAATTATGCTTAAGCGTTCTATTCCTAAGTACTAGTCAGTAGTAAGTGCAGCAATAATAATAATAATAAAATTTCGTAATTCAAGAATTTTCCTGCAATTTATCCCTTTGATAGATCATTGTCACTATTATACTAATTTTTAAGCTTTTCAAGAGCTATAAGATGCCATATAGAGAAATAGAAGTTCTGTATCAGGGATAAGGAAACGCGATCGACCAGTGAACCACCAAGACATTTTAAGTGGTTACTAATGTTAATTTTTATGATCCGTGTACCTAAAAATATACTTGTTTAATCCCCGATAGTAACTATCGGGGATTAAACAAGTAATTTAGCAAGTATCGGATTAAACAAGTATCGGGGAATATACCTACTCTATGGGAAAACCAAATTTCCAAATAAATTTAGATGGAATAAGTTTAACAGAAGTTGTGATGTTGCTAGGTGGGCACAACATTTTACTCAAAAAGCAGAACAAAAATTGTTTGGCTTTTAACGAAATTTTAGCGAATATTTTAAAATGGGTAATTAATAGAATTTCATAAAGAAATGTGATTCCATAACTCATTTAGTACATTAATACGTTTTGAATAAGTTTTTTCGTACTGTCTCTAAAAATTTACCAAAATTTTATTATATAACTCAGTATGACATTTTCTAGTCTTCTGCGAATTGCTAATCCATCACCTGTTAAAATTTCTAATTATTCTAAATTTTGTCAGGTAATATAATATTTTATTGTTTTTAATTTTGTTCATACGTCTATCATCTACTTTATTCCTGCCTATATTATTTAGATACACTGGAAATTGTTTTCTCGACACTATGTTCATCCAGCGTATAAAAAATCACCTGAACTGCGTAGAGAACTTAGGCCATTATTTTGCAGAACTTTCAGTACTTACTTAGTAAGTTATTTTATCCGACCCGATAAGATAAATAATATTATATTAATACAAAAAATTCATTAAAATAATACTATTTAATTATTTCATTTTATTAGAAAACGATAAATGAATTTCAATCAAATAATTAATAATTTAAAAAGTAAATTAAGCAATTAAATAAGATTGAATTTAAAATTAAACAAATAATTATGTATATAAATATTATATTAATACAAAAAAGCATTAAAATAATACTATTTATATATTTTATTTTAATATATTACGATTTATTTATTTTATTTTATGATAATACTATTTATTTATTTTTATATTAGAAATCAATAAATGAATTTTAATTAAATAATTTTAGAAAAAAAAGATTTTTAAACAAGATGCATTTGTATAATATAATATATTTATTTTATAATTATATTAGAAATCAATAGAGGAATTTTACTAAAGTAAAAGTATTTTAAAAAATTAATAAGATTTTTAAGCAATCAAATAAGAGAGATTTAAATTAAAATTAAACAAATAATTATAAATTATTGATAAATAATAATTTAAGAAAATAAATAAGATTTTTAAACAGTTAAATAAAATGCATTAATATAATATTATTTATTTATTTTATTTTAATATTATATTAGAAATCAATAAATGAATTTTAATTACATAGACAATAATTTAAAAAAAATGAGATTTTGAAGTATTAAAAAAGGTATTAAAATTATTAATAAATAATAATTTAAGGAAATAAATAAGATTTTTAAGCAGTAAAATAAAATGCATTAATATATATTTTTCTCATATAATATGTATGTTTTCCGAAATATATAAAATTTTATTGTTTATTTATTTTAAGTCAGTATGAAATGAGAATTGACTGCCTAAGCATATCGTCCAAATTTTCATACGTAACGTTAAACTTTTTTGTACTAGTTCTATTTAATTACATAAACATACTAAAGAACTGCTTTTTCATGAATTAAATAAAAATATTTTACACTATCTCAGTTATTTAAGTGTGATTATTATCTTTAAGAAAGGGACATTTTATTTAAATGTAAAAAAAAGTGTTTGAAAGTTCATAAATAATAAAATTTGATAAATATTTGTTTCAATATTGCAGAAATATCCAATATCTTTATTTCAATAGAAAAATTTTCAAAAAAATATTACTTAATTTTTTTAAGCATTTGTACACTTTGCTTAAAACTGATACATAGGTATTAAAAATAATTGCTTTTTTAGTTGATTAAATAAAAATTGAAAATTTTAACTGCATAAAATGATTTTTTTTCTAACATCAGATTGTTGACTGATTTTTGTGTTAACTTGTAATATATATATATATATATATATATATATATATATATATATATATATATATATATATATATATATATATATATATATATATATTATCATTTTATCAATAAGTTATATATTATAAGAAGTTGTATCAAATATGAAGAATTATTATTTTATTTATTTTAATCTAATTTTTTATTTTAAATATTTCATATTTTAGAATATTTTAAAGAGCAACAAAAAAATTGCTGGGCTTCATCCTGATAAAAATTTTCTTTTAAATAAAGGTATTTACATTTTTTACAAAAATTTATATCAATATTTATTGGAATATGTTTTGTATATTTTTAACTGCAAGATTTTTATTAATATATGTATGTTGTGCTAAACATGAAAAATTATGGATGCTTAATTTCATCTGTTGAGGTGTTTTTACCTGTTATTGTTGAGCTTATCTGTTGCGGTATGATTATTTGATTTTAAATTAACTTAATGCTGTGTAAAATATTAACTTTTATTATTTTGTAACTTATCATTCAATAAATTAATTCAAATCTCATTTATGTTTTAAATAAATATGTTGATGAAGAATTAATTTTTTTTTAATTTTGTATTTTAAAGTGGGACATAATATATTAAGTTCACATTTGAAAATTCTATGTTTCATTGGATTTTTAATATTTATATCTAATATTAAAAAATTTCCTTGATCAAATGAAAAATTTCTAATTGTTTGTGTCATCTTCTATAATAAATTTTAGCTGTTGTGAAAATTCCAAGCGTAAATAACATTTAACATTTATGTAAAGGAATTATTTAATATTAATATACCTAATAAAATTTTTTTTCAAATTTAAAATTTATCTCATGAAACTGGAATTTTGCTATTGAATAAAAGGCAGTATTATAAATTATGAAAACTAATTTCACAAAATCTAAAAAACAAACAACTTATTAAATATTTACATATGTAATTATGGTATTTTTATAACTTATGTTGTTGTTGTTGCTTATCCTCCATGTCTGACGGAGTCAGACTAGATCCACGAGTTCGTTGACTGTAAGGAAGTCGAAGACTAAAAGAGGGTTGCTAAAGAGATCCTCCCTAGAGAGACCCATGCAATTCAAAAGATGCTCAGGAGAAGCCTGATGATTTTGGCACTTGGTGCAGGTGACGAAAGTTTTCCTGCCCTCGTTGAGAGTGAGGCACTTAATATGACCGCTAGCAAGTCTTGAGAGAACAGTCCGGGTACGTCTGTCACACGGGAGGTCAAGGGACAAACCCGGTTTTGATCCCTTGTACCAATTATGGGTGGGGAGTGTTTTCCACTCCTCCGAGATTTTTGATTTTTCCCGGGAGTATAACTCCAGAAAAGTAAGTGTGGAAGAGGGAATATTTGAAATCCTGCAACCCTCCTTAGCAAGATTATCGGCTATTTCATTCCCGTGGAGATTCACATGTGAAGGTATCCATTGCAAGTGAACATCATGATTAAGTGAAATGAGTTTTAATTTAAGCAGGATAGAGTTGCAGATCTTGTCGCCTACAAGAAGCCAATTACTAAGATGGTGGAGAGAACTACGGCTGTCAGACAAGATCCCATAATCCTCTTCAGAAAGAATAGCTTCTAGTCCCAGGTCTATTGCAATCAATAATCTAACAAGAGTTTTCTCCTTTCGAGGAGGGGTTTAATGGCAGAAGAGTTATGTGTGTATAAAGGGATGTAGCGTTTTACATTGCCTCTAGGAATATTTAACTTAGCGTTGTTGAGGACGATTTGCTTGAATTTCATCCAATTATCATTAAGATCTTCAGTCAAAGGTTCCAAATCCAGACTACAATCGATGGACTTCCTAAATGAGTCCCAATTAGCTTTTTTGAAGTTCCAAAATTTTTCCTTGGAGAAGGAAACTCTTTGTCTTTTCTTAAATTCGATGAGGATTGGCAAGTGGTCGCTACCAATGTTATCCAGTACAGACCAAGTGCATTGAGGAAAAACCTCAGCACTCTCTCCAATTATTATAACTTATAGTTGGCTAAATTAGTGTTATATATATATATTAATTAAAACTCACTGAATTACTGATTTGTCATATTATACTTTCTAACTTTAAATACTAGGCTGACTTGTCTAAGTATTCTTTAAAATTTTGTTTATTAAGTGTTTTAGATTCAATTCTTCATTGTTAATCAAGAAATATAAATAGGATATTTGATTTAACGTTGAAGTTGAAATGCTAAAATGTAGTAACAATTATAAAAACATTTGTGTGTTTTAATATTTTTATAAATAAATAATGGAAATGTCAGATCCTAAAAAAAAAAAAAAAAAAAAAAAAGCAGAAGAAGAAGCTGAAAAATTTCTAAGTAAAGTAATGGCTCTAAAACTTGGTTATGTGATGTTGGAACATATTGTCTTAAAATTCTAAGCTATTTATAACAATTATCTATATAAATTAGTATTTTTGTTAATTAAACTTTTATTTTATTCCTCATAGAATTTTAAATGCTTAGTTGCCAGTTAATATGGAAGATCTCAAGCATTTTAGTATTACAATTTCTGAAAGCAAATAAGGATTGCTTTATTGGGAAATCCTCATGAAAGTAGTACGTAAAAGACAACACAAGCTATAACAATGTGTACTAGTTACATCACTGTTATATTTTATCTTAAATCATTTTAAGAAGATACATAGAATCAAAACAAATGACATTTGAAATCAAATCCTTAACTCATGAAGCTGATCCAATAAAGGTTGCACAGTCTCCATGCATAAACACAATTATAAAATTCCGGATTTTGAGGTAAAAGAATGAAATTGTCCACAGTGATGAATTTAAGGATTCAATTAAAATTCTTACAAACTTGTTTCAGAGAACAACAATTAACTCTTTAGTCTTTCTTTATAAATTTGTAATATACTGCCTCATCTAGAATATTGATCTTTTGAGTTGTGATCATCCTTCATAATTTGATAACAGTTAGTTCAGCAATAAAACCAACATTTTATGGTGAATTGTATTGCTTCACATGGCACATCTCTATAGAACTATTTTCTGCCTCAGATAGTTAGGAATATCAGATCATGTAAATAAACTATCTGATATTCCTGACTATCGGAGGCCCTTGAGAGAATTGGAGAAATACCAAGCGATGCCATACAGGTTTATACGAATGGCAGTAAAGATGAATTCAATCGTACTGACAGCGGAATTTACATCAAACAGCAATATACTGTCTTAAGGCTGAAAAAAAAAAAGAAATCCTGATTATTGCTCGGTGTTCCGTAGTGAGCTTATTGCCAAAGAGAAAGACCTAGCTTCCCTGAATTCACTTCCACATGGAGCTGAGATTGGATTTTATCTGATAGTAAAAGTACAATACAGCATTTGGCCAGATGGCAACAAGTGAGAGACAGAACTGGAGTTTCAGTACTTCAAATGTTAAAACAGATGTCTGTATTGCATTTTATTCACCTGAAGTGGATTCCTTTCCACGTAGATCTCTTGGGGAATGAGACCAAGCTAGCAGCAGAATGGTTAGCACTCTTGCCTTCAGTTCAACAGTTCGTGGGTTTGAATCCCACCTTGGGCATGGAAGTTTGTAGTGGTTTGGAATAAACTTTAAACTGTAGGTCCCGTTCTAATTAGCACTCACTTGGAAAAAATGATTGTTGAGCGACAAACAAACCAAACCGAGGGGAATGAGATTGCAGACACTTTGGCCAAAGCTGAGGACGGTGTGCCGTTGGCACCTCTCACATTTCAGGAGATTCGTTCAAAGATTAAACACGAGAATAAAACCATTTGGACTGTCCTTCCTAAGCATCATTAGTACCGCTGCCCGCATCCAGCTGCTTCTCTGGCTACTGGTCTTAATAGACAAGAACAAACGGCTATTCCCCGTTTCAGATGTGGCCATCTTAGTAACATGAAATTTGTCGAGGGTACGAAGAAATTTGAAATTTGCTCCAAGTGCTTAAATGAACAGGCCTCTCCTGAACATACTCTTCAATGCCTTGGTCTCTCTGGGAGAGATCTGATTTAGAATCCACTAATGGTACTGGACTTTTTAAAGGTGTATGCGCTCATGGACCTAGTCTAGTGCTGCTGATCTCAGTGGCATGCAACAACAACACTATTTTCCAATAATTCAACATAGGTGTGCATGAGCCTTGCTTTTCTTGATTAAACATATCAAAAATTAACTGGGTTGCTAAATTAGAAACCTAATTGTTTAATAATCTTTAAAAGTCCATTCTAGGTTTACGGCTAGAAATGTCTTTAAATATCAATTGACTCTGTGCTCTATCATTACCCCATATATTGCATTCTACATTTGTATTTGAGATTACATATTAGAACTCCTAAAATCTATTTAATTTGATTGTTTTTCAGTTATAATTTTTTGCTAGAGTTTTAATCATCAATGCACATTGCATTTATCATACTTGTTAAACTTTAATGCTTGTAGAATTTTTTAAATTTAGGTTTCTGTCTGTTCTGATCTGTGCTGTTATATTATTTATGTGCTTGAAATTTTTTCATGACTTCTGAGAAATTTTCTTGAAGTTTAAAAACTTAGTCTTAAATTTATTGTGCATATTATTAGGCCAAAGCAATCAAATACATGAATATTTTTATACAGTTTTAAAGTTATGTAACATGTTGTACTGTGTATAACAATATGTTGATTTATATATTCAGTCTGCATATTTATTTATCGATTTCTTTTCAACTAAACTAGATTTGCAAGTCAGACATTTTCGGACTTCTGCAGGTTTATTTAATTCTGATGATCCAAAAAAGAAACCAGATGAAGAAGGTAATAAATTTAATGACAATTATCAATTTATTATTTTATTTTCAGTAAATGTTAGATACACTTTTACTTAAATTAAATGCATACATATATACTTAATAACTAAATGCCTTGCTAATTGCATGTCTGTACTACTTTTCAATAAGTTTAATTGTTACAAAATTGTTAATGGTGAATTGAACACACAATCATTGTTTTGATTCCTTAATTATTTTAAAAATAATGATTAAATTTTTTATGTTTTTCCCATTAAAAATTGTTCATATTGTATTTCAAGAATTCGGGAAAATGACAGGATTCTTAAAAATCAGGGAAAAACCATTAGTTTATCCCTTTATATGGTGGAAAAAACATTAGTTAGCAAGAATACCATAAAGTAAGAGTGGTACTATTTATGTTTCTTCTCCATTTATTGGATTCATCTGTGAGAAAAACTTTTAAACTTAAGTGTAAAGTATCAATTAAATTTGACAATTAAGGCAAAGAAAACCCCATAGTCCATTTTTGTATTTAAAGAAATTTACATCTTGATTACTGTCCATTACACAGTAAATGTTTAAATTAGTTTTGCAGCTCTATTCACTGTGATGTGATACATTTTATTGGTCTTATGATAGGGCCATATTCTTAAGATTAGAAAGACCTAAATTTAGATTTGCTCATTGTCTAGATGGATATTGTATTTTTTATTTCTTCAATATATCTCATGATGGAATAAATGATAGGTTTTTGGACATTTTATGGAATTTCTCCCATGCAATTTGTAAATATATCTCACACTTTATGGGAACATTTTATGTAAAGAATTTATTTGGAATATCATAAAAGTTTTATTGAGCTTTCATTTGTTAGATTCTCAGATATATAGATCAGTATAATCTGCTATTAACTTTTACTCTATTTATTTAGAAATTATCATCCATAATAAAAGCGATTTATATTATGTGTGATTTATAATAAATGTATAAATAAAATATTATGTTGCATAATCAATATAAATTAATGTGTATTGCAGCATGAAAATACTTGAATAAACAACCATATATTTCTGTAAACATTTATTGAATTGAAGATTTAATACATTCAGTGTAAGATAACTGAATTGTAACAATAATGATAGTTATTTTTTTAAATATTAAAACGTATTTTCAGTTATTAATCAATTATTCAAAAGTAACTGTTTGAAATTTATGTGTTGAAATATATATATAATTTATGTTTACATGCAAGCATCCATTTAAAAAAATTTTTACAAGGTCAGAATTAATTTCCAAAATATTTTGAATGATTTATACTAATAACAGATACAATATTTTTGAAGGAAAAAAAAAACATTTTTATTTATAAATATTTCATACTTTGTTTTTTAAATATTGAAAGAAAAGGTAATTATGTTGGAATTTGAAACTACAAATTCACTAAACATTTTAATTTTCTCATTGTTATAAAATTTATCTCTCTCAGTGTTATATATAAATAAGTTTGACACATATAATCTACTAATTATAAAAATGAAAAAATCTTATATTTAATTATTAAAAAATGCTTCTTGTTTACTATTTTAATAAATAAAAATTTGGTTCTATAGGTAATAAATTTTATTTATTATCAATTTATTTTAAAAAGTTGATACATAATCATTAAAATTAGTTTCAAAAATATTTTAATAAATTTTTTGTATATTCTAATTATAAATAAACATTGCTTAAAGTTTGCCAGTTTATATATAACAGCAGAATTTATGATACCAATTTTATTCTTTTTATTGTGTTTAATTTTATAACATCTCAAAAATTACTAAGCAATGTAATCTATAATAATTTTGTATTAAATTTATTTAAAAATAAATATATATTAGATATAAGTATCTGGAACAAAACATTTAAAAAATCAGAGAAGTAATTATAATTCATTATGTAAGGTGTCTGTCTATTTAATAAACTTAATAATAGCTCTGCATAAATTCTCTTCCTATTTTTATATTTATTAATATTTTATAATTTTTTTCTACATTTCTATGGTCTTAAATTTAATTTTTCTAAAACTTAAATTTAATGTAAATTTATATGTAAAATTAGGTTTTTGAGGAAATGTCTTTTTTTATTGATTTGAGTTTTTATTGCTGTGCAATATATTCAGTATATAAAAAATAAAATCTTTTGATTTCAGATAAACATTTTTTAAAAATATGAAATGTTTGATGTTTTATTAATTTTTCAAGTTTATGCAACTAATGCTAATCAGCATTTGTTGTGCTTAGACTAGAAAAGAATCAGTGAAAGCATAAAACAAACATGGAAAGTGTAAAATCTTACCCTAGTGACGTTTTAATGTGTTGCAAAACAGTGTAAGATTTTATCATTCATAAATTTTTGAGTGCCTTCATTTTGATTTTTAATCTTTATGTGAAATTATGTTTCTTTAAATTTATTTAACAAGTATATCTTGTTACATGTTATGAAAATGGAATAGATGTTTGTAGAATCTGATAATAAATAATGACAATTATATGATATAGAAAATAGACTTCAATTAAATACAGCTATTAAAAGACTATCCATTGTGTTTTTAAATAAAAAATGTTTATATAATGAATATGGCATGTACCTTGTGATAATTTTTTTCTTGTATAAAAAATATATGTGTATACTTTTATCTCACTAAATTTAATCAATTTTATCTCACTAATAACTTTATTTAAAAGTTATTCTTTAATACTTTATTTTGCTCAAGAAAAATTTATTAGTTTTAAAGTGATGATATTCTACTTAATTGATCAGTGCTGAAAAAAAATTTTTTTTCAGATGAATCAAAATCATCTCTACTGGCTAAGTCTGCATTATGGATGATGACAGCCTATATTGCTCTTACCCTTTTATCTATACTATTTCCTAGCAGTAATCAACCAGAAGTTTTAAGATTTATTTCTTGGAATGAGTTTGTTCACCAAATGTTAGCTAAAGGAGAAGTGAGTGAGATATCAGTGTATTTTTAGCTTACTTTTTATTTTAAATCTTATTAAAATATTTATTTTCAACTGATTGTTTTAGGTTGAAGAAGTAATTGTCAATCCAGAAATGGATTTAGTAACCATATTTCTTCAAGATGGAGCTATTATAAAAGACAAAAAAGTAATGACCCCAATTTTCTTGTGATTATTTGATGGTAGAAACTATTTTTTTAAAAAAGAAATGTTTATCAAAAATATGTTTTAAATTGGATCTGATTTTCTAATTAAATTTTTTATTTTATATATATATATATAATATATAATTTTGTCTGTAGTAGATTTTGCAAATATATCACGCAATTTCAGTTAATTCTAAATGTTTATTATACAAATTGTAAGGCTTGTGTAGTATTAAATTGGAAATTAATAAATAATAAAATTACCATTTTGTTTTAAAACAATGAAGTAAATCATTTATATTACTTGTCATTTATTTAAGTTTGCCTTGAATAATGTTCAAAATGAATAACAACTGTAAAACTTGTGTTTCATTAAAATATTCTCATTTCATTCATTAATGTATTCTCATTTCATTAAAAGAATCCTCAAATTTTTTAAATTTTCATTCCTTAAAAAATTTATTTTTTGCTTCGAAGTTAACTAATAAAAATTTTTTATGAATACTCACACATTCTATACATTATCTATTTATATTTAAAATGAAGCAGATTAAAAACTATTTTAATTTTTATTTATCAAAATGCAATCAATGTATTTTAATGTAAATACTTCACTTAACTACATTTCTTTACATTTTTTATATTGCTTTGATTGAATTATATTCTGCATTACTATGAATTTTAAAATATAATTTTGATTTCTGCAATTGAATTAAAGAAATTTGAAGATAACTTAAAACAATTATTTGTATTAGCATTTCTTTGTTATTGTTTTCAATCAAGTTGAAATTAATGTTATGTTGTTTGAAATATTAATCATAGTAACTTTTTTGATACCATTTTATTAAAAATATATGTGTGTAAACTAAAAGAAAAGCTATTTTTCTTCACAACAGTTCAATTCTTCATTTGTATGGACTTTTGTTAAATATTCATTACATGCTTTTAAAAACTGTGCAAAAGAACTGTGTAAAATTTTTATTTCATTATTATCTAACTTACAGTAGTGTAAATTATACACAGTAACTATAACAATGTAAATTAATTACATAACATTGTTACCTAATTAATTTACACTGTTGTGGTAAAATATATTAAATTTGTAATTGTATATAAAAATTTATATCTGTTTTTTATTAGCACATATGCATGAGACACTGATGATATGAAATGTTTTTTTTTATTTGAATCTGTGTAAATTTTCTATACATTAAAGTAAAGTAATGTTGAAGTTACCATATAAAAGCAATATCTCAAAATTATAATTTAAAAACATTGACAAATTTTTATTATACATTGATAATTATTTTTTAAGTTATAAGAAATTTAAGAATTAATTATTTTTCAGATAATAATTATTTTTTTAAATCAGATTCAAAATTTTATAAGTGATATTTTCAATCATTTTAAAGTTTTGTGTATTTAAATGAGATTAACCTTTTTATAATAATTAAAAAGTGTTTCATTATTTTTCGATTTTCATTCACATTTATCATACCCAAGCTCACAGTAATATTTTATTAAGTTATAAATAAGTATTCACTGAATCAAAGCTGGAAATTGGCACAAAACAAGTGTTTCTCTAAAAGTGAAGTAATATGTTATTCAGTTTTCATTTAAATTATGAAGCTTGGAAACACATTATTCTAATGAAGGATTTTTTTATTAATCATGAAATTATAACAATAATTGAGATCAGAATACTTAAAAATATTATAAATTATTTTAAAGTTTAATTAACTGTGTAAAAAATTAAAAACTATATGGATTTATATATATATATATATATATACATACATGTATGTATGTTATAAAGTAATTCATATATGTATATAAAATTAAAAATACTGATTTTTCTCTTAGGTTGAACATAAAACTTATCACATGAAAATAGCAGACATTGGGAAATTAGAAGAAAAATTAAGAGAAGCAGAAAAGAGTCTCGGTATTGCTGTAGGACAAGGTGTTCCAGTAATTTATGAAAGAAGCCAAGATAGTGCTTGGCTGCTTCTTCTATCTGTGATTGCTGTAATTTTAATGATTCTGTTGGTATTTCGAAATGTACAAATTAGGACACCTCAAAATATGGAAATTTTTGTAAGTGTTAAAATCAAAATTGATCAATTATATTTATTATCTACTGTATTTTATTCTGCATATAATATTTCAAAGTGCGAAATTTTGTTAAAAATGTGCATTACTTAAAACATAATTTACAGTTTCAAAATTAACCACTGGATTACCTTTTGATTCAATAAATCATATATGTTGGTTACTTGTTAATATGCAACAATTTTTATTCCAAATAAAAGTATGAAATGTATCTCCTTCATGAAATAAAAAAATGCACAAATTTGACATTTGTTTTTTTCTCTTTGAGGATATGTATTTTTTATGTAAATGTTTTGACCTGTCTTGTAAAATATGTTGTATTTAACACAATATACCTGTAAATAATAATTAAAGTGCATAAGTTTCTTTTAACAAATTATTTTCTTAGCCAAAAATTTACCCTGACTTACCACAATTTTTTTCGCCATTGTTTGGTGTAACAACAGTATCTATAGTGTTGTAACTAAAAACATAAATTTTATATAAAAAAAATACTATTGTGAAATTCTAAATGAGTTGCATTCTAATCCATAAATTGTTATGAGTTATATTTTTATATTGTTTTTAAAAGAAAAGATTAAGCCCAAAATTTCTTATTTTGAAATGAAATTTATGTGTTGGTTAAGTGTGTAAAATTAATGTTATGCCTTTTTGTGTAATACTATTTGTGAAAGGAAGAAGTTTCTGCTATTATTTTTTAATTTGATAGCTGCGGAACTGTAAAACCAATATGGTTTTATATTGCTTGAGTTAATCATGATTCCATGAGTTTTTCTGAAATCTAGAATTGGTGAATCTGAAAAGATCCTATAGAATGCTTTGAGTATTTCCAGATTAGACAAATATGCCATTCTATACTCTGTGCATGATTTAGTTCTAAATCCTGTACTTTAGCAATTTGTTTGCTGGATAACAAATACTCTTTGCAGAAAATGTGGTGAAGCATCATTGACTATCAACATAATTGTAAAAGCTTTTCTTGATGTTGAAGTGTTGTGCAACAAATGACAATATTAAGCTTACTTGTAGTTTTATAACAAATATACTTAGTGTTCATTTTGTGCTTTTTAAACAAGTCTCAGTTTTGCATATCATGATTGATATTTTTGTGTTTAGATTTACCAAGCATTAAAGATTACTTGTTGTTAAACTAATTAGGTGTTGCATATTTTACACAAATATTTTTTCATATGAATATATATTTTTGAAATTTTATGAATGTTTATTTTTTTTATACCATTATTTGACCCTTCATATTATCACCTGCCTTGATGTTTATAGATACTAATAAATATAATAATATTCACCTCTTGTTTGCCTAGCTAATAATGGAAACATTTGCTTACTACTTGTTGTACTTACTATAGTTATGCATAATTTATACAAGTTTTTCTTTCTCTAGTTCCTTATCTACATTATACCATCTATTAACAAGATTATGTACAATCTCATATTTACCATGTTGTTTGGCCTTTCTTGACTCAAATGGGGTTAGATTGTTGACTTGCTTAATGTGTTATCCACATTTTTTTAAAATTATTTTATACGTAACTTTAAATATCCATTAAATTCTTTTGATATGCAATTATTTTTTTATCTATTATATACTACATTAGACTCTTGTAAAATATATATTATTTTTCATTTTTAAAGCTGTACACATAGCTAATTTTTACTGTCAGATTTAATAAATGTATAGCCATTATATTGAAATTACAATTAAAAGACTTAAATTATTCCTAACACTGTATAATCTTGTCAGTTTATCTTATAACATAATTTTTCCGCTATTATTTTTGAACTACTTAATCTTTGGTTTGAATGTACAATATCATTCTCAATACTCATTATGGAATAGTTTTTTTCTTTGTGAATAATTTTTTATTGTAAAATTTAAATTATAATAACAATTAAAAAATAATTATAATAACAAGGATAATTCTTTTTATATGAATAAATATTGGAAAAATAAAATTATTTATTTATATTTAATAATTATTACTTTAATTTTATTTTAGACTCAACTTCGTAGGGCAAAGTTCACAATTGTAGATTCATTGACTGGATCTGGAAAGGGTGTTCAATTTAAAGATGTTGCTGGCTTAAGAGAAGCCAAGATAGAAATTATGGAATTTGTTGATTATTTAAAGCGACCTGAAAAATATACGGTAAATTTAAGAATGGATTGAGCTACTATGTGAATTGCCTTTTATAAACAAATACAAATTATAATATTTTTAGACATTTTTTAGTTAAACTTTTAAAAATTAGCAATTATGTTATTAAATAAGATATTTCTTATTTTATTTAAACCTTATATATTTTAGTTTCTATTCTTGAATTAAATGCATTCTTAGCTTTTTTATATTTGCAAAAGTACCTTCGAATAAGTTAGTGAAGATTTTCATATAAAGAAAGCTGAGTTGTAGTAACCAAATGGTTAATGCTCTGGCTTGTGCTTTGATTCCCATCTTGGGTGTGGATGTTTATAGTGGTTCAAAAACCATTTTATGTCATATGCCCTGGTCTAATTTTGCCCTCATGCGCAAAACGACCATTGAGCGATGAACAAACAATTTATATTAAGAAATTTTTTTCTAGTTGATATTAATGTATTAACTAGAAAAATTTTTCTTTATATATATATTGATATTAATGTACTAATACTTTCTTAAACAAAAACAATATCTTTAGCTATAGGAAATCACTAATAGAATGACAAATTAAGCTAATTTAAATTAGCAAAATAAAATATGTGTATCTAATAAAAAAATTACTAAACCAGGAAAATATTTTATTGATTTTGATTAATCATGGTTATTAAAGCAGTGTGAGTTTAAATTTTATTCTTATCCTGATATTAAAATTTAATAATTCAGAAATGAACAGGAAACCATTGTAAAAAATGTTAATTACATTCAGTGTTTAGTTTTGATACCTTGACTTTTATATTTTATTTGTGTTTTGAAAGAAAAGTTTGTTTCAAAGTAATTTTCAGATTTTTAAAGTTTGTTATAATAGAAACTTTTTTATCAATTTTTTTCAGATGTTAGGTGCTAAAATACCCAATGGAGTTCTTTTGCTGGGTCCTCCAGGTTGTGGAAAGACTATGTTAGCTAAAGCAGTTGCTACTGAAGCGAAGGTTCCATTTTTAGCTATGGCTGGCTCTGAATTTATAGAAATGATTGGAGGTTTTTAGATTTTACTTATTTGTATACATTTTTTGTAGATACTTTACTCCATAAAAAAGAAAATGATAAAAAAATTAAGTATGTGGAAGTCTGGGAAATTTTTATTAATGTTACGCATATAAATTTTTCATTAAAAAAGTTCATGTCTTATTAAAATTAATTATTAATAAAAGTATTCAAAATACATTAAAATAATGCATGAAATTTAATGTAATTGGAATAAGTTTCATTAATGAATAATTTTCCTTTTATTTTCTAGTAAAATTGATTCATTTCTTGAAACATAAAACATTCTTAATTAGTATTCTTAGGCTTGCAAGTTAAATTAAATATTTTAAGTAGAGTTAGTTATCAGAACGTAGGGGATTCATAAGATGATTCTGTTTAACAGTTCTAATCTTGACATGTTATTGTTTTATTTTAGTCTTCAATGAGAAAATTTTTATAAATTAGATTTTTTTGCCTTAATTTCTAATTTATTCTTATTAAAAATGGATACATAAAAGATAAAAAAGGAAACAAAATTTAAAGTATGCAAGATTTTTTTCATCTGTTAATCCTGCAATAGATATGTGAAAGCTTCTGTGCATTTTTCAAAATATTTTCAGGATAGTCATCATTTGCTTCTTATATGTACAAAAGTGCATTATATGTGAAACTATAATTTATATTTCACAGCATACATTTTTGTACTTTGGCATTGATAATTTCCTAATTATTATTTGTATAGAAATATTTGGCTTTATATATTAGCCAATAATATTTATTAATTTCAAAGGAAATTATAATACAATCATTTTTATTAATGTTATAATATTTTTAATTGGAAATTTTTAAAAGAAGCAAATGTTTTTAAAATGTGTAAGAAAGTAAGAAGTGAGTACAAAATATCAAAACTAAACTCTCTCCCAAAGAAAGTATGAAATATTAAACAAATACTTTTTAATATGAAAAACCACTCACCTTCATAGGAATATTATTTGATGATTTTGTATTTGGTATTCAGCTATTATATTTCAACACTAATCAAACTATTTTAATTATTACTATCATCTTAAATTAAACAAAACAGAAATATTGGAGAAAAAATGTGTACATCAAAATAATAAATATTTTAAATTAAGTAATGTTACTAAAACAGTTTTCTAAAGAAATAAATATCTCAGAATTCTGTGTTAGGAGACACATTCACTTTGTGGAAGGAAAAGCTTGATTATTACTCATTAAAATATATATGTAAAAAAATGATCTTATAAGTTTTAGTTATTATAGAAATTTATATGCTGGCTCAAATTGGATGGGGAGGATAAAAAAAAAAAAACCCTGTGTGTTACTTTCTTCTTTAAAATGGAGTAGAATTAATACTTTGGTCATTAGGAAGACATAATTTTGATAAAATTTATTAAAATTTAATAGTATAAGCTTTTTCTCTAATATAGTTTGAATGTTTGAAGAATGTTGATTTAATGTTAAAGTTATATGTTATAATTATGTTCACTCAAAATTTTCAAAATCACCAATTTTTATTGTATTCTTTATGAATTTTAAACTTTTCATTGCTACATTTATATAAATATTTATTTTAAATTTTGAATTGCAATGATAAAAAGGTATTATAATAGCTTCATGAAATTATTTTCTGTTTATTTACAATATGTAGGTCTTGGTGCAGCACGAGTGAGAGATTTATTCAGAGAAGGTCGCAAAAGAGCTCCATGTATAATTTACATTGATGAAATTGATGCAATTGGACGCAAAAGAAGTGGAACGTATGTAGCCATTCTTTATTTGCATTTCTTAATAATTTAAAGCACAAATTTTGAAAAGAAATTTATTTGTACTTGGGAATAGAATCCATTTAAAATCGATGATCCTAAAAGTTGTGTTCTTATGTATTGAAATACAGATTCATACTGCAGTGTATCATTTTATAAGTCATTTTTCCATATCTTAAGTTGTCAAACTGGCAGTGGAACAGTTAGCACTCTGGCCTTTTGGTTTAACAGTTTGTGGGTTCAAATCTCATATGGTGGATGGATGTTTGTAGTGGTTCAGAATCCACTTTAAACTATGTCCAGGCCTAATTGGTACTTGTGCAAAAAATTATGGTTGAGTGACAATACCAAATCAATTCCAAACCTTATGTTATGGGCATATATTGCAGAAGAAAAAATATTCAGATACTAATAAGAAATATTTTTATATGCTTAAATAAATTAATTTGATTAATGAAGTGGATAAAATGTGCTATATTATTTCTAATATTGCCATAAAATGTAAGTTATTATACTTAACATGAGTTCACCAAATTAAAAGTCAATAATGACTATCTTTTTCTTTTATATCAAAGATATTTTTAATAAATCATATCCTTTAGATTAATATGATTAGCTTTCAACTAAAATCGCTAAATTTATTGCAGCTTCATTAAAACCTATGCCTTTTCTTTATTACTGAACAAAACTTAAACTTTACATTGTGGTTCTGAATTAAAAGTAAATTAATGTTAATTTTAAGATTTCTGGTGATAAATATAAATATGTTTTCTTGTGTTATAACAAAAACAGTTTAAATTTTTATGGCAAATTTTTAAGTTTTAAGTAAAAGCACATAATTTTTTTAAATTTATACCTTAATTTAGTTTATTCGATGGTAAAGGGCAAATACTATTGGTATATGTGTGATGTTTTTAATTTTTTTATTGATTTGAGAAAGTTAAGTAAATATTATAGTGAGAAATCTCAATATTTAATGAAAATTTAAGTTACATGATCAATAATATATTAATATGTGTGTAATTTAATGGAGGGAAAATCTGTGCCTTATTTCCCTTGATTTGAATGTAAAATGCTCAAACATATTTTTAAACTTCAAGTATACTATGCTTCTTAAAAATTTAGTTTAAAGTTATGCAAAAAAGATAATATTTATAAATTTATTCTCATGTTCTTGCAAGATTTTTCTTATTTAATTTTACTTTGATTAGTTTAATTTTGTATTTTAATAAATAATGTAAATACATTTATTTATGTATTATTAAGTTCATCTCTTAATAAGAAAAAGTATTTAATTTTGTGTTTTTGTGTACATGTTAGTGCATTCAATTGTGCTTAATTATTTTCAGCAGGTGCTTCTTGATATTAAAGTTCAGTTATGTTGAAAGGTTGGAAAATTGACATTCTTGATTAAATAATTCTGTAATTTATTTAAAATGCAGTGATTTTGGTTACATAACTAAAAATACTCTTGCATAGTAAACAAAAAATATTATTTTTTAACTTTCCATGATATATATTTTTTGAAATAAGTACTTTACAGTGTAATAATTCTTAAAAGTGCAAAGAAAAATATTTATATTTCTAGTACAGTTGAAAATTTATCATGTTTTCTTCTTTAAATAAATAGATCTATGAGTGAAGCATCTACTGGGGAAAGTGAACAAACATTGAATCAACTTTTAGTGGAATTAGATGGTAATTTACAACTTTAAAAAAAATTTACTGTAATTTTTATAATATTTATGTTTGCCTTTCATAAATGCTTATGAGTTAATATTCCAGAAAATTATTCATGTTATATTTTTTTTGTTTTACATAATAGGCTTTATTCTTTTATTATCATTCAAAAAAATAAAAAAAAAATATTTTCTTGAATTGTAAGTTGCATGATAAATAGAATGCTTGAAACACATCTCTCATAATTAAATTTAAGTGAAATTTTGAAATATGTTCTTAAAATTTTTTTATGGCCTTTTGAAAATTTCCTATTATTTATTTGCATGTGTTATATTAATAATTTTATTTGTGTATTTAAAAAAAAATTATTGTTTGTGTGTATTATAAATATATAT
This sequence comes from Latrodectus hesperus, assembly GCA_037975125.1. Lineage (NCBI taxonomy): Eukaryota > Metazoa > Arthropoda > Arachnida > Araneae > Theridiidae > Latrodectus > Latrodectus hesperus. Next base: position 5,157,895 of record JAJQOW010000017.1, on the reverse strand, counting down.
GTATATATTTTTTATGCGTTTATTCATATTAATATATGAATGAATGATATTAGAATTTATTTTAACTTGTGATATTTTTTTATAAATTATTCAAAACTTAGTTACTCTATATATGGTTTCCCCATTAAGTTTTTTACTATTTTATTTTATTAACTTTTTACACTTTGACTACTAGTCGTGTGAAGCTGCTGTAATAATTAATGTCTTAATATAATAGTAATATTTATCAAAAGCTTATAAATGTTTTATGACAAACATGATTTAAAATGTTAATAAATGATAATTACTTGTATTACACTGGTTGTTGATATTATGAATGCATCTTTTTATTATGTTCCAGTGTGTACTAGACAATAAAGATAAAATTATTTCACTAATGTACAGTAGCATACTAACATATGCATTTAATATTAATTTTTCAAAAACCTCACTAAAATTGCCCAAACATCAGAATTATTCTTGGCACCTTTGGAAAATTTATCTTTTACTGTCTAAACTATACCTGTTCAAATATTTATCTCATAGCTAAGCTCATTTTTGCGATTTCATCATCTGTTATGTGCTTTTTTGTTTACAGATTCTAATGCAAAGGGATTTTTTTTTATCTTAAAAGTATTAAACTTTTACCTGCAAAGCTCATTTTACAAAATTTTTTGACTATAAATAAATTTATAAATGTAAATTTTATCGTTACAACTGGCTTACACATTCTGCTGGTAATGACAAGTGAAGGCTGGCTTACACAGCCTTCATTTGTCATTACCAGCTGACATCTATTACATAAACCAGATTGAAATGGAAAATATTTATTATAGTCTTAATTCTTATCTCATTAGGACATGATTGATTACATATAAATCATCCTACCCTATTTGCATGATTCACGATTTGGTTATAATGCCACCTTATGCTGTGGTCATTAGCTGTTGATACAGAAAGTGCTAATAGTTTACAATATTTCTCTTCTAAACTATTTTTATTCTCTGTTACAATATTTTAATAAACTAAATTTGAGTTACTTAAATTGTGTCATTAAGTAAATAGTTTATATTAGCTAAAATAATAATAAAAAATCTGTATAAGTTTCTTAGCTACTTAAATTACATTTTAGTTGTGTGTTTAGTATTATAGTGTAATTTTATAAATTAAAATGTATACGTACTTCAATAGTTTGTTATGAATTTGAAGTAATTGCATTACTTCTAGAGTAAATGAATTTTGTGAATAACAGAGAAAAATATTCACACCAAAACTGAAGGATTTTAATTATTTCTTGTTAGAATTTCCTTTAAATTTCCATAATTATTTGGTGTTGGCAAAATTTGTACAATTATATATTATTTAACGTCTAAAAATTTTTAGGTATGTCATCTAAAGAAGGAGTCATAATGTTAGCATCTACTAATCGAGCTGATGTTCTTGATAAAGTATGAAAAAAGTTTTTTTTTTTTTTTTATTATGAAGGAGTTTAGAATCTATTTATATATTTGTAAAAAATTTGTACCTCATGTGTATTAAAAATTATTAACATAAGCTTTTTTTGTTGCTTTTTTATTTTTAAATAACTACAGGTGTTTTTATGATTTACTTAAAATAATTAGCTGAAATTTATTTATCTAAAATTATTTATTTTATCTAAAATTTTTTGTTATTTATATCAATGATAATAATTAACTATTCTCATTTATTTTTATTCTTAGTCATTTCAATTTTATTCTTAGTTCCTCTAATTATTTTCAACTGTCTATATTTTTCTGCTATTTTTTTTATTTAAAATAATAAATAATTATTAAATGAATTTAGTAAAAATATAATTTTTGGTACTATTACCTAAAAATATGATATATATATATATATATGTGTGTGTGTGTGTGTGTGTGTGTATTTTTTTTACATTAACATGTGATTTTGTTTTAAAATAAAAATGTTTTAAAAACGAAAAATTAATAATTTTGTAATTTTCCTTACATTTTTTTGTTATATAAAAAATAATTCAAAAAGAAAACTAATTTGTCTTTCAAGCTTTCTGTTACACAATATTTAAACTAGTTGTATTTCCTGAAACTTCAATATTTTCTCACATGAGTTTCTTGCAGATCTTTGTTATTCAGCATTGTGCAATTATTCTTTTTGATGAAATTTATTAAAATGATTTGTTATCTTTCTTTCATCTCAAAGATAGATTGTAGTAAAAAATTAAGCTTATTTATTGATTATATTATATTAATAAGTTAAGCTTATTGCTTATATTTATCACATAAACTTTATAATAAAAATTTAATTTATTCAATCCGTACACATATGTATTTTGTAAATCTTAGCAATTGTATTTGAAATCTATGTTTTGCCAGCATAATATTTTTTAATTTCAAAATGATAAAAAATGGTTTCTTAGCTGTTCTTATAGAACAACTGTGAAAATTTTATAAACCCTTCTTTAAAAAATATTTTTCCATTACCTTGTTTTTAAATATGTAATTATATATTTTAAATGTAATGACTGAAATGCAAAATTAGCTATTAAGACATCTGTTTACTGTAATTTTACATTCAACTGAATTTTGAATATAATTTTATAACTCCCTTTTGTTTGAAAGTCCCCTGATTTTTATTTATGTGTGATATAAAACTCAAATTACTTTTATTATTTTAAGGCTTTACTTAGACCTGGACGCTTTGATAGGCATATACTTATTGATTTGCCAACATTACCCGAAAGAATAGAGATATTTCAACAGCATTTGAAATCCATTAGTTTAGAACATTCTCCTGAGACATATGCAGAAAGATTAGCTAAATTGACACCTACTTTTAGTGGTAAATTTTCAATTAATATTTTATTTATGATTGTCTTATAATAATTTTTATGCATATATATTTATTTACCTATATTTAATATGAACAAACATCTTGTTTTTAGAACTTGTAGGGACCAGTAAAGCAGTTCAAAAAAAAGAAAGTTTATAAAAATAGAAAAATAATGTATTTTTACTAAATTACTTTTTCTTTATAAATAAAATATTATTCGAAAGAATTATTTAGAATACACTGTGTGTAAGAAATACATGTAAAATAAGATTTATACTTAAAAACACTTTCACTTTATTGATTCCGCTTTCACCACACAATTTTCTAATGTTCAAACTGTGTCTGGTTTTACTTTTTTCTAATTATCAGATGTTCTGAAATCTCTTATACTTATCTTTAAAGGAAAGCAGTTCGATTTCTCTGTAATAATATTACCATCAAAAGGAATGTTCATTCCTCTCATTTTTCTTAACCAAGCTTTTTCAAGTTTAGGTTGTTGTTTCTCTACACTTTATATCTTTATATTATTTTAATAAAATACTTATACACTTTATATCTTTATATTATTTTAATAAAATATTTATACACTTTATATCTTTATATTATTTTAATAAAATCTTGTTATCTATTTTCAAAATATTTTTATTTCTGCTTATTAAGCGTTAGTAATTATTTCACTAATGTGTGAAACTTATATGATGTGTTCATCATTTTTCATTCTTTTTTTTCATCAAAAATTTAAATCATCTATGATTAAAACGTTTATATTAAGAAAAAGCATGATTATTTTTGATTTTGAATATTTTTGAGATGAGATTTGAAATATAACTATAAAATACTTATATTTAACTGTACAAATTGTATAAATAGGACAATTTTTAAATTCTTGAAGTTTTTTCTTGTATCACTTTATGAATTGTTTTAATTCAAAAAAATTGATACCAAGTTTGCAATTTATAAACATACACAGTCTAGAAAAAAATTGAATCTCTAATCTGATGAATTGAAGAACAGAATGCTATCTATTCAATTGTACTATTGATAAATGATTTTAATGAAAATTATATTAGATTTATGATGAAAATTATGTTAATTTTTGTTACAATTCAAGATAAATTTTACACTGCATTCTTGTATTTCTCAATTAAAAGAACCTAAGATGATTTAATATAAGTAATTATTATGATATTTGCAGGTGCTGATATTGCCAATGTATGTAATGAAGCTGCTTTATATGCTGCTAGAAATCAAAAGAAAAAGGTAACTGCTAGTGATTTAGAATATGCAGTTGAAAGAGTTGTTGGAGGCAAGTTATGACTATTTCTTAAAATGTATAGTTATTCTTTAAAAAATATGAAAGTATATTAACTTTTGTGATAGCACTTCAACAGTTTATTCAAAATAGAATTGACTAATCCAATTGTTTAATTGATCCAAATGGTGTCAACCGAAAGTATAGCTATGGGAATATGTTGCATCATTAAATGATTAGGTTTAAATTATAATATTTTCCTTTACATAATCTGCAGTGGCATATTATTTGCAAGACCTTTTCAAGTAAAAGGAAAAAAAAGAGTCACATAATACCCAACGGCATATAATCCGCATCAATTTTTTCGGTGAATATTCGAATACTGCTTATAATGTGGTGCAAAATAAAATAAAAAATATACAGTGTGATTAAAGATATAAGAAATTGTACTGAAAAAATACTTATTATGAAAAAGGATCTAGTTGGATCCACCTCAACACAAAGTGCGATAATCTGAGATGGAAGAGTGACATCGATCAGGATCCGAGGAGATTTTAGAAAAACTTATCTATTTTTAGATCTTAATAACTTTTAAGTCAAGGTTAAACATATTTTAAAAATAAAATATATTTGTTTCGTTAACAACTAAATAAAAGAAATAGATTATTTTCAAACTGAGCATTGGATATATATTTTTTTTATACAGCACATGCCTTGTTTGTCACCTTACGTTAACGCGTTTGTCGCCATTTTTTTATATGCCTTCTCTATAGCTTTTATTTTAAAATTTGTTGTGTAACTTAAACGTTTTGGGTTCCAATGGACGATATACGAATTTGAATGTTTCCAGAGGGAAACATCTCAAATCAAGACAGAATGCGAAATGACGTTAGACCATAGCAACTCTAATATCATTCCAAAGAACCGAATTCGTTCTTGAACATAACTGAACAATGCTTATTGTTGTTAAAATAAATCATCTAGGTCGTGGTGCTATCTGTTATTTATTTTATGAAACATAACGGCATTTTTTTCAAAACTTTAATGTAAGCTTTTCTGATGCGAGAAAGTTTATCAGTTTATCTGCGGTGGCGTATAATACGCACAACAAAATTCGAAACTTTTTTAACACACAATCCGCTGATTATATGCAGAAAAATTTGGTAAATAAAAATTTTAAATGTGCAAAAGCAAGACTATGGTAGTAAATGTTCTTTGTGATTTATTTGGATTGAACAATTAATCTATTGATTTTGTAATAGCATTTTTCATCAGTTACTTAATAAGTTTTAATCTTTTTTAATACATTTGCTTTATTTTTAATTCTTTCATCTTGTTTTAATAACCATCACAAAAAGTAATAAATTGTTACTCCACAATGATAAAAATTTTTGTTCATTTGCATTAGTAAAATAATTGCGCAAATTTCTTACTATTTTCAAAGTATTGAAATATTAAAATATTTTTTAATCCTATTAAAAAAATTAATATTATAAGAAGCTCTTATTTTATATTAGTAATTAAATTTTAACTATTTTTAAAAAATAGAAAAATTGCCTTATTTGTCAAACTGCTAATGATATTCTGTTGACGTTTTTTTTGCACAGCTTTCCCATTTTCATGCAATGTAGTATGAATATAACTTTCCTTGAGCTTATTCATAGAGGCATAGTTTTTCGTTTTAGAATGAATTTTGCAAAGAAATAAAGTATTCTCTATCTGAGAGGATTATCAACAGTTATTTTATAAAATTGTTTTTGCATTTGTTCTTTATTTTTTAATTTAAAAGTGTTAATCAGTATTACATTTAAAATATTAAAATTTGTACAATGCAATAAAACCTCCCTTAAATAAGCAAAAAAATCTTTATATCAAATTCAAACTGTTGAACTGTAAATATTTAGCAGATAACTGCAAATATGATTTTATTCTATTTAATCATTAAATATTCCCTAAATAAACTAATAAGATTTATTTCAAATAATCTAAAAATATTGTTTAATTACAAAAATAGTAGAAATTAATGTATAGAAAATATTGTCTTAAATATTTATGGCGATCTCTCAAAATTATAAAATATAATTAATAGAAAAGTGTCTTGATTCTGCAAAAGAAACATTAATTCCTTTTTGAATTTTGTAAATGTAAAAATAATATTCTTGAAACATTATTTTATGAAAACATTTTTATAATAAATTAAAATTGTAAATTTATTAAAAGTTTATTATTTTGATAGTCCTTTGAATTCTTCAAAGAAGGAATTCTACAAATCTAATTTTTAATCATTCAGAATTTTAAAATAAATTGAAAAACATATATGTATGTGATATCCTCTAAGCTAAATGAAAATATTTTTCGAAGTGAAAGCTTAATAAAATTGATTACATGATGTTGACAAAACACATAAATAAAAGCTAAAAAAATCTAAGATAATTAATTTTAAATATTTTTAAAGACTATATAATTAAAGTTATGAAATTTAATTAAATTGTATTTCAGTTCTCAAAGTATTTCCTTCTGTGAAGCTAACCATAACTTGCTATGTTATAGGTACAGAAAAAAGAAGTCAAGTTATCTCACCACAAGAAAAAAGAGTTATTGCATACCATGAATGTGGACATGCACTTGTTGGGTGGCTTTTAAAATATACTGATGCTCTCATGAAAGTTAGTATTTTTCTTTAAATTTATATTAAATCTGAAAGTTCTTTATAATGTTAAATAAAATAATTTTACATATATTTTTTACTTTTAAATATATGAATTTTAAATTTCGTTTTAGCCTCTAATGTTAGTTAATATGTATGGTAATATTTAATGCAAAAATTATATCTATTATATTAAATATATTTTAAATTTTTAAAAATTATGGAAACAAGATTAACTTAAAAAAATATGTGGAGTGAAATTGCTTCCCAAGTAATATGTGCTAGGTGCATTTTAGATTAATATCTAAATAATGAAATTTGCATTTAAAAAATGTAATAGCATTTGATTTTTAATTAATAAAATCATTTTAAATACAAATTTATCATCTCTTAATCTCTGAAATTGAATGTCACACATTAAATAATATAACTTAAAAGATAAATACACTTCTTTTTTTTATATATAATATTTAATCTCATATTGAATAGCAATCAAAAATTATTATTATATTAAGTAATTTTCATTAAAAATTACTTTATAACTTCAACAAATTAATTATAAAATTAAGTGCTTATTTTCACAAAATTATTATGGGAAATTATCTACACTAATCAAACATTTACTCTGCTAGCTCATTTAAAAAATACATTGATAACTATATGGAATTTAAGTTTGTCTCTTTTGAATTCCTCTATATTTTTAAAAAAAATTTATTCCCCGGAATTTGAATTAGTTTTAAAATACCTCAATATGTGAGATTTTTTATTTCTTTAGAAAGTAATATATCTGACATTTATGTATATATTTAAATTTTTGTTTTGAAATTTATTGCAAAACTGTATGTGTGTTTATTTAAGAATACAATTTATTATAAAGCAAATGGTTTTGTACATCTTTGCTGATGTATTGAAAAACGGTTAAATGAATCAGATATTACTTAAATTGAAATATCTACTTCATTATGGTTGCAAATCTATAAAACATAATATTTATTTACTACAAATGATATTATAAATAATTAGATTTAGAATACGATTTTTTAGTTAATATTAAAATATCTGTTCCAGTGTTATCACAGAAATATAAAAATACAATGTATTTTATTTATTATAAATCATATTATCAAATTACCATAGTTAGAAATTAAGATTTTTCTGAAGTTTTGACTATTAATACAATAAGAAATATTTTCTGAAAATTAATTCATTATGTATACATGAGCATCTCTTAAAGAAAATAGTGAATTATAGGTTTAAATCTCCATATTTTGTGTAACTTCTTAATGCCATGCCTAGAATTCAAAGAAAATGCTTTAACCCTTTCAGGCGCACTACTCTTTAAAGTTGAATTATTTACAAAAAAGAATGTAGGTTCTCTATTTAGGTCTTTAGGAGTATACAGTAAAAATTTGTTGAAGATTGCATGTACCATTTCGATTTTGTTGGTTCCATTACATGGAACACTGCGCCGCAAAGATCTTAAAAAGCAAACATTGCAGTGAAGCCCATATATGCGTAAATGTTCTTGCATATGAATGAAAACACAAAGCATTACACCTGCGTAGCTGATTTCCCGTGGTCCAGGGTGCATCACAAGAAGGGCTGCTATTCTACATCAAAAAAATATTAAATAAGTAAATAAATAAAGCAAAATAAAAAGATCTCTGTACAAATTTTTTAGCTATACAAGTAAGGTTTAGGGGCTGCATAGAAGAGCCTGGTTGAGATAAATCATCGCCATCATTTTCACTGGCATCCGACACAACATTATCAGACTGAGACTGATCAAGTGGCTTGGGAACATATTTCTCTGTATCACTATCCATATGTTTTGATTCACTAACAGGACAATTTTTGAAGCATTTTTATTGCTTCAGAAGGACTAAGACCTCTAGTGCCATTTATTTGTAATTAACAAATTTAAAAAAATTAACTAGAAATTAAAATTATGTTTGCAAGAAGTAATCTAAAAATATATAAATTCAAAAAAATATATATACACAATATTATAAAATGAATAGCAGTGAAAAGGAAAATCAAGAGCATAAAAATAATACCTCTTTAACTAGAGAGGATTCAAACTAAATAAATTATATTATACTTTTAAATCTTGTGTTCTGAAAGGTCTAGACTGGGCTTTGAATTCCCTTAAAAAAATTAAGCCAATTATTTTGTAACTTGTAATATATCTGTTATATATTTTATATATGTATTTTTATTAGGTATCAATTGTTCCAAGAACTACCAATGTGTTAGGTTTTGCACAATATCTTCCATCTGATCAAAAACTATATTCACAGGAAGAAGTGAGTTTTATTTATTTTGCTTAATATTTAATAATGTGTATACTTGTTAAAAGATGTGTAAAAACATTTTTATTTAAAATTTTTTTTTAAATCTAAGTATTTTTGTTTTATATAAACAGGTACACAATTATAAAATATTAATATGGATGTGTAATCAATATAAATTGATTTTTATAATGTGTATACTAAATTTTCCTTTGTTTTGCATTTACTAGACAAAATATTCTACATTTTATATGTTAAAGCAAAATATATAAATTAACAATGATAGAGAGAGATTATAGAACTTAACAATAGTAGTAAAAACAACAGTTTTTCATTTAAAATTCATCGATCATAATATTTCTAGTACGTACTTTGAAAAGAAAAATCATTTATTATGCAAAAGAAAAGTGATTAATTTTTAAGCAAAATAAAAATAATGATTTCAACAAGTAAATCTAAATCTTTCAATTTAAAATTAAAAAACTAGAAATATTTTAAATGAGCTACTCTACTGTTACCTAATTTAGACAAAAATTACAAATTTAATAAAATGATAAGGTTATAAATTGAAGTTTCGTGTGTAAAAATACAATTGAGTTATATAGACTTTTGCAGAAAACCTTGTCAGCGTTTAAGATATAGTGACAAATTGTGCTAATATCAGATAATATTAAGTGATTAAAGTTTAACATTGGATTAAAAATCTGTTTTTTAGAACATTATTATCAAATGGAAATTGCGAATAATAAAGTTAAGATAGGTTTTATTTTAAATATACAGTTCCAATATTCCTTATTACTCTTATGATATTCTGTGTAATTTTGTTATGTTATAATAATGTACTATATTATTTTCATAATTAATCATTGTATTAAATCATCTTAGTATAAATTATTTGATTTGCTGCAATTTTCATTTTAAGCAACAAAATGCAAAGTATTTGTTTATCTTGTAGCTTTTTGAAAGGATGTGCATGGCCTTAGGTGGAAGAGTAGCTGAGTCCATAGTTTTCAACCAAATTAGTTCAGGTATTGGATATATTTTTATAAAAATTTCTGAAACAGTCATTTATATATGCTGCTAGTTTATATTTTTTTAATAAATTTTAAATTCATGGGAGAAAAATATATTATAATTAATGTGTGTTAGATTACATACATTAATTATAACATATTTTTGTATTAGATCACACACATTAATTATAATTAGCTTAATGTTTTAATTTTACTTGTGTAGAAATTTTAAATTGTTTTTTTAATAAGTATAAATATTTTATTTTGTCTGCTGATCTGTATCAGTCTTCTTTTTATGGGAAAAGGAATTAAACAATTTTATAATCATTTTCAATATATATTTTGCTCAGAATTTTATGGTTATAAAAATTCAGTAACTACAAATTCAATGTTAGACACTCTATTTTTTATTAACTTTATATTCTGATCTTTATATACTTAGATCATATTTAAGTGAAATTTTATCATAAACGAATAATCATGAACTAACGCAAAAATTCTTGTTAATTTAAAATGTTAAACTGAAGCGGAAAATACTTACTTATATATAAATTGAGTTTTAAAAAATTATTTAAATTAATTAAGCAAAAATATATATTTTCCTAATTTGTACAGATGACTTCAAAATTTTTTAGATTATCTTTCAATCCTGTATATGTATTTTTTTAAGTTTGTTTAGTATATTTATTTTTTTTATTTTTATTTATTTATTTTTTTTTAATTTGCTGTTTATTCAGTTTGAAGAATCTTGAATCTATCAAAAATCCATTCAGTTTTTGACACAATTAATTGATTGCTTTTTCTTATATCCATTTGCCAATTTTTTGTTCCTAAGTATTTTATAATTGCTATCAATTAATTATTTTTCCAATCTTGTAAATTTTGAAAAATTACAACATTTAAGTATCACACTGTGTTAAACTACTTTAACAAGGTTCAAATTATGAAAAAGTAACTTGAATTATTTCCATTTTAGTCTTAAGTATTAGTGATTAAAAATGAATATCAATGGCTTATTTTACTGTCTCTTTCATTAATAATATTGGCAGTTTATTGATTTCCCTTTATGTTGTACAGTAATAATAATTACCTTTTGTATGTTATCATTACACATTATAAAGTCAAAATTAAATATATCATTTGTTAGCTTTTTTATTATTTTGTAAAATGATTCCTTAATTGTTTAAGTTTTTCCTTCCCATATATATATTTGATATTGAATCTGTTGTTTTTACTATTTAGTATCATTCTTACTATTAAATGTTAATTAAATAACAAAAATTTCTAATTTTATAAAATTATTGAGAATTTTCAAATTTTTATAAGAAATTATTTGTGTAATAAAATATTTTTGTGTGAAAATGTTACATAAAGTTTTGAAGTAGCACATGAGCAGAATAAATTATAAATTTTTATATTATCAAACACGTATATATTTTAACAAAAATTAAAATTTTGTTAAAATATGAAATTCGTATTATTTTATGACAATTTCATGTAGAGTTTTATTATTTAAAACATATTAAGCTTTTGAAGAATTTTCAATCATATTTTTAAACAATTTTTTTTAACATTAAATAGTTTAAAAATAAATCTGCTGAAAAATTTGATATTAAATCTCGTATTTTTATTCCAAAATTTGTTTGATTAAAATATCCCCCTAATTTATATTATTTATTTAATTAGTTATGTTTTTTATTTTAACATATATACAAGAAAAATTATTTTTAAAAATATTCCTTTGGTTTTAAATTGTACTTTTTTCATGGAAGGTGTAAGGTACGAAAATTTATTTTTATCAAATATTTTCATTTGATATTAAATACAATTATAAACTTACAGTTGAGGGAGATTTTCAATTGCTGCTGTGATTTCATGCTCAATAATACTCTGATTTTTTAATACATTATGTTAAGTAGGGATAACTTTATTTCATAAATTTTTTAAATATGAACGTTTGTAAACACTAGAAATATTTTACTTTAAAGATCATACATATTTTTTAATTATACCTGAAATTTCCTTGGTTTTTCAAAGGACTGAAATATGTGATATATTGCTAATGTTGACAACCTTCATTTATAAGAATAATTATAATGAGAATAGTTCTAAATTGCAATTGTAAATTTAATTCCATGTGAGCATATGCATCAAAATCAAACACATACTTTACATATGTGTCATTATGTTTGATAACAGGAAGAATTTAAGTACATCAAATATCAATGCTCTAAAATGATTTTGTTTACCTGCACATGCACATTTATAATACCTTAAATGTTCTCTGCCTGTTGATTGGTGTACATCTAATAATATAATAATGGACTTGATATCTTCAATAATCTCTTCAGGGAAACTTCTTACACAGTAATACGCCACAATAATATCACAAAAACTTTTCTTTAGCTAAATTATATTAATGAATGAATTCAAAAACTGTTGATTAATTCAAAAATTCACATACATGTGCATCACTTTAAAAATATTCCTCTTAAAGGCAATTGTACTAAAATTGTATTCAGAAGGAAATAAAGTAAAATTTGATATTTAAAAGTCACTCATCAAAGTTTTAATGTATAAAATTTCACCATAAATTTTCAGCTAAAAACTAGGTTCTTGTTAGTAATAATCGTACCTCTACTTAGAGAACTAAAATAAACTATTTCAAAAATATTTCTGGTGAAGAATGTGACTAATAAATTTTAAGCTTTTCCTTGGCTTAATTTCTAACCAGTTTAGAAACATATCTTTAAATAATTTGCTAAAAATTATTAAAATTAAAAAAGTTCCTGTTGAAAATTGCTGTAAAAGCTACACTTGGAAACTAAGGAAAAAAAACCCTTCAATTTCAATAAATATATTTAAGCATTTTTTTCAGGAGCTAAAAATGATCTTCAGAAAGTAACTAAAATGGCTTATGCTCAGGTAAGGCAATATGGAATGGATGAAGTAATTGGACCCCTTTCATTTCCAACTGAAGAAGAGACAAGTGGATCTATTATTGGGAAAAAACCATACAGCAAGCGATTAGCTCGTACCATTGATGAGGTAAGAGTAATTTTAAACTGATAATGATGTGTTTTAATTAAGATTTATATAATTTTTTTGAACATGCAGACTTATTACATTTCTTACATAATGTGAAGTACTTAAATCTGTTACATCAAATATAAATTTGAAATAGATTTTTAATGTAAAGGTTTTTTCAGATTGTTGAAATATTGATTTGTAAGTGAAACACAATAAATTTTTGTAGCAAAATACTTTTATTAAATGAAGCATTGTTGATTAATGATGGAAATATCTATCCATGTGGCCATTCAAACATAAAATTCTGTTTCACCAGGATTCTTGAGAATAGGCTTAATCAGTTAAACGAAAACTACTCTTCAATTTGCACTTGCATAATGTTCGCAATTTTTCCACGATTCCCACTATTTTGTCCTACTTTATGTTTTAGATTGTACCGGCCTAGCAGTTTCTTTGAATATTATACATTTTCTTTTGCAAAGTATTATCAGTTCATTCAAGCATTTCTGTTGTACAATATTTATAAGAAATATTGTATTTCAAAACAGATGGTGTTGCAAGGGAAATTGAAAACATTTAGGTATACTAGGAGATATATTTAGAATACTATGAGTGTACTTAGAATTAATTTTTTAACTGTTGCTTGAAAAAATTTTCGTACAAGAATTAGTTCACAATATTGTTTGGAATTCTTCTTAAAACTGAGTGTATTTAAAAATTTTTAATCTCAAATAATATATTTGAAGTAATTAATATTGGAAAGGTTAGTAAATTTAATAAGTTTAAATGACAGTGTTGCAAGAAACTATGGAATTAAGTATAGTAGATTTCCTCTTTATTAATAATTTTCTGATGTATTGTAGTTTATCTGTTACTTATGAATAGATTATTTAGATACTTATGTATAAATTAATTCGTTCATTAATTTAATCGTCCAAGAAATTGAGCATGTATAGGCCATGTGCCTATTTATTGTGCCAAGCTGGCAGCTGAATAGCATTCTGGTCTTCAATTTATCAGTTCTTGAATTTGATTCTTTTCTCGAGCAAAGAAACTTGTAATCGTTTGAAATCCTTTTTAAACTGGAAGTACTAGTCTAGATTTTTTTTTTGAGAAAAAATTGACTAGATTTAATTGGCTGGAGGGCACCTTTCCTTTGTTTTAGCTAGATGGTTTCTATGATTTGTTCTTCTCCTATTTTAACCAATTTTCAATTCTTATTTTAAAGTAATTTTCTCACATTATCTTTAAAATAAATTAATGTAATTTGCAATGATATTTTAAAATAATTTAGCAAATTATTTCTATAAAATATTTTATTAAATTAATAACTTGATTACTTTATGGATCAACTGAAATTACAGGTACTGTAAAGAAAGTATTGGTAATAATCTACATTCTTAATTTCTAAGTATTTATAAGTTAATTTTCAATAAGTATAAATCTTGTTTGTTACATTTTTGTTCTCTCAATATTATTGAAAACCTATCATTAAAACTTAAAATGATTGTATTTAAGTATATTTTATTTTTTAAATACCATTATGTTATATAGAATATCATGTAAGTTAAAAAAAATTATTATTATTTGTATTTTACAATTATGATAGTTATTTTATGGCAAAATAAAATGAAATTTGTATTTTAATTACATCTCTCATATAATTTTTCATTATTAGAATTATTATTATATATTTGCAGCAAGCAAGATCTTTGGTTACAAGAGCTTATAAGACGACTGAAACTGTGCTGCTTGAAAACAGGGACCAATTGAATTTGGTAACATGAAATATCTGTGTAATTCATTGTGAGTGTGTGTGTGTGAGAGAGAGAGAGAGAGAGATTGTTTAATATTTGTTTTCATTAGCCTATATTTTTTAATAAATCTTGTAACTCAGAGTAAAAACATTGCTTATATACATAAGCTTTTGTATTCATGTTTGCTACACTTATAATTTTAGTGATTAAAAAAATATGTGAAATAATGTAAAAAATTATTTCATATTGTAATATTTTATTTTTCCAAAACCATGTAATCCCCATGACAAAATAGGAAGTTTCAATTTTTGAAACTATTGAGTTTAACAAATATTTAGATCATTTTTTTTAATATTAAATGTTTGAATGTAACTAATATTTAAAATAAATATTTAGAATCTTTTGATTAATGCAACATATTGATTGTTTTAAAAAGAAAATGTTCAATATATTTGCAATATTAGAGTAATAAGCTATTCAAATATAAATTTTTTGTAGATTTTTTCATATCTGGAAAAATTTTGATGTAAATATGACTGGAAAAAAGTGAAGTTGACCAAAAAATTATCTTTAATTGGTTGGTCATATTAATAATTACACCAGTAATCAAAATTGATTAAAAATTGTAAAATGTTTCCTTGTGGATCTTGTGCTTTATTTATTATCAATTTTCTCTCAAGTTCATCAAATTTTATGTTTGAAAAGAATTTTTAGAAAATTTTTATATTTATCTTTATAGTATTTACTAATTATTATTAGACCCTGTTAGTCTTATGCTCAAAGACTGGTATTATTCTTTCATCATAAGACTTAACTAATGCAATTTAATCTCGGTCAGTTTTCACTCGAAATTGATTTCGATAATAATAAATAATTTCTTATAATATGGTAAAATTCAGAAATTTATGTAAAATTTTTTATTATTTACGTAATTACATTGTAATTTGTTTTATTTGTAAAAGAAAAGAAAAATACTTATAATAACACAAATTCTTAAGTTTGCTTGCCTTTTTTAATAATTTGTTATTTTTTTATAGAGTTTTATAATGGTTGTCAATTTGCCTATTTAATAATAAAATTTTAATAGTCATACACATGAAGTTATACATTTCAATAAAGTAAATAAAAATCAACCAATTGCAAGTAGTTTGACTTCTTTTTTTTAACAATTCTAATTCATTCTTTTAACTTATTTTTTAAAAAAGTACTTTTTAATGGCTTTCTTTTTTCAATTATTTTTTAATTTTATTATCTGGATACTATCAACATTTATAAGCAATTTAATAGTTAATATAATGAGTAAAATATTCCCAATAGTTTTTCAACTAAAATTTTAGTTCATAAAGCACCCACGTATGATAAAAACAGTTTATCATTAATTGACTAAAATATGATTAATTATAAATATAGTATGAAAATCATCATAATATCTTAGCATGTAATTTAATAATAAAACTATATAAAATCATATAAAAGCGACATTTTATGTCTTATAAAATTTATTTTCTGATTTAAAATTAATCTTGGATAAATTTGAATACATCTTTGAAATATTTTCCAAAGTATAAATATGAAATATATATTTATGCTTTATTAATAATTGAAAAAATACAAAAGAAATCTATGAAGTCTATTAATGCTTTTATATTTTACACGACAAATTAAAAAAAATCAGTAAGCTCTTAATATTTTACCCTTAGCTGGCAGAAGAATTATTAAAACGAGAAGTTTTGAACTATGCAGATGTTGAAAAGCTTATTGGTCCACCAGCTCATGGTAAGAAACAACTTATAGAAGCTATAGATTTTGGCCCAGCAGAAGAGCCAGCTGCAATGAGGAAAACTAAAAGTGCCCCTGAAGAATCATAAATATAAATGACAAGTAGTAAATTTTGTAAAATTGTAAATAAAGTAGTTTTTATTTATTATAAATCTTGTTCTCATTCATAAAAATCACACAATTTTATTTATGTTTTTCTTTACTATAAAAAACTAAAATTGTTCACAGTTAAAATTTAAAATATGTGTGATGTATTTTTAAACATTCCTTGACATTAAATAAAGAGATTTCTATACATATATTAAAGCATAAAGCAATTGTTCTTTAAGTTATATTTACAAAATGCATCATAAATACAAATAGTTTTTAATGTATAATTCAATGTATATTTATGAGAGTCAAAAAGTGCTTAAAAATATAATTATTACAAATTCTGAGATAATATATTGCAATATTATTTAAAAAAATGTTTTTATCAAACTTTGTTAAATTATTGGTTTTTACATTTGTCACATATGATATAAAAGGTCGGTTTTATTCAGCGTACAGTTGATGTAATTCTCCCTTTCTAACCTGATGTTAGACATTTAAGGTTCTGAGCAATTTAGCTATTTTAAAACAATTTAGCTTATCATTTGCCATTTTCATTTGGTACAGATTCCTTTTCATTTTATATGTAATTACTTTTTATTCATACATGACACACAAAAAATTTTAAAGATAACTAAATAACCTGAAATGATTTTGAAAGATGTTATATTACCTTTGTTTTTTTAAAAATATACTTTATTTTAATAATTTATTTTTATAATTCTCTAATTTATGGAAACTGGAAAAGTTTCAGATTATTATTGTATCTAAAATTTAAAGTTATAAATGCATTATATGAAACAACACATTTTTTCATTCCAAACTTATCAGCTACACTGGTCACACTATGCCCTTCTTCCAGCTTTCTAATCATTCTTCCAAGTGCAAAGTGGCCCGGATGATTTTTTTCTAGCCATATTTTATGAAAGAAGTCACTCTCACTTTTAACAATGCATTGTAACCAACTGGATATCTGAAGTCCATTTTAGCACCACAGTATAAATTGCCTTCCGGGAGTACTTTTCATACATAGTGGGTCATATCCATGTGTTGCATGGGAGAAAACTCTGAAAACTCAAGCACCTATCTAGAAAGACATGCTACATCTATCTCCTGTTGTTCTTTAATTGCGCCTCTGTCCTTTTATTGCAGTCTTGAAAACCGCACCGTTACGTGTGCACTCACATTGCCTGATTTTTATTCCTGACATTCGCTTGCATCTGCATGATCTTTAAACTGAATTGTCTGATCGTTTTACTGATCACAAGAACTCTTTTTCTGCAATTTCATGGTTACAATTGTGTTGCTTAAGTTTTACCAGCGTATTTATTCTTTAGTATTTTCGATTTTTCAGAGTTTTAAAAAAATTATTTCTTCAAATTACAAATTAAAATAAATTGATATTTGTTTGTAATTTAGCATACATTTAAATTTCTTTTAGAATTAAAATTTATTTTAAGCATGCATATATATATATATATATATATATATATAATGTATTAAAACTATGTAACAGTGGTGGAAATTGAGTTTTTAATTAAAAAATTTATTTTTCAGTTATAACAAAAGTGCAGCTTATTTGATTATAGCCTTTAAAGAAAAAAACTGCTTATTTGAGAAAGTTTATAAAATTGTGAATTTTTAATAAAATATTTTCTTTTATTAAAATTTTAAAAGAATACAAAAGAACTGCTATAGTTATTTTGTTGCTAATTTATGCATACAATAGATATTGGTTCTTTAATTTCTAAGTTTAATTTATGAAGCTATTAATTTGACATGGTTTATAAAATGTAAAATGAAAGAAAATCTGGCATATATACTATCCATTGCCTACTTCTCAATTGCTATTTACTTAATATTGTAAAGATATTTAAAATGACACATTATCATAATTGTATTTCCATAGAAAACATGTACATTTTTATATAGTATTTAAATATAAAAGAGGTTTATGGTTAAAAAAAATTGAGTAACAGTATAAACTTAATCTTTTGTGTAAAAATGTACATATATTCTATAAAAAAATTATATTAATGAATTGTAAATGTAAAAAAAATATACTCGATAATTCACACATTTTTCTTCAAAAACCCTTATTTTTGTCATAATACTCATTAAAACATAAACATCATACAGAATTTCAAATATTAAAAATAAACTGTTTCTTTAAAAAAAATTCTATTGATATACTTTTAAATTTCAATAATTAAAATTTTGGCAAATAATTTTATGAATATTAATTTTAGAAATATTAATTCTACGTAATGTGCAAGTTAATCATTATAATCTTACTCATAAACCAATAAGAGTTAAAACTAAATGTTGAATATACTGGCCTCCAAAAGTTAAGGAACAGATGGGTTTTTTTTTCCTCCAATTAGCAAATGAATGAATGTAGAAATACTAAATTTGGATTACATGAGGACAAAACAGGTATACATTGCTTGCAACATAGAAGTTTACGTAAGATGAACTCATAATTTGCAAAAAAAAAAAAAAAAGAAAGCTGGCTGGAAAATTTTATTTTTGGAAACCTAGTTTTAGATGACAAGGTGACATTGAAACATAACCTAAAAAAAATTTTAATCAGGATTTGAACCCCTCTAACTTAATAGCATCAGCTTCCCATGCTGTCAATTAAGTTTACAGTAACCAAAATGAGAAATTACACTAAGTAAGCTCTTTTACACACATTTGAGGAGAATAATTAAAAAAGGAGTCTACCAAAATAGTCTCTCAGAATCTTTATTCAAGTCTGGAGATCAAGTTGGCTATTGCACATTCATTTCAAACCAAGACTCAAGATATTCCTCAACCAAAACAGCTTAATGAAGTCATGCATTATCATCTATCAGAATGAAATCATTGTGAACTGCAACCTGTCATATGCCAATATAGGCAAACATATGGAACACGGATCTTGACCCAATATCTCACACCAGTCACAATTATTCTCTGAAGCAGTATGTAGGTCAGAGTGACAACAGAGTGAGATACCTGCTCAAAAGTTTTCCCTAACCACGGTAGCCATGTCTTTGCACAAAGTTTCATTGATGGTATCTGGTGCTTTGTTCACTCATCATCAGCACATCCTGAATCACTCTACAATGTGAATCTGGACACCTGTAAAAAAGTACAGAAGCCAATCTCTGTCTGGTCCAGGAATCATGTTCTCTTGTGCCCTTCTCTATTATCTAGGGATGGGGAGACACAGAATTAGTTGCCTTGTGCATAGAAACGTGTGACGAAGACAATATTGCACCATACGAGCAGATATTCTCCTCTCTGATGCCACAGAGCAGTCTGCAATAAATTACAGAACAAAAATGCTTCTCCTTTAGGCTGAAACTGTTTTCTGCACGTGTAGCTCACAGTTGACCTGGATTATATCTTCTGAACACCATAACTTCAATTTCATATTTATTCCAGACATTGGACCGCATTGTGAGAGACATTAAGGTGCCTAGCAATATCAGAGTGTGATATCCCCATTTCCAATTCATCCGACAACCTTAAAGCCATTTGGCACATCTTATTGCCGCAACAAACCGTTGTCTTCAGCCATTCATTTTTATCATTTACATAAACTATAAATTTTGCCTATTGTTTTTTTATTTTGAGTTTCAAAAACTTGTTCATTAAGTTTTGGTGGCCAGTGTATTTTTTACTATAAATATAACTAAGTTAGCACTTATATAAATATATAGTGTATAAAAATATTTCAAACATTAAGAAGAAATATTATTTAAATATATATTCATTTAAAAACAAATATTGAAAAATACTCTTATTCAACCTCATTTTTTCAAAATATACTAGACTTCCATTTTAAATTGCAATAAAGGTGATACTTATTGCTTTATTACAAGACATTTTTTAATACATGTGTTATTAGAAAATCTCTTTAAGTGTGATAATTAAGAGGCAATACTTTAAATTTGTTTATATATAATTACACAAAACTTATTTTGAATAAAATTACTTACATAATTTAAGAATAAATTTTTTATAAAACCTGATGAAATTTCATATTCTTTGAGATGGAAAATGTAAATTATTTATGATACATATATTTTAGAATAAATCTTGAGTAGAAGTTCCAATTTATTGAAGTACATTTTACCTATTATGTTTATAAATATTTTGTTTTTTCTAAATTCTTCACTCAAAACTAGGGTAAATTGTACTATTTCTAAATAACAGCTGGTATAGCAATATTTATGATTTTTATATATTTATAATAATGAAAACCTTTTTTTCAAGAGAAATAATATTTTTTATTGTTTTATAGTATATTTGTAAAACAAAGTTAAGCAGCTATAGCATGATTAATTAAATGTAGAATGCTATTTTAAAATGGAGCATTCTACAATGGATAACATTTCTAAAACAATCTTGTGACACCACACATAAATAAAATAAAAACTTCAAAATGAAATAAATTTATTTACTAAATTATTACTACAACAAAACTTAATGACTTTAAATCAATTTACAACTTAAAAAAATTAGTTCAACATATTGTATATAATTTAAATATATACTTTTATCTGATAATTCTTATTTTTATTAACATTACTTGCATTTTTTAAATATTTTTCTACATTATTTTTAGATAATTTCGTCATTAAATCCATTCATTATTAACTTGCAAATATAAACATTGTTATTTAAAAATATTAATCTTAGTTGAAGTAAATCAATAAAAAATATAATCTATTTCAGTCTATTTAAATAATGTAAGCAAAACACATTTTTATCAGGATAATTTGACAAGGCATTCATACAATTCAAAACACATAAAAATTTAATTCTAGTTTAAAATACTTTCATTATAAATTTAGAATGTTAAACCAATTATGAAATATATAGTTCTTAATAAAATAAATATAAAATTCAATGCATTCAAAATAAATCATACATACATAAATAAAACAATTTATTTTATGGAAGATTTGAGTCTACATTATTTTATTATCATTGAAGATTTTGTCACACTACTTTTATGTTAAAATACTGCCACATGATTTGAAAACTAATTTTTTAAGCTTTTAAAAGTCAAATAAAGGTCTGCAGGCAAATTACCTTAAAATTCTTCCATATTGAATGGAGAACTTATTTACACAGCAGAAATTGAATGAATATCTTTGCATAATATGCTAGTCTCATTTGTCTCAATCAATCATTTCCTTGAAAAAAATTTCTTCAAAGCACTGATTTAGTGCTTGCACTGCTTGAAGTATTTAATGATTTATATATTTAAAGCATGCACACATTCAAATTTTCAGTCTTGATTTTCTAAATCATTAGCAATATAAAATTATAAGTATGAATTAAAAATAGTTTTAAACTATTTGTTTTATAAAAACATATTAATTAACTGACTTATTTATTTCTTTCCTATTTTGAAAAAAAATATTTAAAATGTGGGACATGAAAGCTAACATTATTGGTTTGACAGGATAATACATAAGCATGCAAATAAAATCAAAAGAAGCAAAACAATTTAATACATTTATAATTTTTTGAAAAAAAATTTAATTTGCAATTATAAACTGTAATAAAAAGTGTTGGAAAAATACTAATTGAAAAATTAAAAATTATTACATACATTTTCATGTTAATAAAATTAAAATCTGATGTAACTATCAAAACAAACAGGAATCATCAAGAAAATACTTTAGGAGTAATATCATAACAAAATATTAAATAACATCATGCTTCACAGAATTATCAACATAACAAAAAATTTGGAATGATAAAGGAAACAATACAGTATTTATAAGCTCTAGATATAATAGTAGCAAATTTCATTGTTTATATTATTTTAATTCAGCTATAAGTGTTTCATTTTCTCGTTGCATTTGCTTATAATCTGAAGTTATTCTTTCTAAATTATCAGTGACTTTTTTCTGATTCTCTTGCTCAATCTGATCTTCTAGTTCTCTTATTTCTCTCATTATAGTACCAGTTTCTTCTACCATCATAATCAAAGCACTGCAGTTTTCATGAAGTGAAGCTAAATATTTATAAGCTCGACGTATTGCTTCATCTTTTTTGGCATCCTTAAAAATGAGTTCATCCGTGACAGTAAAAGTTCTTTCTAGTTTGCCAGAAAGTTTATTGATTTCTTTTTGAACATTTCTAGTATCTAAGAGCACTTTATCAATTTCAGCTTTTTGTTTTTTAATATTTGATACAATTTCCATAATTCTTCGTGTGTATGAAGATCGGCTGACATCTTTAGTCAACTTTTCATAAGCAGTAATTAGATGCTTATGTATCTCTTCTTTCTGTCGAGCTTCTACTCCTAATTTTCGTATTTTCTCTCTCATTACTTTTATCTCTTCTAATTTGCGTTGAGTTTCATTCACTCTCCGAGAGGACTGTTCTTTCAATTCTCTGTATTGCTCAATTAATGGAACTCTATGTTGTTCCCACTGATTTGCTAAGGCAACTAATTTTTGTGTACTTGCATCAATAAGGCCTTGTAGCTTTTCAATATTACTCTCTGCTTGTGGTAATAGAGATAAAGTGCACTTTTTTACTCTGAATTGTTCTTTTAATTCATCTACTTTCACCTGTTCTTTTTTAACTTGTTCAAGAATATTCTGAGATGATGCTTCATAAGTTTTATTTTCTAAAAGCAGAGACTCTAACTGATCAGACAAAGAGTCAACTTTTTGTTGCAGTTCATTTATTTCTGCTTCTCGTTTCTTCTGCATGTCTTCCTCTGAATTACCTTTCTCTACAACTGGAACATTGACAAGTGATGTGCTTGCCTTCTTATCTGGAGTAAACTGCAATTCAAGTGAGTGAGTAAACCGAGAACCTTGCGCACTTTTTTCTTTGCTTAGATCTTCTAATCGTTGTGGGATATCTTTTTGCTGCTGCAAGGCATAAAGCAAATGTTCATTAATCATTTTTCTAGTTTTTTCTTTTTTTAGAGAAGACACTTCTTTTTTATTCAGCACAGTTGTCAAGTCATCTTCATCTATTTCATCTACACACTGAAGCACATATGATAAGGTATTTGCTTCCAGTACTGATGGCTCTAACATAGATCTAGAATTAACTTGCTTTGAAACCACTTGCAAATGCTTCCTTAAATAGTTTTGACATGTTTTATTTACATTCCCTGGATAATTATAAGGACAAAAAAGGGGTGAAGCTCTAAAACGAACTAAGGAAAATGTAGGCTTCTTTAATAAAACTTTACTGTCACTAGTAGCTCCAAACTTACAATAATGAGGTAACCAAGGATTACTTAAACTTTTGGAGAGAGAAATCCCAGTTTCTTTAATAATTAAAGCGGTTTTATCAAGGGGCTCATCTAACGCTTTTTCACTTTCTTTGGGCAAGTTTTCAATCAAAAATAAATATATTTTTCTTAAATCAGTTTCGTTAGAATATAAAAATGTTTGATACCCGATTTCTCCCTTGTATCCTAAATCGGTACAGATAGAAGCTAGAGAAGACCCCAATCGATATCGTGCAGACATGTTCGGCGGAACGCGATGTGATAATTCCAAGGTTGGATTAATGAGCTTCAAACACCGGATAACACCTTCAATTGCTATTTCCGTAGTAAATTCCCTTAGGCTGTTTATTTCTCCAAGATCACAACCTATTTGGCGAAGGGTGTGTAAAACTATTTCATCGACTTCTTCCATTTTTAAATTATAAAGTAAGGAACAACAATTTCATGTGACTAAAACAAATATCCTCTACATCTGCTTTAGAAGAACAATTAAGCAATGTGACAAGTGGGAGGAGAAAAACCTAATGTGTTTTGGTCAAATGTTTTGTTGATAAGGTGTAAAAACTGATTCACTTCACATTAACGATTCATATGGACATTCATTGCCACCTAAAAGAAAAATATTAATCATAATGTGATATTTGATAAAGTGACAAAAAGGTCGAGAGAAAGTGAAATAGAATTAAAATCAATTTTGATCATCACAAATGATTTTGCTTTGTATCTTCAAAGATATTTTCTTAAAAAATTTAATATTAAGCAATTGTTTCATTATGATGAAACACATAGCAAAAATAATATTTGCGTAAAATCAATCAAAATCTGTGTGTATGTTTAACTTAATTCATGAAATGTGAATTCAAGTTAGAGCTAGCTCTATGGAATTCATTTTATTACAAATAATAAATTATGGTGTATTAGCCTTCCGTCCTTTATGATGGAAGTCGATTTCCAACATTAGTTCCATGTATAGCATATGGAACGCCAAATAGAGTTGCATTGTGTAAATTCTAAATAGATCATAATTAAACAATGTTTGAATTTTGAAAATAATAGAACAAGGTTGACAATGAACATAAGGAACCTACATGATTGTGCTACAACATGAGAAAACTTAATTTAATCACTTTAGTGAAATTAGAAATAATTATTTTATTTTCATAAAAATAAATAGAATTAAAATTTTACCCATATAAATTTAAATTGTTTTATTGATTTTTATTTTGTTAACAGAAGTTATGTTTATCCAATTTTCTATCATAAATTCATAATTAAATTAATTAAATGTGATACTTCATTTTATATAAAATTTCATATTGCTTTTCTGAATTCTTACTCTATTTATAAACTCTTTTCATTTTCCTTTAACATATAAACCTTAAATATAAAGTGCTTTATTTTATAATTATGTAAATTTACCTATTAATTTATATGTTTGCATCATTTTTTTTGCGTTAAATTTTACAATTTTTTTAATAATTTTATTTTTTTACAATCACATAATACTTAAATGCTATTTTATAATTTTTCAGTCATCTTTGTTTTGTATATTTAATTTATAAGAATTAAAACACACAATTATTTGCTTAAGCCTGTAGATTGTATTTTTGCATCATAATTTGACATAGAATTTCTTTTTATTTACTTTTAGTTTCATTTCATTTTTTCCTTCTTAAATCTATTATTTTATTACATAAAAATATTGTTAGAGGTTCACTGTACATATAAAAAGTTAATATCGTTTTTTTTCTTTCCAGTTGTTGTTATTTATGACACTTGGACAAGCCAAGCTCGCTAACCGACGGCTATGCGAAATTAAGTCAGAAGAGTGCGATTTTCATTTAACCTTCGCACCACGAAGGTGAAAGTTCATCTTTGCTCTAAGAGTCCTCCAATAGATGGCACAAACTAGAAGATCCACTCCCTCAATTTTGACATTGATTTGGAGGAAGAGGAAATTTTCTCCAGACCATAGCACCCATGGTAACTGCTCAACGACCAATCGTAGGACTTTCGAATGCCCAGATTTAACGAGCACATGTACATTTTTAAGACTGACATTTAACACTCAGATACACAAAGTTTAACTTTTGTGATTTCTGTATGTAAGGACACAGAAAGGGAAAAAAATTGTTTTCACCTTCCTGTTCGTTAGAACATAGAAAAGAGAAACTCTCTAAAAGTTTGTGCTCTTTTATTCAGTAGTTAGATTTAATTTCATTTGAACAACTCAATTTATGAAATTTCGTTTGCTGATTCCGTTGAAATTACATCGCAGTTCAAGAAAGGAATATATTCTTTTCTTAAACTTTTACGTTTACTTAAACTTATAAATTAGTTTAAGATAAACTTATAAGTTTATCATTTGAAATTAAAAAAGAAACTTCTGAAAGTAGACGAAAAAATATTAAATAAGGCAAAAATTGTTATAAAATATGGAATTCCAAAGAACAAATTCTCGACAATTTTAAAATCTCTTATTATGAATTTGACTTTTTCTATAGCAACGATGACGTTAATTTACGCAGAGCAAACTTCATTGATGAATTCCTTGAAAATTTGGTATACTCTGAGACATCAAACCCGACGACAGCACATTACTAAGCTATTAACAATAATAAATTTTATATACTCGTCTTCATAACCAATTGATAAATAGTATTTATGGTAGATTAATATTTCTTATTTATTTCTTAGATACACACACACATATTTAATGTTTATTTTAGCACGAGACTTGTTTGCAGATAAATTCCTTTCATTAAGATTGCTTTTCTTTTATGTTAATAAATCATTAAGTTTTTCAACAAGTCTTATATATTAGGTTATTTTTTAATTTATATTTCTTCAAAACCCATAAAGTTGAAAACACTGAATGAAAATCGTAATCAGAAAGTTTCTTGATTTTGATCCGAGGGATCATGGGATTGTCTTCGAAAAGAAATTGCTAGTAGATATGCTTGTTTTGCTTTGTAAATGTTTTGAAGATGAGCATTGCTATTATAAGGGAGCTTAATTTCCCAAACTGGGGGTAACAACATTATTTTGAGAGGCCATGGTGGCCAAGTTGCAAACATTATTCTAACTGTCGGAAGGTAATGAATTCGAATCTTAACTTAACCACGAGTCCTCCTGTTTACAAATGGGAAATGAGCACATTAAATAGGTCGTGGTCACAATATTCTCCAAGAAAAGTGATAGGTCAATTATTAAGTGGTCTTCCACTTGGTCCCTGTCTCTAAATTAGGAATACTCAATTTTTCCATGTTGTCAATTAAGTTGTTGATTATAGAAACGGGAAGCGAAGATTACACACGAAATAGGTTGTTTTCCACTCTTCATACAGACCTTGAAGGAAGACTAAAAGCAGCAATCTGTCCACCAAGATAGTATAGATATTCTATGAGATTCAGGTCTGGAAATTGAGCTGGTCATCCCATTCTCTCCATACCAAGACCCACAAGATATTTTTCTTAACATCTCAATAAAAGCGTAGGTTATCATCCGTTAGAATGAAATTCTTGCCAATTTCACCTGCATTTGGTAGGACATGTGGATCATGGATCTCATCCCGATATTTGATCCATATGTCCTATTCTTACACCACTCACAATATGTCCCTGGAACTCTTGCAGGTCAGTGTGACCACCGAGTGACATCTCTGTCCAAAAATCACTCTACCACCACGGTAAATGAGTTAGTGTTGGATTGATGGTGTTTAGTGCTTTGTTTCCTCCAGAGCAGCACCCGTCTTGAATCGTCTTCCATGTGAATTTGGACTCGTCAGGAAGAAAATACTGAAGCCCATTGCTGTCTGGTCCAAGAAACGCGTTTTCATACATAGTTTAAGCGGGCCTTTTTCTGTCTTTCAGTTAGTTATCTCGCATTGAGACCTGCATAAGGAAGATGCCTTCGTTTCGTACCAGCAGATGTTCTTCTTCCTGATGCTACAGAGTGGTTAACATCAAGCTGCGGCACAGAAATGCTTCTCCTTTAGTCCGAAAGAGCTATAAAACGGTCTTATGTAGGTATGTAGCTTGTGGTCGGTATTTAACATATTTTTTAACACAGAAGCTTTGGTCTGATATTGATTCAAGAAATGCTGGATCACACTGTAAGGTACATTAAAGCAAGTGCCTTGTAGCATGTGCCTTGTAGCCTTGTGGAAAGCAGCGTGAAGCTACTGAGCCACTGGAGCTCAGCCCTTTCTGACAGAAGGGCGATGCTCTAACCACTATGTTATCATGGCCTTTGGGAAAAGTGTGCTGGGAAACGTTAAATCTGGGTGTAGTCGCAATGTCCTCCAAGTGAAATGATAATGGAGATGCAGGCAAAATATTGGGGGGTTTTTTTGCTTTGTCCCTGCTTCAAAATCACGAAGGCTGTACCCGGCTGCTTCTATCTAACTGGTAGTAAACAACTTAAGGCTAGATACAGATAAGCACACTTGTGCAGCAACAACAACAACTGCCTTTGGGATACATGTAATCTGTATAAATGAATTTTTTATTTTGTTTCATTACCGAAGTTTTGCTCGGAATGAATTGTAAAAGACTACATGAAATAGAATAAACTGATAGCAGAATGTTGGCTTTTGGCTACCATGATTCGTTTCAAAATTTTGAATAAAGGGTTTGTATAATTAATCTAATTCATAACAAACACCATGTTGAACTCTATAAGCCTACTTATGCCACAATGTAATACATTTGCACAGTATACACTAAACAACATTCTTTACGAACTTTTAGGAGCCAGAAATATAGCTCGTAAAATAGAAAAATAAGTATTAGATCTTAAAACGAATATTTTCTTACCAAACTAATCATTATTTTAAGCAAAACGTAACAAATTAGTAATTTCCTGTGCCTGAATTCTTTAAAAAGTCTTTCTCCTAGTTAAATAATTTTAAAAGAAACTATACTAACTTAAATTAAAAAGGAGAGACTGAGATTAAGATGTGTTATTTTTTTTATAATTTTACTTATATTATGACTGTTGCTCCTTCTGATTATCCATCATCTCTGGCCACAGTGTTCTCCAGATCTACTACCTCGCCAGCAAATCTGGTCTCTGATTGGCAATTGACTAATACCAAACTCTGCATCCTCTGATAGATCAGATCAATTTTTGTTATGTTTGAAAATAACATGGGCTGCAATGCCATATTGACTCTTTGATTCAATAATGTCACGACGCCTATCTAACCAGACAGACCGCAACCCTAATCAGTTAATGCTCATGCTAGATATATCTGAACTGAATTCGCTTTTGATATAAGCTTTTCTTTTTCTTTAATATTATATTGACAATGTCAGATAATGTGCATGTAAATATATTTAACCCTTTGACCGCATTCGACGTGTCAGAACGCCATGCATTAATTTGACCAAAGTCGCACATGACGTTCTGATACGTCGTTGAAAATGAGACAGTATTTAACATGTTCATTCGTGTTTATCTCAAAGTAACAATGATAGTGAGATAAAAACCAAGATGCAAAAGACATACAAGATACTTATCAAGCAACGATAGTGAACCTTCTCCTGAGAAATTAGATCAATGGATTTGGGAAGAAAAAGACAATGTACCTAATGTAAAACGGTTTCGTGAAGTGCCTGGAATAAAACCCTAGTGTCTGCGAAGGCTAGGTGCTAATCCTAAACTTTTGGATGTTTTGAATGAAGTCCTAAATGAAGATTTTTGGAATAGCATAGTGGAAGAGACAAATAGATATGCCAGACAAGTGATAGAAAAAGATTTTGGTAAAAAAAAAAAAAAAGGTGGGAGCCATTAAATTCTAATAATTGCATAAAATATGCTGTTCTTACAAATTACTCTACCCCAAAAAATTAAATGTGCTCCAAATGCAAAAAATTATTCGAATAAATGTGCATCCAAAGGGTTAAGAACCGTGAATCCTTTAAGCATATAAATATGTACAAAGATATAAATTGAGGCACTGGTATGAATTCTATTAATTAAGTTCTATCATTCAAAATTATCTGTGAAATTTTAAATCTATACATTCAGGTGTTCAATTGCCCTATATATTATTTAGGTAGAACGAATGTCACCAAAAATTACCAGTTTTTGAGACATTACGTCTATTAAAAAGTCACTGGATGGTAAGACATTACATCCATATTATTCGATTTTTCAATTGCTGGGTCTTAAAATCTTAATGTAAATGAATGCATTTGTATTCTTAAGAAAGAGAAGTTTTAGCACTCTTTCCATAAAATATTTTATTCAGACATGTAGATTCAATTCAGATAGATTGTAAAATGTAGAAATGTTTTTAATATTTTTAAAAGTTCATGCCCACCTTATACTTGTTAAAAATTCAGAAAAGCTTTTTTTAAAATGAAAAGAAAAGTTCTTGATTAAATAAAAGAGCGAATTTCGAAATACAGTTTTGAATAAAACTTTCGAATTGGAAAAGACATAATATATTTTTATATTTTCAACATTTTATAAGTTTTTAAAGTGATTATTCTGTTTGTACATTTAAAATGGAGTCATAGATTAAAACATATTGTCATCTCAGCCAAAATGCTGTCACTTTTCTGATATGCGAAATGTTAAATGCGAAATATGTGTATCCTTATCTTGGACGCACTTTAATTAATCGATTAAAACAATATCCGGACAAGAAAGTATTGGTGAGTGTTAACAAATAAATCTAGTGTGAGATAAACATTATTAGTAAAGAAAGGTAAGTTTAACAAGGAAATTGCTGTTAATAATAAATATACTTTTAATGGCGATAAATGGAATAGATATTTTAGTGGATTGAAAGTTTTTTTAAGTAAATGTTATTACACATTAGCTGTAGATTATTCATTTCCCATCACCAATTAAGCAAAAAATGGTAAATATGAAAACTAGCAGGGTTGGTAATATAATAGTTTCCATTTCACCTTATTTTTTAATATAAATCGAGAAAAATGTTTTAACTATCAACACCTTAATTTTTAAAAAGAAAATTTAAATTTTATTTTAAAACTATTTTATAACACCAATGTTTTAGTCTCTTTATTATTTTATAGACAAATGAATTAAGTATTCATTTATTGCTAGTTTTCCATATAGTTTATAAGTTGGGATTAAAATTTTATCTATACGTTTTCAGTAAATAATATTATTTGCATGAATTTTCTGCTATTATTCTATCACTTTTTGAATAGATTTTTTACAACTTCTTGGTAAATAATTTTGAAATAAAAATGGACTAAAAAATTAAGTTTATTGAGAATGCTTTTCGTTTATTCATAACATTGCAGTAATTATTTTGCCTCATAAACAAGAGCTTTACGTCTTAATAAATTTAGTTCACTTTGAGAGTTAATTTGTCAATGCTTTCATTGTTATTACATTATGTTTAATTAAAAATATATTTTTTTAAAGCACTAAATATTAAATAATTTTTCTAGATTTGTAAACTATAGTTACAAAATAGAACTATTTGTTTGAGGAATTTCACTAGAAAGAAATAAAAAACAAAATATTTTAAAGAAGTAGTTAATAGGAATACTGAAATAAATAATAATTATTTCGTCTGATTAAGCATATAAATATATTTAAAAACTATGTCTTTTCTTTATCCTACACTTATAAATATGTTGGAATTAAATGAAAAATGTTTACAAATTACTAATTGTTCACAAACATATCCAAATAAATTATTTCGAGCTGCTTAAAATAAGGATTTAAAAAAAAAAAAAAAACAGTGATGAGAATAATATCAATCGAAAAATATTAGATTTAAAAATAAGAATTATTATATTTTAATGTATTTCGAGCTGAATGCTGAATAATATATTTAGACTAAGTAAAAAATAGAGAAAATTTATATTTTAAAATACTTAAACCTTTTAGATTTTTCGGAATATGGAAAAATTATCATGGAAAATTATCATTTCAATGTTGTAATTAAGACATACACTAAAATTAATAGTTTATGGTTCTGTAATTTTATTAAGTAATGAAAGCACATTTAAGCTTCCTAGTTAAAAATTAATCCAGAAGTTGAAAGATTAATTATATCATGAAAAAAGTCAAGAAAGGAAACATAAAATATTAACAATTACCAAAATTTTATAAGTTAATTAACACCGAAACTTCGAGTCATTACAACTATATCTCCGACAAAAATAAACATATTGTTGGATGAAGATGAACATTTTAGGGTCACAAACTTTATTACAAATATTTATGTATAATCTTTTATTTTTAGTGATGATAATTTTCAAAAAATAATGACCTGTTTACGATAAAGCCATATATATTTCTTGTTAAACAAAATACTTATACTGAAATATGCAGTAAAAAATGTATCTTGAATAATAACTTAGGTTATTGCATTTTGGTTAAAGATCTGTCATTATTTCTTTGGTAAAAAGAAATTATGTAATCTCCAAGAATCTTGGACTATAGATGTTTGCTTAAGGCCCTGCCAGACAGAATTTCTTTCCAATGGATTCTTCTGGAGATATGGCAACTAAAAACTGATACATTGGTAGAGAAAGGAACTTGAATAAGGCAACGTATTAATCGACCACTTTCATTTCAGACAGCTAATTTGTTAACTTGACTATTAAGAAAATTATTTAACAGGATATGAAGTGTAATGGAGGATACTAGGAAAGAAAAGGACTGTTCCCAGTCTTCCAAGAAAGACAGCAATAGCTCTGTTTTAGATGTTTGACTGGATATGACTGCAAGATCACCTCATCAGAATTGGATTGGATTCCCCGAACCCTGTATTTTGTGTGATTCAATTCAGTTTTGATTTTTAAAACTTTAAATATATCTGTAATGTACTGTCTCAGTATGAGGGCATAGTCAAAAAGTATTGAAGAGTCCGTCTTTATTGTTACTTATGATACTTGGACAAGTCAAGTTCGCTATGCCTTGGCTATGCGAAATTGAGTCAAAAGGGTGGGTGTCTTTCTTTTAATCAGAGCACCACGAAGATGAACGTACGTCTTTACTCTAAGACTCCTCCGATAGATGGCATTACCAGAGGATCTACTCCCTCGATTTAGACTTTGATTTGGAGGAGAAAATTTTCTCCAGACCATTACAACCATGGTAACTTCTCAACGACCAACTACAGAACTTTCGATTAAACAGATTTAACGAGCACGTATATCACATGTACTCGGTGGGTCTTGTCAGTATTGGGAATCGAACCCAGTCCTTCCGGAAGGAAGGCCGATGACCTAACCACTAGGCTACTACAACCCAAAGGAGCCGCGGTGGCCTGGTTGGTTAGGTAGTCATTCTCATTATTGGCTTAACCAAAGTGTTCTAATAGCGGATGGGGAACGTTAAAATGCCATCCAAGTGAAATGATACCTCTGGGGGTGGAGGCCAAGTATTGGGAGTCTTCTGCTTGTTCCTTGCTTCAAAATTACGAAGACTCCACCAGACTGCTTCTATCTAACTAGTAGAACCCAAATTAGGCACAGGGAAGCATGCTGGCCCAAAAAAGTACCCGTGAAATGATTCCATTTTTTAATTCATAGATATATATATATTTTAAATCATCAATATGAAAGCATGTTTAAAGATGTCTTGGTTTCATAATTATAATTGTTTTTTTTAAAGATAACTTAGTGATTAGGGTATCGGCCTTCCATCCGGAAGGATGGGGTTCGATTCCCAATGCCGCCAAAGACCCACTGAGTACATGCAATATACGTGCTCGTTAAATCTGTGGAATCGAAAGTCCTGTGGTCGGTCGTTGAGCAGTTACCATGAGTGTAATGGTTTGGAGAAAATTTTCTCCCTCTTCAGATCAATGTCAAAATTGAGGGAGTGGTTCCTCTGGTGGTGCCATCTATCGGAGGATTTAAAAAAGAGCAAAGAGACGTACTTTCACCTTCGTGGTGCTCTGATTGAAACGAAAGACGTTCCCTATTGACTTAAATTCGCATTGCCAAGGCATAGCGAGCTTGGCTTGTCCAAGTGTCATAAGTAGCAACAACAAGAAATTTATTAAATCATCTAATTTTCAACGAACATAATGTTCTACTTACATTTATTGGAAATCTATTTTATATAGCACATACATTAGTTTACTGGCAGATCTGAATGAAAAAAGGCTCTTTTTTAAAACAACGAATGCTACATGCACAATTTGATGACATTTGGAGTGGAATGAACATAGCTTTAGCTACTTTTGATGCTGTATCACAAATAAGAGCGCTAACATTGGTGTGACTAACAAAGAATCGGGATGTAGGAAGGCAACTAAATCGCATTCCAGACGAATTCTAATTTTATTTACAGAAACATAATGACCACATCTGTGCTTAACACCATGAAAAGCAAGTTTCCAGCAGGACACATGATGTTAGTAATTCTTTACATGCAACGATATTACGCGATATCCAATTGGATGCATATCTTAATAAATGCGAATAAAAATTCGCATTTCAATATTTGAATATGAAGTACTAAGCTAAAGTTATCTTATCTTTGAAGCCACCTTGATGCTACTTTATAGCAGGACAATGCACTATCTTGCTTGTATTTTTCATGGTGTAAAGTAGACTCAGTTTCATGGTCAGTGAGTAATACTGATTTCTCATCAACTGGAAGTATTGGGTCAGTGATTGGCATTCTATGACTAACTGATTTCTATGTTCAATGAACTATGGAATATCGTTTAAGCTGCATAATATGTTACCCACAATCTGTTTAACATTATTATCACAGCTCTTAGCCATACAACCTGTCTAGTGATTTGCATGCCTGACTGCGGATAAGGAGGTCCTGGGCACATGGATGTATTCTCTCCCTCGCCTTAGTCCTTTCCTTGTATGAATGGTTGCCTACTCTATAAACAGCTACCTATGGCATGTGTGTACTGAGGAAGTCAGACTCCACATCAAATTACAGTTCAATTGGAAAAGTGGAGCAGCGCAACCCATATTGTCACAATAGCTGGTACAGAATAACAACTCAGAGCTTTTATTATTGAGATACCACAGATAAAAATACTGAGATTCCTTATGATTTATAATTTCAAATTTTCGGTTATTTTATCCTTCTGTTAATGTATAAATCCATTAAACGTTCTGTTATTTGCATTCATTCTTAATTTAATGACCAGTTTTTATTTTTATCAAATTACAATTTTTAATACATAGAAATGTTCCTGATAATATAAGAACTGGTTTATTTTAAAAAGTCCAGAAACAAATAACCTTCTAATTTTAACAATGGGTTGGCAAGAGAATAATTTGAGTTTGTACAGATGGCACATTACAGAAAGCCAAATTTATATTTTTCTTTTTACTCCAATATACAGACACATGAATATGATAAAATTCCTTATCGTTCAGCAGCTGACTTCAGAATGTCTTAATAAAAGAAGAAATTTTCCATTGTTTTTTCAAAAAATTTCAATATCTTAAATCAAATTGACTCTCTTAATAGACTTATCTGAGCTTCGGATTTTTCAGATTTTGCACCAATAGTTAATTCAAAACTTTCCCCAAGGAGTACAATAATGAAAATTAAACTATTCACTCATGGTAGATGGCTTTTTACTTATTAAGTACCAATAAGGAAAACTTAATAAGATTTGCTTTCTATGTGGGTTTTTGCTTAGACAATAACTCTTTTAAATAAATATTTATTTTCTTTACCAAACTTAGGTGTCTAAGAACATGTTTCCAACAAATAGCATTTTTGAAGAGCTATTGCACACTTTATTAAATGACATTGCATCTAACGCATGTACAGTACAACCGTAAATGCAAATCATTGCCAGGATCTTGAATAAATCCCAATTTTGAGCAGTAGAATATATTTTCTTAACATTTCGAATTTTTTTATATGTTTACAGTCAATGTTAATGGTGAATTTTTTATGAAAGAAAACTGGTTCCTCTGAGTGGCTAATTCAGGGTTTAAAAGTACCTCTCTTGTATGCAATTAGTTCAATTTATTCATCTTCTATGCAAGTAGCTAATTTCCTCACATTAGCAACCTAGAAAAAGCAGCACTATTTTCCTCTTACCTTTTTCAATTAATTTACACTTATCTTGGAGTAAAAATTACACGCAGTATACATTAAGCTGATACCTCTAGCCTTTGGAGCTGCAATTTATTGGCTAACAGTGTAGGTACACACAAACTGCATATCTTTTTAGAACTCGCGGATCAAATTTTTTAACAATACAATTTACTCAAAATTTATTAAAAATATTTCTTTAGAAATGAGTCTATTTTTAGTACTTCTGAAGAAATTTAAGATAAAATCTGACGAAAAATTCATAACATAGTTTAATTATGTTAAAATAGATAAATTATTTAAGATTTTTTGAAATATCACTAATAAAATTTCTTAAATAATTTTATTTCAAATTCAGTTAAAAATATAAGGGTTATAATAACTTTTACTTGTGATAGATCATTTTTTCAAAACGGGAAAATTTAAATAAGAATGCTGGCATTTTATTTTATAAGGGCATGTTATAAAATAAAATTCCACCACTTTTTTTTTTAACTATACTAATGCAGTAAGTTTTGTGTGATACATTTCTCTACTTATCTTTTGAAAACATTAAATCCAACAGTATCCTTTATGATAAAATTTTGTAAAATAAGAATTCAAATTATTCTTTTTGAGTAGAAAAAATGATATAGTTTTACATAAAAAGCAACATTTACTTTAAAATTTGAATCTATTAAAAATAAGATTTTAGCAATATAGTTTACAAAAACTTTTGTGGTTAACATTCACATTTAAAGGCAGTATTGATTTACACACAATCCAAGAGTTTCCTAAAACAGGATTACAAGAAACAGAAATTGGAAGCTTTTACATTTAAAGAGGGGGAAAAGGAGAGAATACATTTAACTTCAATATATTTAAATAAATTTCTCACAATAATCTTTTATACTAATTTTTGAGAATGTAATGAGTTCCAATAGTGTTTTTGTATTATCAGTCACAATATTTAGGGATTAATATTAATTAGATACTATAACATCTAATTTTAAAAGTTTGTATGAACATTTCATAAAAATTGCTACAGTTAATAAATGAGAAAAAAATAACAGACTTCTAATAAATTCAATTTTTAAGTGTAATGAAAATAATTTTGTAAAAGTGATTGAGAAATCTTCCCACGTTTTTAGTCACTAATAAAATAGAAAGCAGCATAAAGTGTGAAACAATATTGTGACAAATAGGAAAAAAGGCATGCAAATTTTTACATGTAAAAAATGAGCAAGAAAAGTTATGGAAATTAAATGAAAAAATACACACTAAAACAGTCAGATGAATCCATACTCGTTTATTTACCAACTATATTTACAGCAGATGTTACAAACAAGTATGGAAGAAGGCTCCAGTGGTCTCAAAGCTACATAACAAGCTAAGCCATTTCACTTAATAGAGATGAACAAGTCAG
Organism: Latrodectus hesperus; assembly: GCA_037975125.1. Taxonomy (NCBI): domain Eukaryota; kingdom Metazoa; phylum Arthropoda; class Arachnida; order Araneae; family Theridiidae; genus Latrodectus; species Latrodectus hesperus. The sequence continues at coordinate 5,120,529 of JAJQOW010000017.1, read as the reverse complement.
CCAATGAGATTTCATATAAATTAGACATAAATAAAATTTCAGTTCTATTTTCTTTTGCATTACTTGGTCGATTCCTCCAGGTATGCAATGATATCTGCTCGCTCTTGTTTTTTCTTAAGACCGGCAAATACCATCTTAGTACCAGGAATGTATTTCTTAGGGTTTTCTAAATACACAAACAGTGTATCTCTGTTCCATGTAATACCTAAAATAAAAGAATATCATGCAACATAAGTTAAATGCTGACAATTTAGTCATCATGATTTACAAAACTCTTATGTAATAGTATTTTAATAGTTGCTTATATTCTTTTAAAGTACAAGACACCTTAAAGTTTCTAAAAGGCTTTAATACAGAATAAATAATTAATTTCAATCATATGCAATAAGACCATTTTTACAAGAGAACTATAAAAAGGCACATTTCTAAATAAAATTTTACAGAGAACAGTAATAATTAAACCTATTATAAATGAGAACATTTTTTTGGATTATTAAAATACTAAATAAATTAATGGTTTAAAAATATTCAATAAAAAACAGCACTACGAGGCAATAATAGTTTTAAATTATGATGAAATCTACTTCGACTTATATTTATACAATTTTTAAAATAAATACTCAGCATCCTGTGATTACAAGATCTTAAAACACTATTGATAATTTCTGATACATGGGACTATAAGAAAGATTAGGTAGGAAAATTTTTGCATGAATTTTCCCCAACAATTTCTGGATTTTAACACTAGCAGTTCAGTTATCCATAATTTAAAGGAGTTACAATTCTACAATAAAAACATCACCTCAAGTTTCTCAACCACGATATAAAATTTAAGAATTATAAAAAAATCAGATGATACAACTGATGAATCAGCATGCACACACACACAAAACACACCCAGAAATGAATTTGCAAAGATGGTTTTCAAAATTTTGTATTTGTAAATGGAAAATAAAATTATTATTGAATCTATTGAACTACACATAAAGGAAACAGCCATTGCACTGTAAAATCATGAATGTTCATAAAAACGATTATCTAATTTTATGAACTATTGTAGTTTAATGCTTCAATTTAAATATTCACTTTTGCATTTAGTTCATTTTTCACAACTATTTATATCAGTTGACGTTTAGAATTCTGTAAGATAGTTTAAGTTAGTAAAGATTGTAACTTAGGATAGCCGTGACTTTTACAAAACAATTAAAGTGCATATATATTCAAAGCATTCTCATCTTCTGCACCTCTATAATTTCCAATTACAATATTCAAATTAAGTCCATTTATTAATATTTTTCCATTTATATGAAATTACCTTTGCTTTTGTTAGCTTCTGTGTATACATAACCAGCAGCCTGGCCAGTTTTGCGACCAATTAGACCATTAAGATTTGGTCCAACCTTATGCTTGCCTCCCTTTTCCACTGTGTGACATTGGGAGCATTTCTGCACAAACAACTTCTTACCCTTTTCAGGATCACCAGCTGGGATTTCTTCACCCATTTGCTAAAATAATTTAAAAAATGTAAGATTTTTTAGTCAAAAATTAAAAAAAATACCAAAATAAACAAAATTATTATACTTAAGTAATGCAATTTAAAATGTTTGACATACTTTAGACAAATATTAGATACTTTAATTCAACAGATATATTTATTTATTTTAATCTTATAGTTAAATTTGAACTAGGGAACTTTTTAAATTTAATAAAATATAAAAGGATTTCTACAGCTAATTTAATGAAAGACATTCTCCGCAATTTTAAGGCTACAATTTACCTTTTACAAAAGTATCTAAAGTAAGATTGAAATACCACGAAAAAACAGCCATAATTCTATGAAAATTATTAGACAGGTAAATAAGAAATTTAAGCAAATTAAGAAAACACAACGCTTAAAAAATTCAGTGAAACAAACCTTTAAACAACAATTAATCTATTAGTTTAGTTGTAAATGTGAGCTCAGACTGCATATTATACAAATTTGATTAGATTTCCTAAAATTCAATTTTCAGATAAAAAAATTCAAAATTGAAAAATCTTTAAGTTTTCCTCAAAGTGATTTTCTTATAAACTTTTAAAGGAGTTTCATGAAATATTAAAGTGATGCAGTTTGATTTTGAGAAATTTTATTATTTAAAAAAAAAAATTTTAAAGCTATATTCCAAAATATTTTATGAATACTATCTTTAGTGCTTATAAAGTTTAAGATCTTAAAATTTATAAAATGTACAAAAAAAAGTTGTGTATCAATTATATGCATTCACATGCAAAATAACATTTTCTTAGCAAGAGTATAATGATGATGATTTTTACCATAACATTTCATTTTTTTTTATTACTATTGAAAAGCTATAAATGAAAAATTTTAAAATTAAGATAAAAAATTGTAACTTTTTGTTTTTAAGAAATTTAATCAAAGAATTATACTAAACAAAATTTTCTTTTGTCATTTTATTGATTTTATAAAGAGAATATATTCTTATTTATATATTAACAAGAATGGATACAAAAGTTTTCATTGCAACCTACATTGGCTAGTGTCTAATTGACTTGACATGGAATGACCTAAATAAGTGTTCTATATTTCAAAACTAAGTACTTATCCTTTTCCTCCCATTTAAGAGGATTCAGGAAATTTATTGATGCTCTAATTATTAAGGTATATTAAAAATTGATAGAGAATTTATATATTAATCATTTTGGTATGCAAAACATAATGTGATCTCTCTTCCAGATTTACATAACTGAATAATTAGTACATTGAAAAAGATTAATCTTTTATAATTCAAATATTTAACAGATTTAAATCCAAAATAGCAATTTTAAAATTCAGATTTCAAATTTTAGGATCTCTTAAATCTTATATAATTTGAATTGCAAATATTTACTCAGAGAATATTAAAATATATACATTTCATTTAATGAATTAGTTTTAAAATTTTTAATTTAAAAGTAAACAAACTAATTATAAAATAAAAAAAAATCAACACATTTTTTTTCAGTTTTAAGTTATTACGCTAGAAATTTCATATTATTTAACTCAATCAAAACCCTTGCTATAAATTTACAAGTAGGGCAACATTGCAAAGAGTTCTAGTACAACACTTTTAATGTAATTAACAATTAAAAAAATCACTTACGCTTACCAATAATATACTTTGAAAATGAAAATTGTACTACAAATCTTTGACATTTAATTTAATGTAAGCATAATGAAATTCCTGATTTCATTAACAAATAAGGTCAGCATTTTCTACAGATAGAGTGAATTATTGTATAAATATTTAATGTTTTACAACATTATACACAAGTACTTTTGCTTATCATTACGATACTTAGTAATTAAATCAATTTACTCATAAACTTTCACCAAGGTCATAGTGTAAAAATTTGGGTAAATATTTTTCATAAGTTTACGCATTTAATTAAATTGTATTATTACCTATTTAAATAATAAAAAAAGTTATGATAAAAGAATTAAATAAAATTAAATGTAAACGCAACACAATAGGAATATTACATAAGAAATTGCCGGCAGTGGTAGTTACGTAATCAAAACCTACTCCAGTTATTTTTCTTTAAAAAGAAGAGATTCTCAATATTCTGTAAAACTTATTATATACAATATAAGGTGACAGTTTTATTTTTAACGATTTCAGTTATCATGATTCAAACAGGGTAAAAAATGTTCACTAATTGATTAAATGCATGAGTGCACAGTGAAAAATCTTACTAAAAATTTAGATTTAAATCAAAAAAGTAAAGTATCAAGAATAAACAAAATAATTACCAAGAACTACGAAATACTTACTGTTTATTTATTAAAAATTAAGGGAGTAGACAAATATTTTAAATTTACGTGCGCTACGAAAGCACCGCTTTCAGCAGTAAGCAAGGACGAAAAGATCAAGATGAATAAGCATGCGCTATTTAACGAAAGAGGGTAATAAAAGGATGCCAGATTTGAGATGTTTTCATATTTTATTTGAAATATAAATTAAAAACAAATGTAACTATATTTTATGTAAAATTACTATTAAAGACTAAAATAGACAGCATTTTAAATAAATGCAATGAAATTATTTGTTTAAATTAAAAAAATCTTTGATTTTAAATATTTGATATTAAATTTGGAAATTATGATTCAATCATATTTATATTATTTTCTAACAATTTTTCTCGCTTTATTTTATTTATCAAATATTTTTATTCATAGAGAATTTAATAATTACAATTATTCAAACAAAGAAACAACAAAAAAACAAATAAAATCATTTATTTGTTATTTTATAAATAACGTGTGCGTCTCTGCTCGTAGCAGTCGTGGCCGAGTGGTTAAGGCGATGGACTCGAAATCCATTGGGGTTTCCCCGCACAGGTTCGAATCCTGTCGACTGCGAAGTGATACATTTTTGTGAAAATATTTCGGTGCTTTATAAATTGACTTTTAAGGTCAAACATTATAGATTTAACATTACAGAAAAACATTAGAACTGATACGGAAAATCATAGTGATAGGCAACGTTATTTTAGCTCCCTATATAAATATTATGAATGGTTCACAATAAATGAAAAAATAATCTTAAAATTTTTACAGAGTTCCTTTATGAATAAAAGTAAAACTCATTTTTAAATTGCGTTAAATGTTTTATAAAAAAATTTAATATTTTCTTTAAATGATTATAATAAAATGTGATGGTGCCATCTAGCGACACCATTTTAAAATTCAAGAGAATTAATTTTTAAAAAACTGAATTTGAAGAAAAAGTATTATTGAGTGTCAATAATTCAGTTTTGAGAACAACAATTTTAATAAAAACTTTTAAATTTTGCACATCAACTCATTAACTAAAAGAAAAGTTAATTCAGAATCAAACTTAATTATGTGTAATATAAATACTTAAAAATGTAATTATGTGTATAAATTTTTTTTACTTCACAGTTTATTTTTTAGCTGTTATGTAACTTGATATTTCAATAATTCATAAATCTATAAATTGATAATCAGTATTATTTCTTGAATTTGTAATTGCTTAATCAAAATATTCCTTAATATGTAAAGAATAGACAGATAAAATTTTGTCACGATATTTTTATTTGTGGTTGACAAAATCTTCAAACACTCAAATTAGTTTTTTTTCGCATATCTACCCATTAAAAACTTTTATTTCAGTAAAGAAGTGTATTGAAACTTACATAATATTTTTTTAGGTTATATATAATTACTTAGCTAATTTCTCATCAATAAACATCTAAAATATAATATTACTGTCAAAAATTGACACATCAAAATATAGATCGAAATTATTATGTAATTACTTAGAATTTAACTTAAAATATTTCGTTCTTTGATAAAATTAATAATTCCTAAAACATAAAAATATGTTTCCTTTTAAAAAAATTTAAAAGCATACAAGCAGAAACATTAGGAGAGTTAATTTTTTTAAAATATATTTTAAAAATTATATAGTATTTTACAGCAATTTTTCCCATTATATTTAGTGAAGCATTATATCTATAAGTTAGAGGTTAGCTTGAAGTATTATACTTCTTTAATCTAATGAGATTTTCATTAAAAAATGATAAGTAATTAGATATTTTAATTATAAAATTATTAATTTATAAATAGCCTGAAAGAATTTCACTAGCTCATCCATATTACAATTATAAAAAGGATTTAGCATTTTAAATACCATCTTGAATAAAACAGATATCAAAATTTGAGTCATTTTGAATAACTATGACTTTTATTTAAATAAATCAATAAAAAAACTATTTTTAAGCTACATTTTCTCCTAAAAAAAGATACAAATCAACTTCACTTTTAAAAATTGGTCCTTATAAAATATAATATAAAAGTAGTTTACATTTTAGTATCATTCATGTCGTTTTGAGATAAAATTTTTAATTTTTCTGGAAAAAACATGGTTCAACCAGAATCTTTAATAATAAAAAATAACTTATTTCGAAATACTTGATACTGGCTTGCCAAAAAAAAAGAAACTAGTGTTTTTTTAAGCACTTATGTGAGTACATTTGTAAGTATAAGAATTCTAAAAACTGAATAAATATTTAATTTCATGATGTCAGAATGAATTATTTTCTAAATATTTTTTTTAAATTTATAAAACATGGGTTGGGCACTAGAAATTTTTTGAAAGAAAGTCTGTAATTTTCTGTTATAATTATTTTAAATTTACTTATCACACAATAATAAACAGTAGCTTTGCAATAAATGTATTTTGTACTGATATCGAAAGATAACGATATGTATCATTTATATATTATTCCTCAGTTTGATGACTAAGATTTAAATTTTGTTTTCTACAAGATTTAATGCACACTTATTTTTTAAAAAACTAAACTAAATAATTTGCTTTGCTAAGAAATATGAATAATTTGTTCTGTTTCTCAATGATTGTTGATATCCAATTATTTGATTTTATGAAGATTTTTTATAGGCTTAGTTAGCAATAATAAATTGTGTTGAAAAAAAAGTCTTTTAATAAACATTGTTAAAATTTTCACTATTTTGTAAAATAATTACACAAAGAAATGTGTGTTAAATCTGTAAATACAATTTATTACTTTTTTATTTGTCAATGCTCATGTTAAGTAAAAGAAAAATATCTTTATGCATCAACACTGAATCATGAATGAATGTTTAATTAAGATTTTAACTAATATTTTTAAGCAATCACATGAAAATTTATAATTTTTATAAATTTATAGCAGCATTTGCTTTTTTATTTCATGATACCTGTACACAATTTGATAGATGTAACTCTTGGAAGCAGAGAGGTATCATAAATTTTTTTGAGGTGACTCATTTGCTACATTTTCTTTCTATATTATAAGACACGTTATTATATCATTAAGTATATGAAAACAAAAATTACAAATTGATATTAAAAATTGTGGGAAATTAAAAACATATTTTCAGTTTTTCTCTTTTTTTCAAATTATTTGGTTGTAAAACATATATTTCTAGTTTTTCTTCTATTTTTTAATAACTTGACTGTACAGCACTTATTTTTAAAATCCTAAAAATTTTCTAAAATAAAATAACTATTTTGTCAATATAAAACTCTATTCTTATTCATTAAATAAGAAAGGTAGTTGTTTTTGATTACGGGCTTATTCTTAATAGTCCAAACATCATGAAAATGTTTAATAATGTAATATTAATTTCAGAGATAGAACTTGAATACAATATCACGACAATGATGTTTAGGCAATCAAGATGGATGCCATTTGAAAAAAATCTTAATAATGCAGGCAGCTTGCAATATTATTACAGCAACGATGTTAAAACACATTAATATTAATATAATGTAATATTTATTTCAACTACAGAACTTGAATGCCAAGTAGCAATTTATTTATAATATTTACAGGAAAACTAAAAATTAGACATGCTTGAATGTTTTAGCACAGGGAGTAACTTTAAAGAAAGTAACATTTTTTAAGAAGAAAAAAGTCTTAAATTTTATGACAAGTACTAACTTTCCTTAATAAAATTCGATAAACATCAAGTGACAGTTAAATAGATGTAAGAAAATATATATACATTTTGCAAAAATATAAATAAAGTCTAAATAAAACATGTCTATCAACAGAATTTAAAAGTATATTATTACACATGTGTTAGACTGCATAACATTTTTTCATCAAGAGTTTATTGTTTGAATATTATTTTCACTATACAGTGATAGATTGTGAAGACAACCTAGCAACTTTTATTCCTTTCTATTTATAAAAAGGAAGTGAAAGGATTTTATAAAGGAATGTGAAAGTCTCAGAATTTGAATGGTCAGTTTCTTATATGTAACTCCAAAAAATGTAAGATTCTTGGAAGAAAAGTTAAATCATTATAAAATAATTTGTATGCATCCCTTTATTTAGTTTATTTCTACACCAATGCACATTTCCATGACTTTGTAGTTCAATATTCTTGAAAAAGTACATTATTTTAAGAAAAATTTAATCAAAATAAGTTTTTTAGAAGTGATAAAACCTAATTACCTGAAGGAAAACTCAACTGTACATGTATATCTGTTAAAAGTTATTATTTTGCATTTATTTAAAATGATAAACATTACTTTCACATTTATAAAATTAAAGTATATAAGCTGAAAATATATAAATTCTAATGACACAATTAGTATTTATATTAAATTCTTCAGTTAAGCAATATATGTTAACATGAAATCAAAACAAATTTGGTGTTCACCAATTTACACATTTCTAAAATATACCATTATTTAATTTAGTATTTTACAGCACTACTTAAAAATTTTTGCAAGTCTTTTATTTCATCTCTGGTAGAGTAAGCCAGTTCTTTACAAATATTAGAAGTGAAGTTTTTTGCAAACTTTAATGACTTATTTTTGATATATATAAACTTACTCTCGAATTAGTTTATAAATTACCTTAAATAGATTTGTTTGCTATTCTCCCCATGCACTTCCAATGGGATTCATATTTGGGCATTTCCTGTTGTGTTGGAAAAAAATACTCTTTCTAAAACAAATGATTATGTAAATATTTTTTAAGAAAGAATGATTTCTAATTCTTATACCTTTGTAAATTTTCAATGTAGTTAAATTAAAACTTTTCCTGAATGCACATTTTTATGCAAATCGTCTCTTTTTCTGATATTTTAGACCAGTCGCTGAAAATAACATTTTGCTGTTTCTGTCCATTCACAGCAGTATATCATAACACAACAATTTATCATTGATATTACTATTATGTGTGAATTCAAAGATAACAATGTGATACTATGATTAATCCCTTTGAGCCGAGCTGGCAGCCGAATGGTTAGCGCTCTTGCCTTCGATTCAACAGTTCGTGGGTTCGAATCCCACCTTAAGCATGGATGTTTGTAGTGGTTCGGAATCCACTTTAAACTGTAGGTCCCGGTCTAATTAGCGCTCGTGAGCAAAAAATGACCGTTGAGCGACAAATGAGCCAAACGCTTTGAAAAACCAGAAAAAAGCTTCACATGATTGTGATTAACAGAGTTAAAATAAACATTTTTCTTATTTTATTTGCAGAATCTAAAATTATCAAATCAATAAAAATTTCATTTATTCACAAAAAGTAAATATGTTTGTATTCTTTATTAAATTATTTGAATTATATTACATAATATATTTATTTTTAGATAATTTGAGTGTAATACATTTGATGGAAGGTTTAAATTTACTAGTTGATAATTCATAGGAGAATTAAAAAATTTTAATGACATGCATATACACAGAAGTTCTGAAATATAATTTTTGTTAATTTACTAAAAAACTAAGTCATTAGTTTCGTGAGCAAATAATATTGAACTTAAAAATAACTTCAACTTAATGTTAATCGAAGTTTAACTTTGGTGTAAATATAAAGGAAAAAAAGGAAATACATTGAATTCTAAGTTCAATGAATTATACCTGGATGTTTTTAATAAATTTCACTTTTAACATTTTAGTAAGTTTATAAATTTTTGTTACAGTGAATTACTTGTTTTCAGATATAAAATTTCAGTTATTTCATGCGCATATTATTCAAAAGTATTATATACATCACATTGACATTGTGAACACTGCCAAAATCAATAAGTTACTAGTATTTGTATGAAGCCTTCTTTGAAGGCGAAGGATGTCATGGACCTGGTCTGATTCAGACCAGGGGATAAGAAAGAAGAAGCATAATATATATCAATATAGAATCGTATCATGTAGAGCATTTGAATGTATCACTCATTATACTATTTGATTAAAAAAATATACTAAATTAATAAGAAACTTTTAGTGGTGAGGCTGATATATTTTGAAAATTTATGGAAGTAGGCAAAAACTTAGGACTCATAAGTCAGACTGGATGATAAATTAAAAAATAATTGAATATTTCAGTTTTAGCAAGCAATTTATCAAATTTTAGATAATTCTGAAGAATATAATCTAAGCAAAATTTTATGATTTTATTAATTAATGTCTTCAAAATAAAAGTTAATTATACATACACAGAAGTTTTGTCATGTTTTACATAAGCAAAAATATATTTGGAAGAAAGTAATACATATTTAAATGTGTACTAAGTAATTTTTGTTCACGTATAAATTATCTGTAGGAAATTTGAGTAATTACATGATTTCAATTTGTCATTTTTATAGCTATAATATTTACCATATTATTAATCCCATTTTGCAGAGTTTATAAATTAAAAAAATATGCATTTCCTTTAGATTCTCATAAAACAAACCCCATAGATTTTCCAATCATTAAATTTTTCCAGAGGGAGCTGATATTTTGAGCTGAATAAATATTATTCTACTAATTATTTTCAGCCAAATATATCATAATAATGTGATATTTTTGCTGCATTTTCCAAATTTAGAGAAATATTTATAACTTAAAGTAAATATTTTTAATTTAAAATTAATGATTCAATCAAAAACATTGTGAATGTGCAAGAACAGAAATTTCAAATCATGGAAATATGTTTTTATTAGTTTTTAAATTTGTTTATAATGTGCTGCTCCTTTCCACTAATTCATTAAGTAATTAAAAAAGATTATAAAATACTCTTTTAAAATAAAGTTTCAACATAAGTTTCTTTAATGTTTAAATAAAAAATATTTAAGTTTCTTTATGTTTATCCTCAAACCCTTTCTAAATTATTCAATCATTTCATATCAATATCCTTCAATAAATTTACATTTCTAGATAATTCATATAACTATATATAAGCATGATGTCAGCAAAATATTAACTTTCAAATTCTTCTCATGCAGCTAATTATTAAATCCCTGAAGAAGTTCCACTAGGTATATTTGATCTTGCGATTAAAGTCAATCCATCAAATTTACTAGTTTCTTTGGCATTCCTTATTGAAAATTTTCAAGCTCATTTATACTGTTATTCAAATGTTCCTTTTTAACATTCAATTCAAATTCATTGGACAGAGGTTTATATTTTTCTACTTTTATTAATTAAATTCCCACTGATATTTTTGCCTGAAGTAATTAGCTCTTTGTCAACCATCATAATGCTTACTCCTCCTATGTTTCAAATCGGATCACCAATACTTAGATCAAACCGATTTTCAAAATTTTCCACCATTATAGTTTATCTATTACCTGGATTAAAAAGAAGCTTGGTCATGAAAAAGTAATAATTATTCCATATGTAATAATACTTTTTTATTTCATAGCATATAAAATTAAAAAATAGTACTATAAGTTTTTAATTTTGAAATCATACAGATAGTTTTAACAGAAAACTCATCAAGGAAAACAAAAAATTCTTTTAAGACAGTCACATTCTGATATAAGATGAAAATTAAGGAAGCTTTTATATTTTATTAAAATTAGTTGATTCATTACTGATTACAGTATGAAGACACAAGTATGAAATATTATATACTATAAAGAATGGCAATAGACATTTTTGATTAACTTCTTTGACTTTAATATTAAAAACAATTTACTTTTAGAAAATGATAAAAAAAATTTATTTTTATTTTACATTAAAAATTACACGTTTTTCACTAAGTTTTGTCAATATCTAGTGAAAACTACAAAACCTACTATTCTTTTCATTCAGTATAAAAAAAATGAAGCTGGTAATTTTTCTGAAACAAATGCAAAAAAAAAAAAAAGATTTTTCAGAATTACAGTCCAGGAATTAAGTCAAAATTTCAGGAGTTTCTTGGGGCCTGAGAAAAATTAAGTTTCATGAAATTTAAAAAACAGGATTTTTTAAAAATTTTAAATTCTCATGATTATAACTTAAATTGCAGATTTAAGAAGCAATTTCATATTTTTTAAAAAAATATTTTTTCTCTAAGTCTAATAAAAATATGATTACCTATTTTAAGTTATGTACAAAAATATTACATTCAAAACATAAAATTTACTTTTCCAATCTAAATTAAGTGCAGTTATGATGAATGTTATCAGAGATGAACATAAATAAATTAGTATTACAATATGTATTTAAATAACAAAAACAATATACTTTTGGGAAAAGTAAACAGTCATGTTATGATTATGTTAAATACATTAAAAATGTTACTTGATCATTTTTTTAATAAAAATAATAATGAGCACACAAACTAAAAATAAATACTACATTTTATTGCAATGATTTCAAAGTAATGCACATGTTATAATTAAAAAAATGAAAGAAATATTAAAGAAAACAGTTATTGACTGAAACATGGAAATGGAACAAATTTACAGAGTAAAATAAAAAATGTTTAACAAGTTAATTATTAATTGTACACTAAATATGAATCATGATTTTTCTGTAAATAATCACCACAACATACTTTTAGTTATGTTTAGTACTGAAACATAATACAAAATTAAAAAATAATTCAAATAAGGGGTATAAGGCACAGGACGCAAACAACAATGGATATAACATTCCTGAGTTATTTAGATGGAATCTATTTTGCAGCAAAGATAATTGGCTACTTCTTTAAAATAATAAAGAAAAATATATTTTAACTTTAACTTTAAAACACATGATGATAACTATTATTAATACTTCATTGATCAGCTTTTGAATTAATAAATTTAAATAATACCAAAAGCTTTAAAGATAAATAAGTAGATGAACTAATTCAACAAAACACTGTTGACACCAACTTTATGAAAGTCAATTAATTTTTTTTAATCTTGATAAAAATTAAAGAAACTACAATTAAATAGAATTTTAAACAGTATTTTAATGTAATATATCACATTCTACATTCCAAATTTACCTCTTTACACTAGACAGCAACAAATAAAACAACTTACAAATAAAAGGTATGAATACCTTTTATTAACAGATGATAAACATAAGAGGGTAACTTTTTTCAACTTTAGATTTTCTTAAAAACATGATAAGAATATCGAATATAATTTTTTTTTGTAGTTAAGTATTTGCCAACGAATCCATAAAGAAAGAAATTAAAATACATAAATCAACTCATTAGGTAAGGATTTTCATCTTTAGAATTCAGATTTTGAAAATCTAAACACTCAAGTTCATGATTTTCCTCAAGTAAACTCTCCTTAATCATAAAATTGGAGTCAAAACTGTATGACAACACTCAAGTAAAAATAATCAAATTTAAATTACTGAAAAACTGCTAAATTGAATAGATAAAAGTGAAATGTTCAAACAATCAAAATAAAAGTACAGAATAAAACAAATGAAATTCAACAAGAAATCTATACATAATTTAATAAAATTTATTCTAAACAAAATTTTATTCAGTGAATGAAAACAAGTACATAATGTAAATTCAAAAAAATACTGCATACCAAAATGAGATAAAAGTAATTTAAAAAATGATTATAAATTGATTTCAAAATTCATATCATATTATACATAATAAACATTTCAAATTTTTAACGGATTGACAATGGAATTTTTCTTAAGAAATTATATCAAACATTACACTGATGTAAGTAGTTATTATTTGAAGTTAAAATGCTATTACAATTTTAAATTGATAATACACAGAATTTATTTAGTAAATATTATGGATAAAATTAAATTTGAAAAAGCTAAAAAACACACACATACATGTATATATAAAACAAATAGCTGCAAACTTTATAAGATAAAATACTTCACAGATGAGAAAATAATTATCACATTTCTCATTCATACAAGTAAAACATTTTCTCAATTGAGCAAAAAAATGCCTTAGAAAAATTTTTGCTACACTCATTTGTATAAAATTACGAAATTTTTTCATGAAGTATTTCAAAGAACTATCTATATATTTGGAATAAAATTTTGAAACCTAAAACAGTAAATTACCAAATTCAACAATTTTTAGCAGACATCACATCAAGCTATAAGTTTAAATGAAAATTGGATAAAAATAAGACAGTTAAAAAATAATAATTTATGAAAAATTTTGAAATTTACCATTTCATAGTTAAAAGGATATAAGATTTATTGTATAATGAAATATATTCATTCTCATTCTGAAATATCTGACGAGTCTCTAGGAAAAGATACAGTCACTTAAATTTGGAAGCATTGTTTTTCTTTGCAGAAAAAATTAATCAAGTTCCATACTAATGAAGCAATTGGAATGAGAATGCTTGTTGGTTATTTCCACAAGGCTGTATCAGATGTCTTCAATAATAACACATACTTATCAACTGCATGTAAAATTATTCATTTTGAAAAGTTGTATTTTCACGAAATACACCAAAAGGATTCATAAAAATATATTGTACTGAATAGTAAAAAGCACTTTCCTATTTTATCAATAATTTCAAAAAGCATTTACTTTAGCAAATTTAATATTTCTAAAAATGGACAGTCTTTTCTTTGTTGAGTGTTATATTAAAATATGTAAGTTTTATTTTTCAAAGACAGTAGTATTAGATTTTACATAAAACGGACGGATGATTCTTTATTTCAAGGCATATTTACGAGTCTTAGAAAAATCAAATTTATCACAATGGTTAAAATACTATGACAAAAATACATAGGTAAAATTCTGCTAAAATTGATTTCATATTCTCATGACAACTTGAAATTACTAGTAATCAGCAATTGAAAATAAATCCAAGAGCTAGTAACTACAAACTGTTCATTGAAGGCACAGAATGGTATAAAAAGATAAAAAGGCCAGTATGATCATTTCAACTTTAGAGCAGGGATATTAGCTTTTTAACGTAATAAAAGTACATCATTTTATGGAATACTAGAGTAATTTCTATAGATCAATAAAAAACAGATTAATTTACAGATCATGAATAAAAAATGATGAACTCTTACATAATACTTGTACATGAAGAGACAAAGACATAGCTCTTATCCACTGCTCCAGCAAAGAAATGCAATTCACCCTTAAAATTTGAAGAATGTATACAACTTTAAAAAACCTCGAGACACATCAGAGAGTGACAACACCATCATCTTCAGTGCCAGGTGGCCTTTCTGGAGTGTCCTGACACATGGAGACTGTGTGATCTCTTATCTCATCCTCTTCATAATGGTCATCATCACTAGGCAGAGATTGGTTGGAATGTTGAGAGCCATGGGACATTTGTGATGAATGGCCAACTGAACCTCGTCGTGGAAAGCCAACATTTGATTGATTTGCAGGACGTATTGTTATAATTAAATTTGAAGAATTAGCTACCATCATATCTGTTACCTGATCCAAAGTTTTTCCTGCAACCTCAATACCATTTACTTCAAGTACTTCATCATTAACTGCTAGCAGTCCAGTACTTTCAGCAAGACCACCTGGAACCAGCCGGGAGATGAAAATCCCAGGTACTTTCTCTAATCCATGAGGTGTCACTCTTACACTTGTTCCATCACGAATGTAGAAACCTAATGGTTTATCTGAACCATGCTTCACAAGTCTGACTCTGCGGCAAGTCTCTGGAACAACATCTACATCAATAATTGAAGATACCTGTCGGAAATCCTCTGGAAAGCTAATGGATATATGAGGACGGTTTTTTGGTACAACAGATGGCAATAAGTATTGAGCAAGAAACTTTTTCTTCTTGCCAGAACCTCCATAGCCATTTAATTCTTCACAACTTTCTCCTACAGGTAAACAAGATAAAATTTAGAAAACTGCAGTCAAAAAATAATTTTTTAGTATTGAAATAAAACTAATCATTAACCCTGATATCATTCTGACAAATCAGTTAATTATCAAAACATTACATATAAAAAAAACTAAAAGTACTTGGATAAATATTTAAATAAAACAATAATCTCAAAATAAGAAAATAAGATCTTTCTTAAGTAGTAATTATAATTTAAAAATGAAACTTGGAAAAAAAAGCTTATAATTACTTAAATAACATATTAAAAACCAGGATTGTTTTCTGTTTTGTTAAAAATTTTAATTTAAACTACCTATGATTTGCCAAAAATTTTTAAATAAAATTTTATACAGATACATTGCAATTTCCGCTTTAAGGGAATAAAAATGTGTGTGTGTAAACTTTTCTTCCATTTTCTTATACTTTTAAAACATATACATAACATTAGAAATACCTGAGCTTTGAAATGCAAAGATTTAAAGTAAACAATTTTTATAACATTATCTTGATAATTATTAAATCATGTTAATACAATCCATTTAAACAACTGCTAATTTTATATGCAAATTTTTTTCTTATTCGTAACTTCAAGATTCAGCTATTGCTTTCACAGTAAAGCAATACACAAAAACATTCATAAAAAGAATAAAATCTTGCTTTCCCATTTACACTGATTACAAAAAAAAGTATAACTCAGATGTGTGAATAATATCAATAAAATCCATCATATGTAAGTGAAGAGACAAATATCATATGAACCAAAGACTTAATTGTTTATCACATACATTACATAAAATAGAATACTTCTGCAATTTACTTTTTTTTCAACTACTAGGACAGAATACAAAACTTTTGTGATTGAGCAATCACACACACACATATAAATACCGTATTTTCTTGTATATAATCCGCAGATTTTATGTGTTAAAAAATATTTTTTCATCAGAAAAGCTTACTATAAAGTTTTGAAAGAAATGTTGTTATGTTTCATAAAATAAATGACAGATGATGCTACGACTAGCTTGACTTATTTTAACTATAATTAGCATTGTCCAATTACGTTCAAGAATGAATTCAATTCCTCTGAACGATATTCAAGTTGCAATTCACTAAAATCATTTCCCATTAAGTCTTGACCTGAACTATTTTGCTCTGAAAACATTCAAACTCATATATCATCATAGTGAAGTAAAAATTATTAAGTTACACAGCAAATTGTAAACTGAAATCTATAGGAAAGGCAAATGAAATAAGGTTGACAAATGTGTAATGTAAGCTGAGCAAAGCATGCACGATATAAAAGAAAAAATGTATTCTATGCACAGTTAGAAAATAATCCATTTCTTTCATTTAACTATTAACAAAACAAATATAGCTTATTTTTAAAATATGTCTATCCTAATTTTAAAAGTTATTAAAATCTAAAAATTGATAAGTTTTACCAGAATCTTCTTGGATATTGATCGATGTCATGTTTTCATCTCAATTAATCACACTTTGTGTTGAGGTGGATTCAAACAGATCTTTATCATTATAAATATTTTTTCCATCGAATTTATTATATTTTAATCATAATATGTTCTTTTTATTTTATTTGACACCAAATTATCAGCAGTTTAAGTTTTCGACTACTCGTTAGAAAAATTGCCGCAGAGTATACTCCGCTGCTGATTATGCGACGTTTTTTCTTTTGCTCGAAAAAGGGGATTGCAGATTATACGCCGCTGCGGATTATATACAGGAAAATACGGTATATATGCACAATGCTGTCTGCTTGCTCACCTAGCAATTGAAAACACAGCAAAGAAAGAGAAATGCAGATTTTTCTTAGAAATAGAAAATATGAGCAATGCCATAAATTTAAAGTTTTTAAAAAATATAATTTCACTTATCAATTCAAAAAATAGTTAAAGTAACAAAATGTTAATTTGAAATCAATCAATTTTAGAATATAAATTTCATCACATGAAAAAAATATTTAACAAGTTAAATTTTTATCAAATTTTTATAATTTGTATTACTTAAGCTATAGTTAATTAATTTAGTTAGTTATTAAATTTATAATATGAAAATCTTAAATTATAATCTTGAAAAACACTACTTAATTGAAAGTTTAAAAAAATTCTTTTATAACACAATATTGAAATACACAGCATAAATTTACAACTAAGATGTATGCCAGAGGTATAAAATATTGCAAACAAGATAGATGATGAATTCTTTAGCAATATGAAATTAGTTTCTTCAAAATATTTATTTTATAACAAAATATATTTAAATGGTAACATTTTTTAAAGTACTTTACTATCTTTAGAAACAAATTGAGGGATGATTGACTGTTTTAAGTTAAAAGAATTCTACACTGGTTAAAAATCACAAAGAAGTAAACTCATTTACCAATATAAAATGAAGTGGAGACTATAGCTAAATGAGAATAGTATTTTAAAACTATCATAATAGTTTAATAGATAGTTTTAAAAAATAATCTTCTCATAACAGATAGTTTTAAAAAAATAAAATAAATCTTACTTTTAAGTAAATTGGTATTAAACAGAGTCTAGATATTTAATTAGTTATAAGATTGCAGAAAATTTATCTTAACAACATTATATAGGAAAAATTTAAAAATCCATTATCTTAAGCACTTATCTACTTATTAGAATAAGCTTTAATTATTTTCATAGTTAAATTGGAGGATAAAATATTGGCGAAATTGCATATTAATCAGGTATACAGTAAAGTAGCAGTTTAATGACAACCTGTAGAAAAAACAATTGAGCAGAATATAACAGCAATTAGAGAATTTTCATAATTAGATGACTATTTTATGAAAAAGATAAAATATCTTTTTAGAGATTAGAATTATGCAAGTTACAAATCTTAAGTTGACAAAGCTTGTTTTAACATACATTATTGATTTGCTACAATACAGAAGAGTAAAATCAAATGTTCAACTATTAAAAGAGGCATACAGTATGGATCATTACGCACATAATTTTATGCATAAGATGCAAGACAAATGAATGGGATTGTAGTAGATTAAGTTTTCATATAGGCTAAATACAAAAACTGCATATTTGGAAGACCAAGTAACAGGAAAGTGATTATTAGTTGTTTTGTTTAGTCTGTTGCTTAACGGTCACCTTCTGCACAAGAGGGTTGGTTGGACTAAGAAGTACTGCTTACAGTATATCCCAAACCACAACAAACGTCCATTGGCGACATGGGATTCCAACTCACAAACTGTTGAACAAAAGGTAAAATAACAAGAAAGTAAGGACAGATGATTCTATCATCAAAATGATTGTCATAGCATCTGTTAATCACAATTGCAGGTGCATGAATATTGCTAAAAAGACATTCCCTTGGCTGCAAAGCTAAAACCAGACTGTTCTATTAAAGATATGCATCTTGGTTTTTTGATAGAACACTAAGGATCTAAGCCACTGGACTCTAAAGAAATATAGGCCTAGATGAATGAGGGAGTAAAGCTGTACTATAATATAACATGTTTGGAGTGTAAAGGCATTTGATGAAATGTACAAGGGTTTTTTTTAAATATAAATACAAGCAATTATCTTTATTAATTTCACTATCCAAATGAAATTGAATCTTGTCCATTCACAAAACAACTGTTCAATAGTTTGAGCTTATAGCAAGCCAGAAAATTGTAATTTGGCATTCATTTCATCCAGTAAAAATGTACTTAGTGCAAAATTTTAACATTATATCTAATTTACAATGAATCAACATTATAGAAAATGTCTCAGACTATGTTTATTTAAAAAAATATTAATTAAAGTTTAAATAGGGAAGAATTTGTTTAAAAAATTGCACTATTTGAAAAATGCCTAAAATAATAAGTTTATGAAAATGCTCTCATCCATCAGTATTTATTAAAAATGTTGTAAATATGTTCTTTATAAAATACTATGATAGTAAAAGAAAAGGTTCACTTTTTTTCTAGTAAATTTCAGAGTTTAGTGAGTTACATTTCAAAATTTATTTTCTTAATATAATTTCATAAAATTATCAAGCTGAACTTCCTGATTTGAAAAGAATATGAATAAAAAAATCTAATTTTACCATTTCTCAAATCCAAAAAACTGGGATTGTATTGTTTGACTATAGTTAAGTAAAATCTAAATTTTAATCTTTTTGATTAATTATCAAATAAAAAAAGTTCCCAGAGAATTATTTTTGTTAGCTAACATACATTTGGAATATTTTTAATATTTAAGTATAAACACAATATAGATTGTAATAGGTTTAATAAAATTAATTTAAACTTTAGAAATAACAAAAAATTTAACTCCACAAAAGATCTTTTTTTCACTCCAATAGTACTTAGTTAGAATAATAAAATTTCAATTATAGGTAAGTTGGTATGTCATTTTATAGTCACTTTTAGAACAAAGGCAGGGTGAGAGATTCGATTCCAAACTACAACAAACATCCATGTCTCAAATTGCAATCAATCACACAAATTGAAAAAATGGATTGGTAACTTGCTCAGCTCTAAATTAAATATATAAATGAACTTTGAATTACATGTAATAGTTAAATTTTACTTATATTTATGATCACTAATTTAACTGTAGTCATGGTTCAGACTTAAAAAATTGAGAGGTTTACAGCCATTTCAAATGCATAGTCAAAATTAACTCTCAATATTCCTCCTTAATCAAAAAAGCTAAAAATTACAATAAACTATATCAAGTATGAATTCTTATTTGATTCTTGAATAATATAACAAATACATTTTGGAAAGAAATATAACAAACATTTTATATACACTCAAAGTAAATTGAGTAGTTCTATTGGGTAGTATAATACAAAGCAAAAGAGAAATTCAATTTATCAATAAAACAAATAAATGATTCCCCATTATATATTTTGAAGAGGGAGAAACAATAGAAATGACAGTCAGATATAATTTTTTTATTATTAGTATTCATTCTGCAGGATTTTGTCTGAATTTACAGGGTATTAAAAACAAAGACAAAGATCACACCAGATTCATATTTATGCATACATAATAATCTAAAACTAAAAACCAATTTAAAATTTGATAGCACTAACATACATACTATTTAAAAAATGTTTTGAAAATTTGGTATATTGAAAATGATAGAGACATAAAAAATAAAGGTGTTACTGATTTATGATTACGCACATCAAGAAACATTTTGAATTCAAACAGCTCATTATTAACTTACTGGATACTTGCTGGATACTGTCAATTATAAAACACAAAATTCTTATATTTTGAGATTTTAAAGGAAAAATAAAACAAATGAATTCTGTCATTGAAATCTAATTGAAGTCTACTGATAACTTAAGATTGCATGAAAAGATTAAACTTTCTTGTTCTACAAAATATTCTAGCTTTATTTTGATTAAGTTTTATTTACATAGAAATATTTATCACACATTAAAGTTTAAAGCCCTTTTATAGTTTCAGGATTAATATATAACAGAATGTACAAAAGACATAAGATAAAAAGAAACTTCTGAGATCTAGAGATCATTTTTACTGACAAGTTAAAAAATATCACTAATGGCATGCTAACAAAAATGATTTTGAGCATTATAAAATACTTGGAGAAAGAAAACTAAATTACTTCAAAAAAGATATGCAAATTATTTTAGAACTTTTAGAAGTTATATACATGCATACATACATATATTTAGAATATAGATATAATACAAGCATTGAATAGATTCCAAAAAAAGAAATTCGAGAAAGCTTTTTAGGAGACAAAATTTTTTCAGGAGTTACCGAAATCCACTCCGAATAATATACTAATAATTTTTGGTTAAATATACATCAACCAGTTACATATACTTTTCAATTATTTCAAATGAAGATAGCAATACTTATAAAAACTAATAAGAATACTTTTATTAAAGTATATTAAATTTTTTAACATTTGTTTAAATAGTGCATAATAACGGATATTATTAAGAGTTTCTCAATTTGTTTACATAGCTTCTATCTAATAATTTATAATAAACTTCAAAGATTAATAAAATTTATGCTAAAATCATATTTAAAAAATCAGATAATAAAAATTAAAAGCATAATTAATGGAATTATTATGCACACAGTTTAAGTTGAATGATTTCTCTTTTTTATCAGATTATCACAAATTAATATAGTTTTTTTTACTGTTTACTTTTACAAACTTTAAACTATTCAAATCATTAAATGCCATTTCTGGACTAATCTATTTAATTACATTCTTATTTTAATATATTAACACTAATTTTTGCTTTTCAGCAATTCTATGACAGCACCTATTAGCTTTGCTTGGGCAGCAAAATTAAGTATATATTTGCTTATTATTTTATTGCTGACATTTCTTATACTCCAGAAGCGATATAAATGACACATGCTTGACCACAATTTAAATTTACAATCATCAAAATATGGTTCTAGGAAAATCTGCATTCAACAGAAGGTTAACCATGAAAACATAGCAAAAGTAGATTAGCTCCATATGTGACAGTAATTTTGTCTATATAACTGTATACTAAATGGTCTTTAATGCAATTTTAAAGGCATGTAAGATTATGGTTTAAAAAATTTTTTTACCACTGATATCAAAAATACTTAAAATTCAAATAAATTACACCTTTATATCTGAAAACATTAATTTAAAAAAAAAAAAAAAAAAAAAAAACACATAAAATTTCCAGATCTTTTATATCAATGCACGAATCATATTTATAATGGAACTTTTGCTTGTGGAGTGATACAATTCTGTTATATTTGTTTAGTTTAAATCAAAACTTGGGAAGTGGATTTTAAAATTAGATATTGGTACCATGTAGATCAAAATAATTACTTTTTAATATAAATTCCTTTCTTCTCTTCCTAAAACTTTATATGCAGTATATATCTTAGGATGGCTAACCAGATATATTCAAGAAATTAAGGGAGAAACTTACATTTTTAGACTAGTTTAACAGCATAATAAAATCATTTTACTACATGGTCACCTTAATATTCAATGCAAAACCATATATTATGTATTTAAGCAATACTAATCAACAATTATATTTTCTGTTTCCAGGCTCTATTTGTATAAATTATGTTATACAGTCTTGTTTATATCTAATGGAGGTAATACAAACTTTGGTCTGTTTTAAATAAAAATTTCAAAAAATAATGAAATCAATAAAATTTTGCAACAAAAGATAGTGCTTAATGTAGAAATTAAAAATTTCCAGTAGTTGAATGAACTTTGACATATTTTTGTAATATACAAGACACTTCACAGCACTGTATAAATATTTCATTTTCTAATATAGAAATGTGTGTATGTTTAGTGTAAAAATATGTATTTGAATAACAGGAAAATCAATTTTCAGTGCAAAAATAAAAATTCTTAAATATAAAATTAATAAGATTCAAATACTATTTTTGGAAAAAATAAATATGCATAAAATAAAACACAAAAGACAGTTTCACCTTTCTTTTGGATTATTAACCTAAGAAGAGGCCATGCAGAATTGATAGCTCGTGCAAAATTATCATCATTGTTGATAGGTAAAAGGTCACCATGAATTGGATCTGTGTAACAAATTGTGAATGGGATTTCATGAAGTTTATGAAATTTTTCTACTAAAGAAGAGAATTCTTCAAATGTGGTAAGCTCGCTTCGGTCCAAGGCAAAACGTCGAAACTCTGCATCAAGCTGGAAAGTAGATCAATAAATAAAATGATGGGTGAAAAATAAATAAATTCATATATATTTATTCAAAGATCAAAATATGTATAAAATAAGTTACTTTTTTTACACTACACATAAAAAATTTAATTTGAACAAAGCAAATAATTTAAAATCTACATTAAATTACAAAAAAAACCCAGCCAAATCAATGAATAACCAAGTTGAAAGGGAGAGTATAAATTATTCAATTACCAAGACAGTCTTCTGAGACTGTAATGATTCCAGTGATTTAATTGAAAAATAATGTTAATAATTAAAAAATTGACATATGGGTACATGATATAGAAATTTATTGTAATAAGGATTGATGCAAAATTATATTAACATTTTTTAAAATGATCTAAGTAAATTTAATGTTTGATCCTCGGGGCGGGCAAGCTTGACTAAATCTTTCATATCTTTAATAGAACGATAATACTAAGGTCCAAGCATGGTTGGGAACTAAACACTAAGGATTTCACGTTAAACTAACCACATAAATTTGATATCTGATCCTCGGGGTGGGCAAGCGTGACTAAATCTTTAATGGAATGGTAAAACTAAGATCCAAGCATGTTTGGGAATTAAACACTAAGGATTTCATGTTAGACTGACCACTTAACCAGGATATATATTTTGTACCCTGCCGCCAGCGGTCAAGAGAAAAGATAAAGCCACTGTAGGACTTGGCCAAGCATTGCACTATAATTTTAAAACATCCAATTTTGTCAGATACTAGTAATGAAATCCTTGACCAAAATTTCAATTAAAATGTTTACCTATAATTAAATCTGAGTAAAAAAACACTTTACATTTACACCTTCCAAAACATTACTATTTTTTGAAAATTAAATAAATTTTAAAGTCAATAAAAACAGAAAAATTACATAAAAACATGTGATATATAAGAACACAGAAACTACATAAAAAAAATTCACCATGTTGATTCCAAAATTTACATCAGAATAATTTCAAGATTTTTCAATAAATCAAAAAGAAAACCCTAATTAAAATTTTCTTAATTTTGACAAACAATATTTCAGCTGAAACTTCTGCATCAAATATTTTTAGCCATGTTTTTGGAATAAAGAAAAATCACTGCACAGAGGATTTATATTCAAAACAGTCACACTGTTTGATATTTATGTTATATTTAAATTCATAATTTAATAATGACAAATAAAAGCAGTATGAAGCAAATGCTTTTAAAATTAAGAAAGGTGTGAAGAGATAAATCTTCTAGCAAATAATGTTAGATACATATATTCATTTTTAAAAAAGGAAAAAGTCCATAGTAGAACAAGACAATATTTAACAAATATATAATACAAGCAACTAAAAAGATTTGTTCCAATGCTATTTTGCGATATTATATATTTTAATAATATAAAAGTAATAACAGTTTTTTAGTTTAATTTCTTGATTTGAAACGAAAGATTTAGAACGTAAATCACTTTGTTGATGGTATTCTGCTATTACATAGTAATTGACTTTTCTCAGTAAAATACTGGTCTGTTAGTTGCTCAACAATCAAGTTTTGCACCTCGAGTCTTATTAAACCAGGACCTACAGTCAAAAGAGGATGAAGTCTCAAAAAAACACCTAAATCCAAGGTGACAATTAAACCTATGAATTGTTCAGCGGAAGGTAAAAACACTAACCATCTGGTTGTTAGCTTGGCTAACACGATACATGATTTTATAACATAATAGTCTAATGCAGAGAAAAAATAACATTAACTTTTAAATTTTTTATTTCAAGGCAATTGTCTTGAAATATTTGATTGGTAGAATACTGAACAATAGTAAAAATTTAAAAAACATTTCCAATAGTTATTTAAATCGAAAGAGGCACCATTAAAGTTAACAGAAAAAGAGAAATATAATTTATGTAATTAATAAAAAACAAAAAATTGAAAAATTTTAAATACAATAAATTCGAAAAATATAGAAATTTCACAAATATTTTCAGAGGCAAAAGCTGTAAAGGAAGCAAATTGTTATTCTGAAACATTATATATACAACAATTTTGTATACAGCAAAATTATTGATTAATATAAGTCAATATAATAAGCTGTATAAATTCAAATTTCATAAAAGTTTTCAGTTACAGTTGTGAATAATAACTCGAAATAAGTGTTTATGAAACATTTGGTTGAATATCATTCAGCTAATTTTGAATTACAAAATTGAATTCTTGAAAGTTCAATAACAATTTTTATGGAAGTTAAATTAATATAAATAAAAATAGCTTTGTATTTCATTAATAAAATTGGATGTAAAAAAGCAAGAAGATGATTAATAAAATTTTAAATATTGACTGCTTATTTTGTAAATTAAAAAAATTATGTTTATAAATTTATCATATATAAAATTATTAGGAATCATTACAAGAATTTAATCTATTCAAATATATCAATTTATATTAAGAAACATTAAAATTCTTAGCAGATGACATTTGAATTTGTAATTATCATGTAAAATCTTTTTATATTTAGAAAGTATAATAGATTACTTATGTAGCAGAAATTATTAGAAAATTAATCTAAAAGAGACATATATAATCATTAATTATATAAATCATTACTAAGAAAGAATGTTAGATTAAACAAAGAGAAGCAAATAAAGCAATCTAAGATAATATTATCTAGGTAAAAAGGAATTTTTTCTGAAACTGTAAATCTGAAACTTTTTATATAAGCTTAAAAATATAGATAAAAAATGGCACTTTTCTGTTTTAGGGGGCAGTAAAACAATGGCCAAAAAATCTGCCCACATGTTTCCTGATTGTAGTCGATTTACATTATTTGTTTTTGTTCGCCACAGATTTCACTATTTAGAAATCGTTCAATAAAATGCCTACAATAAATTTATTTGAAGCAAGAAGACTTTATGTATAAAAAAACTAATAATATTTCATTACTAAATTTTTTCTTGATGATTTTGGAAAAAAGGTTTTTTTGAAATGGAGAGGTATTCAAAACTTTTTTCACCTTAACAGTTAAGGAATCTCCATTTTTAATTGATATTTTTTAATCCAATAAATAAAAAATGTTTTTAACAATTTTTACTACAACTTAATTTTTTAAATTATATTAACAAATTAAGTACAAGATGCATACATATTAAATCAATTAAAATATGGAATGGAAAAACCTGAAAATTTTTTTTAATATAAACTACATTATGTACATATTAGAGGTCATTCAAGAAAAATATGCACTCTTATCTGTTCATTGAATGAATCATTTAGTTTAGAATGGATCAATAATCAAATTTTGCCAATAATGGCTAAAACCAAGACTAATAGTTTAACGTGGATTTTGAATTATGTATACTGTAAGTGAAGTGATTAACTGTAATTCTATTACCTTTTATAATATACTGAGTTCTAGCTAAAAACTCTGCATAAGAATATATGGAAATATTAATATGTTTTATCCATTCCACCAATACATATAAATTAAATTTTTTTTACTTTCTGATAAATACCCTATCCCTTTTCCATCTTAAAAATAAATTTTTTAGAACTTGAATTTTTTTAAGCACATGTTTATGAATTCATTAATTTTTTAGAAAAATTATCACATAAATTTGAACTTACGGATATGTGAATCTTATTGCCACCTTTATTATATATTTAAGTCCTCTCTAGGTTTTAGTTATTAAATAAAATGTATATATTCAGCTTGTTTTTAAAGTTGGTCTTGGCAATTCAAAACATTCAAGTATTTATGTTATTAAGCTGATATGCATTGTTGAGACTAATGAAATTAAATTATACATGTTTTATTTGTTAATTTTTCATAATAATCTATTTTCATGTACTTTTAATCAACTTTTACATATTTACTTGCTTTTTAAGAAGTAATAAAATTTGAATTTTTATGAAGTCTATAAAAGCATTAATTCGGTTTGATGAGAAATTTTATTGTCTGATATTTCAGCATCTTTATCGTAATTAAAAATTGTCAGTTCGTAAAATTTGTGTAATTGCAACAATTTTATAAAATTATTCGGTACAAAATATTCATACAGATACTATATCAAAATGTTAATATTAAATATTTTAATAATAAAAACTTTAAAATATTTTAATGAAATCAATGACTATTATATTTAATTGGGTAAGATTTTTGATTCTTTTAAATATAAGTAAATCATAAGAGTTTCTAGATTTTTTAAATTATCAACAAGAGAAAATCTTACATTCACAAGAAATACATAAGGAACAATTAGTGTTCATTATGTTGCAAATTTGCAATAAATTGTACACATTCGCCAACTACTAGTAAATAATAATCTGAGAAGCTCAAAGCTGCTTTCCCAAAATTGGTTAAGAGATCAAATTAGTAATTGCAATTCTTTTCTCTAAAATACAAAGTTCTCAAAGCAAATTTAGTAAATGAGAAAATACAGTTTGACATGTACAACAATAATGGGCATGTGCAGGACTTTTCTCTTTTTTATACAATCTATTGGTAAAAACATCTTGCAATACGGAATAAAATATGGTTTTAGCTTACATGTCATATAAGGTATTGAAAAATTTTAATCCACACTTAATTAATGAAGTTTAATATTAAAATATTCGTAACTTGGTATGGGAATATATGTGAATATACTGATAAAACAATGTTCTTAAAGGAAAAACTGAGCCATTTACAATATACGGTAAAAAAAATCTTTACACAGTAATCTAAATACATTCTATCCATTTGAACTAGATATTTCTAATGGATAGACAAATCAAAACAAATTAGCAATGACTGCATACTGTTCTTGATTATGCATACTAATAAGAGTTATTAATTTTATGAGTTTTACGGTAAATGCATCACATGCAGGAAAAACGAGCTATACATAAACATGTATTAAAATATTTCAAGGAAGTTGACAGGTGGCATATTGACAA
Source organism: Latrodectus hesperus (assembly GCA_037975125.1). Lineage (NCBI taxonomy): Eukaryota > Metazoa > Arthropoda > Arachnida > Araneae > Theridiidae > Latrodectus > Latrodectus hesperus. Next base: position 5,092,319 of record JAJQOW010000017.1, on the reverse strand, counting down.
ATCGATGTTACAGAGCACATTGACATTTTATAAAAAAAGTTTGAGAGGAAATTCAAAGCATCGTGTCTGTTACGAAGTATACATGACAAAAAACACTATTGAAATGAAAAAAACAAAACAAAAACAGTTTGTAGTTCAATCCCACCTTGCTTTTAATTTCCAAGCGATTTCTTTCAGGACGTTGAGGAGGTTTGTCAGTCTTTAACATTTTAAGAAAAATTAATGATCCTAGTGTACATAAAATCGTAAGACACTATGAATGTACAATGTTTCTCAGAAAGTGTAAATTCCACTAATAAAATACATCTCAAATTAGACCGACATATCAACCATACCTCCGTTTAACAATAATGACGTCATCAAGTTAAAATTTAGTCAACCGTAACATCATAACAATGAAACTAGAGTAGTGAAAACAAAACTAACGAAAAAACTTTTACTATAAAAAATATAAGTAATGAAATAATTTTGCTTTAAGAACACCAGGACAATGATACTATATTCATATGAATGAATATAATATTGTTCGGTACTACTTTCTCATGGTAATTATAGAAAACAAAAGACTTATAATGGGTGGATATGCATTGCTTCAAATACGTATTTTCTAATTATATTTGATTGGAAATCAAATCCAAGAAATTTGGCAATTTTTATCTATTCACAGGAAATGCACATTTTAATGACTTATTGATTGGTGTACAATCTTATAAAAACATATATAATAAACATGGCGCATTAGTTCCAACCTAAAATATTGTTAAAATATTTACATTCAATTTTGAATATATGTATATATTCAAAATTGAATGTAAAATAACTATAACATGATATATAGTTTTTAGATGGTCAGAGAATGTCAAAAAATGTGTGTTGTTTGAAAATCGAAGTAAAATCTCACAGTTAGAATTCCTGCTTTCATAAGTTCTTAGTCAAATGTTCTCAATGATATAGCATTTACATTGACTATCAAACGTTCGGGCTCATCGATTGTCATATTAATTATCGACGGTGAGTAGGCTTTGTATCATTCTGTAAAAGTTGATTGAAATTTTTATCGAAACTTTTACTTTGCTACTCATGAGAGAATGAAGTTATATGTAAAACAAAGTGATATATCTTATGAATCTATCATTGATTAGAGCTCGAAAAAATAAGTTATACTGCCAGAATGTGCATTTCAAAATATTGAATGCGTGGAAGTACAGTCAATATAAAAAGGCGAAAATATATAAAAATAGATGTCTTAAATTCTAACCTCAATAGCTAAGACTGATTCGATTCAGTTTCCTGCAGGTGCTTTAAAACTTTTGATATGATTTCAAAGAATTTCGTTCCAAACTAATTTGGAAATTTTTATAAATTTGATTTTTAAGTTTGTGAATGTATTAATTTGAATGTCAGATGATGTCATCAGATTTGCTGCAATTTATGCTATTAAAAAATACATCATAAATCAATGTTCTCTCTTTTGTTTCAAAATTTAAGTTGACTAAGATTTCCGAAATAAAGAAGGGTGATATTAAGTATTTAAATATTTGCAGAGTAGCGCAATTGATTTGTAGAAATTTAACAGGAAGTCTGAATTCTTACTTTATCTTTAAATTCAAAAATAAGATTTTATGAAAATTTTTAACTATATTTACAATCGTATACACACGAAACAGATAAGCAGTACGATGTTTACTTAACTACGACAAATTACGTATTTATATTAGAGTGAATCCTTACAAAAGTGCTTGATGGTAATATCTTCTCTGTCAGTTGAAGGTACAACTGAAATTTGTTTCTTCTTCTGCTATTTGGGCAACTTTATTACATATACTGTTTCTGTATTTTTTTACTATTTATTGCTTCTATTTTTTCTTGCATTTTTGGTGTTTTTATAAATGTTTATCATTGTCCAAAAAAAAAGTCATTTTTTAAAGTGCAGTTTTGACACAATACTTTAGGATTAATGAATTGAATTTCATAACTATTGTATATTATAAAAATCAATATTTGAGAATATTTCATTTATTCAAAACATACTCTCTACAAGAGCCAAAAAGCATAAAACTTTTATTTTGGACATATCAAAGTAAATTTTTTGGTTGGGGCAAGGATGTTTTCCATTTGTAAATGCACTCTTCTTAAAAATTTATAGTCTCTTACAGACTTAACACTTTCTATAGAAATTTAAATTGATCGTAAGTACAAAGAAAATAAATCAATTGAATCGAAGTTCAATTTGAAACTGTTTACATATGATCAGACTCATTTGACATACGATTCAATTATTTGAGTACCTGGATTTTTTTTTAAATGTAAGGGATATTTCTATTAGCTTATCTATGAGCTGAATGCTTAAGTCTTAGCATTTCTTTTCTAAGATAATACTGAAAACTTCTGAGACCATCATATATAAAGATACTTCTTTTCATATCGATAATATATTATAAAATTCAACCGATTGTTATCAGCATTGTAATTATGAATGTGTTGAAGAAATCCAGTATGGGAAGATAATCAGGTTAAAGGAGAGCGACTTCTCCAGCATGCCAAATAAGCTAAACTGAAATATTAGAAACTTTGAAGTGTGGCGTTATTAATATTATTAATTATTATTAATATCAGTGGAGAAATATTAAAGTTTTCTCTTAAGCAATGAGATTTTTTCAACAAATTTAATATACTTCATTCTTTATTCCATAAAGTCAAAAGAACCTCCGGTTTTTCAATGAATGGTGTAAAAGTGTCTATTTAAGTTTTTCTGTTTGAAGTATAAGATTTTGTTAGAAATTAATCCTTCCATTTCTTTCTCTCTCAATGAATGTTATTTTTTGTTAAATCCTTTGAAATATAAAACCCACAAAAATTTTTTTTACTTGTTATTTATTTATTTTTTATGCAAGTATTTTTTAGAGATTTTCTAAAAAAAAATCTTTTTCGCTAAAATTTGAATTACACAAAGAAAAAGAATAAAAAGCGAGAGTAATAAAGGAAGTCTTAAAAAATATTAGAAATCGATTACATAGATAACTTTAGCAAACATTTACTTTTTATCTGATAGTTACATTTCAATTTCAGAAAACATTTAAAAAATAAACACTTAAACATAATATTTATTAAGAAATAAGATTATTTGATTTTGCAAAAAAATCTAGCTAATTCGAGCTTACGGCCCTGTGCCTCCTGCTATAAAGCAAGTAATGGTCGTAAGATAACCTAAAGATTAAAAAAGCCTAATTTTGGACTACATATCATTTAATTTAATTAAATAACATAGTTAATTTTTGATTATATATCATCAGTATTTTTTAATTATATCACCGAAGATGTACGATAAAAAATTTCCTTGTCTTTTGTTCGCCACATTATCTCTCACTGGTTGCTGAAACTCCATGCGTTGGAGGCGTTTCAACTTTAACCCTGATGTACTACAATGTTCCTCTGCTGGTGTAGTGTGGAGGAGGGTGCAAGTTCAGGTCTGACTTCGCCAACTGATTGGGGTTCAAAATAGCGAAGTGCTTGATTATAGGAAAGTATCCCAAATCCGTATCTATAACTTAAATGCTAAATATTTGTCTTGTTAAACTTCCATATTGCAATAAATGTGTCCATTTACTAGAAAGATTATATCTAAGTTAGAAAAACATAAATTGTTTTCATTAAAGAAAAATATAAAAATTTTCAACCATTATAAAAATTACAAGGTAAAAGTTTACAATCAGGTACCACTTGATTCTTTGGCGATTTTTTTGATGCCAAGATGTGACTAACAAGATGACCACTACATAAAGTCTATACAAAGACAGGGTTACCAGAAATTAAAGTTTATTGCCAAACCAAGGGATACTTGATTCTACACTGAATCCAAAAATTGATATCTTATTTTTATCATTTGATTTATTAGCCTAACATTGAATAGTGGATAACTTTGTAATGGAGACCCAAAAAGTGATAATAGCTCCAGCTCATTCAGTGATAAATTTTCCTTGTCACTTGACAGTAAGTTCAAAATTAAGAGGCGATTTTTCTGTTTATCACCCCTGGTCAGCAGAAATAGGCAACTAGAAATATATCACAATAACCTAAATCAAATACACAAAAGCCTCCTCTCTGAATCATTTTATTAGACGTTGAAACATTGAACAACTTCTGCTTTACATAATCTCAATTCTAAATGTTTTTTCAAAATTCTTCTGTCGTTATATCAGAAGACACAATCACTAATAAAATTAAAAACCAATAAAATCATTTGTCAGAAATTATTTTAATATTGACAATGAGAATTCGAAGTTCTATTTGATTTCATTTATATAATAATGTATACTTATATCTGTAATTACCAAAATTAAATGATTGAGAAATAGTTTTATTAAGTTAAATACTTACAATTTTCATTTTACAATTATTAAGCCCAATGGTTAGGTGGCAGCGTTTTACGCTACCAAGACACAGGTGCGTGGTTCGATCCTTGGGCTGGGGAATATCGACTCAGCCTTTCATCCCTTCAGTGGATCCATAAACTGAATATCAAGCATGCTTGGGAACTAAACACTGATGGTTTCACGTTAGGATGACCTCCTAACTGGGACAAATTCTTTGCACCCAGAGCCCTCAGCCATGAAAACAAATATGGGCACTGTAGGCCTTGGCTCACATAGCTGTAGTGCTAAGGAGTATTTTGCAGTTATTTACACTTTACAATAATTATACATGTCTCTGATAACCTGTTAGTTTCGTTTTTTTCAAAAAGATTTTTCTATATTTTCATCTGGGTTTTTTTTTTTTTTTTTTTTTTTTTTTTTTTACACTTTTGCTTGTAAACTTCTTGATAAAAATTACGAATGTTACTGGATACGATTCTTTTGTCGAGTTCATTTAAATTTATTTTAAAAACAATAACAGTAGTAAATTTAAATTGTTTTTTTAATATTGTTATTTGATAAAATAATTAATTTTAGAGTAGACCCATTGTTATTGCAAATATATCATTGTTTTAAAAGAGATGAAATACATTTTATTTTAAATGCTAATTACTATATCATTGTGAAAGCCAGAATAATTTTCCAAGTTTAAAAATAAGTTTAAGTAAAAGTAAAAGAAAAGAATTTTTTATAAGCTTAATATTTTTTTCAGTTATGCCACCTAGTTAATCTTAGGCACCACATGTGTAGCAGATTTTATATTATTGTTGTAAAATGTTTACTGTTGTGGTTTCGTTTCCTTTCTGAGTTACAGTATGTGGATCTACTGAGAATGAAAGACAATGATTAAAACAAAATACGATTTATTCATCTAATAATCTAATGCAGAAGATACATAATCTTCATACATTCAGCCGAGAATTGCAACAACAATAATATATATTAATCAACAAATGATAAATAGAGCATTTTGTGCGTACAAGCTTTACTAACAATTTCAGAAGCAAAACATAAATACACATTTCATTTTAAGAACAAATAAGATTGACGCTGAATTCTTAGACACAAGAAACACAAGTTACATGGATTCTATAATACAGTGTAAATACCTGCCAATTTTGCAAGTTTGGGGATCGAAACAATAATTTCCTGTTTTATCTTCTCAAGAAATAATTTTGCATGACAAAATAATACTTTTTTGCTTATAGGTTTTTAAAATCTAAAACATTTTGACTATTGAAGATTGAAATTTAAAAGGGTATGAATCATTTGACATTGACATTTGAAGATGATTTGAAATGCTAATTAATTGTCGTTATTAAGGATTTTTTTTTGGTGATAAATATTTTCGCCAAGGAAAAATAATAGCAATTTTAGATATAATTACTTAAGATTTTCTTGCCAAAGAAACAAAACATTTTCTAAGACATTTTTATTAGTGTAACATAGAAAAAATATTACTAGCAAAAAAATACAACTCAGGATTACCGGTTACAAGCAAATTATTAAAGTTTCGTGCAAGTTTGGCAGGCGAATAATGAATTATAAATTACGTACAAGAAGAGAAATAGTAAGATATACCATTTTCAAAAAGAAATAATTTAAAATCTAAGTTTTTAAGCCTAATTTGAAAAATTTCATTTAAATATTCAATAGACTAATATGAGTAAGTTTTCTTAATTTTTACTTATAATTATTTTTCTTAAGATCTAGATAATAGATATGTCACTCTTTGCTTTATATAGATATGTATTTATTTTAAAAATGTAATGAGTTTTTATATAAAATGGAAAAGATTGAAATGGCTTGCAGCTATACTCTAAAAAAATGGAAAAATTCTACGTATTTTTCTTTCTATATACTATTAGTGCTACGTCCATCTATATCAAGTACAGATGAAGGAAAGATAATCATAACTCAATTCAAATAATTTCAATGTGTGTTTGAAAAGAAAAATGTAAATTTTTTTTGACTTTCTAATTTATATCTAAAAACTTAATATACTGAGATAGTAGAACAGCTACGAAAATCGCGAAGAAGTTCGAAACGCGACAGAATTGCTTCACAAGAAGGAAAACTTATATGATTATTATATGCAATGAAACTTACATCGAATGAATAAATAGAAGTATATTTTTCCTATACTAATTACATACATGGAAAGAGTAGCTTATTGGGCAATTTGAAAACGCAAATTAGTGTTAAAATAAAAAGCCAAGCAAACGATTTTTTTTTCTGCCGTTAACTCGATGCAGTGCGTCCAATGCAATACAGTGGTTGTAAATGATGAATTTTTTTTGAAAAAGTGACAGAAAAGCATTGCCCACATCATTTACATTTTAATTTATAATCGATATTCTATTTAAAGCTCGAATCATTCGTTGATTTTGGTAGAGAAAAAATTAAGAATTATCAGGTGTATAAATTAATCTCATCGTTAACTGTATCTTTAACTAAGCGTTCTGTACAAATTTATCGAACCAATTTCCATCACAAAAATTCATTTTATAAAACTGAAAAATTATTGTTTACACTTGTTGTTTAAAATAGTTCTTAAATTTACAATTGAATAGAAAGAGGTATTCAAGCCAAGTTTAAAAGCAAAAACTGATTTATTATTTGCACAATGATTACTTTAATTTCAAATCTCATACACAATATAAATGACTGACAGAGGACATTCCATTAGGTTCATTTTAGATTTCGAGCAAGAACCATTCTACGTATGTGGATTGAATCGAACTTGAATACACAAAAGAATTCAATGTGAAATTATATTTTTTCAGCATTTTGGAAATAAATACGCAATCATTTAAAAATTAAAATATGGATATGTATGATACTCACATACATTTTTTAACTTGATAATTTCAGTTATCAACGAGAAAATTTGTCGAAACAAACTTGTGAAAACTTTGTTAAAGTTCTGAATTTAGATAAATAATCATCTGATTTCAGTATTACATGATGTATCATTTTTTAAATCTTAGGCTATTTATAATTATGTATATTTTAGTTAAATGTGAAACTCAAATAGAGTTCATGATAAAATTCAAGCAGCTCATTGTAATATTCTAACAGAGCGAAATAAATTTGTTTGTGAATTAAATCAAAAGTAATTTTGTACAATTTTATTTTTTTATCAATATTTTTCATAAAAGTTTCTAATTTCTTAATCAAATGATTTTTTTATTACCTTATTCCTTTATAATACCCAATCAGCTCAAAGACATTGTAATTATTCACGATTTTGCCATTTAGTTCTGTTGATACCAAATGATGCTCGCATTTACTTTTTCTCATCTAAAAAAAGGACTGTTTTTTAGACTCATTCGCAAATAAGTATTTTTCAAATAAATTTTATCAGAATAGAATATACGGTAGAGGAATTTCTCAGTATGAAAAATTCAATATTTTATTTGTAGCAAAAATTTTCAACTTAATTCAGTCCTTATAGAATGTATTGAATGGTTTCGTTATCCCAAAATTGGGCTTCCTCGAAATCAAAACTCTTCTTCAACTAATCTTGCTGGAATAAGATAATTTGGCAGCATCATTCACATTTTAAAATGGTATTTTACATCTGCAATCTAGATTCCTCTCTAATAAGACAAAATGCATTAGTTGGATACCTTATTTGTAGATAATTTATTTGAAATATCATACTTATTTGAAATCAAATCCTTTTCAGATTAATCTTACAAGAATATAATTTTCCGATTATTTCATTCACATTTCAAAAAGAAAAAAAAACTTCACCAGCTAATAATCAGCATTTCTTTTCTGTTAATGCAATTAATTATATGCTAATTGATCTATTAAATCAATTTGATGAAATTTGCAATTAATCAGACAAAATATACAGACTCTAAATAACTCAATTCTATTCATATGAAATCAAAATTCTTTTTTGATTAATTTAGATAAAATGCAACTAAAAAATGCCTTTAAAAGCGTCTTTATACCTATGAAATAACTATTTTTTTCGATTAAATTAACTGTATATGAAATTAGATATATTCATTTCAATAAGAGTTTATTCATTAAAAATTCTTCAATATTCTCGCCAGATCAGAATATTATGGCAACCATTTTTCAGCATACTAAATCACTAAGAAATCATTTCAAATGACTTTTCTCTGTTGCAATCAGAATTCTTTTTTGACTAGCAAACAGAGCAGAATACGTTGATTGAAAATTATCCAGTCATATCAAACTTTATTCATTCACAATCAAATTTGTTCCAATATTTAGATTGAATAAAATACTCAATTTAAGACTTTCTGTATACAGAAGCTTTATTCGCAAGAACACTTCATATTTTACAACAGCTTTTCTCTTGTCAATATTAGAGCGTATAATCATCTCAAACTCTAAAATTAACTTGCTGCATTCGATTCAGAATCAATCCTTCAATATCCTTTATTTCAAAAAGGCAATTAACAGCATTTGTCACATGAGAAAAGAGCATCCATGGCAGATTCTTTATCTAAACTTTCGATGCCTGAAATCTTTCTCGTGCTTTAATGAGGAGAAAGAGCCCCGAGTAATATTTAAATTACTCCTTTTTTCCTCATATTGCTTTCTAGCTATCAATTACCATTTTCACGGTCTAATGACTGACGATACTAAGAAGCAATAGGAGACATTTAATGACGACAACTGGAATCACGTCTTCATTCAGGTCGAATTCCTCAAAAGGTTCATTTATGAAAAAAGTGAATTCCGAAGAGCTGAGAACATAAACTGATATTTGATAATTTATTTAGTAACCCACAACAAGGAATTTTACTTAAATTTAGGAAAAAAATAGATATTTTTTAGTCATTTTCTTTATGAACTATTTTTCACCCAATCAGAATGAAAAATCGATTTAATCGATGAAAAGTAAAAAGAGGGATTCATTATAAGCAGTATTTTAGTAATTGAAAATTAGGAGCAGAGTTTTATTCCCATTATAGTAGTTTATGTTCTGATAAAAAATATTTTTTTCTATTGATGTTTTTATTAATTTTTCCTTAGTAACAGTACTTTACAGTACGATATTTAACTTACAGCTCTACGGATTTCCAAATAATACTTTCAATAATACAAATGTTTAGTAAACTTGAGAGAATAAGTATGTCCAAAAAGTTCTCATACAAATACGAGTACGAAAAGCTTGAAAATCTTGAATATTTATATAGTAGTTTTATTGTAAACAATTCATGCCATTATTTAATTCAATGATTTAGTGTATTTCCAATTTTCATATGTATCAAGAAACTCCAGTTTATGTACAAAACTACACAATTCAATTTCATATCAATATTGTCCAATATTAGTTTATATTTGATGGAGTCCAATTTTGCTGATAATACTTTCATATATACGCATAACATTGAAAATTTTTTATAAAATTAATTTTTTGCACATATCAATGGTAATATAGTCCTCCTTTATTAATAAAAACCAAACGAAGTATTTTCTATTTTAGAAACAAGTCTTACTTTTCATAATTTTGGAAATATTTTGAAACTTAGCCATAACAAGTTGATTTTGAGGAAAACTTTTTATAGATATCAACTATGTAATCATTTTAGATATTATGTACTATACTACAATAAGAAAAAAATTTTCCTTAAAGATAACAAACTTTTCTCCATCCATACATCAGGAAAATATCAATCCTTTTATCCGCATTTTTTTAAATTCTAAAGCAAGAAATAAATCATATCTTTTAACTGTCATGCTTTTCTATATTCAAATAGTATTCAACTGGCTTTGTTTCTTTTTCCATTAATTTCTTTTCTAAATCTAGAAATTATACAATAAATAAAATATTTCATAATTTTAATTGAATTTTGATGAATAAAAACTATACCAGCTTTTTTTTCTTCTTCAATTTATTTTTATAAATATATTTCTTCATGTTTTCAAATAAATTAGTAAAAATCAATATTTACAAGTATTTTATTATAATTTGCTTACTTTTTAAATTATAAAAATATTGCTAACAGTTTCAAACGTCTATTTTTGTCAAGTCAATGCCAATTTCCTAACCCAAAATTTTTGTACGAGAACTTAATGGATTTTTAAAATGTTTTCAAATATTTTCTGTTTGAACTATTTTCTGAATCTTTAAAATATTTTTGTCAAAAACATTTTCAGGAATGAAATTTTTAAAAACAAGTGAATGTTAACACATTCCGTTTTAAAATAAAATTAATATGTGATTTTTCAAGTTACTTGTTATCAGTAACTGTTATTGATACTTTTAGATAATTTGTGCAAGATAAAAACACAGTGAAACCACTCCAAATAAAAGATGTAAATACTGATATTCTGTCTCACCATTTTTGTTTTAATAAAATTATAAAATTTTTTAATTCTATATTACTTCGTTTACCAACCAAAGTAACTATAACTCCTTAACTATATTCCGTTGGTTTTTACGTGACTTTTTTTGCAAAGCCATTGCGCTGCACTAAGCTTTCAGATTAGATGTTGAATATAACATAGTAAGATGATGAATGGTAGTTATCACTTACAAGATATAATATGTTATGGATAATAAATTCCACAAATAAATTTCCTAGTAATATCTGATTAAATTTTAGAATATTTTGGAATCCTTATTTTATAAAATGTTCTAAAATCAGATTGAAAAGATAATTTCCTGTAGCTAGTGTTGCCATGAAATGAAACATAAAATCAATAGACTAAGCAAGTAACCATTGATCAAAAGCACAGATACATCTGAGAACTGAGATAACCTAATAAAGAATAAACAATTAGCACCACACGAAAATTCGAATATTAAAGTTTGTTACAGAATCGAGCAATAAGACAAGGAATACAGCGGTTTTACATTGAATGTAAGAGCTTCTATGAAAAATTATCTATCTCTACATCACAAAGATTATATTCATATTAAGAAAGAAATGTACTCCAATGTAGCGACCAATTTGTTTGCTGTGCTAAAGCAGCCTAACTTTTCCAAAAAAAAAAAAAAAAGGGCACGGAATTTTGACGTTACTTTTTTATAATGATTCAAAATTTTATATTTTTGATCATTAAAATATCAGCTAAATTCTTCAAGCATTCACATCAAATTTTCTAAAATTTACAAATTTTGATTCCGAAAAGATTTATTCAAAAATATTTCTCTTTTTATAATTATTCAAATAAGAAATCGTTTTCAATGTATACAAATATTTTTTTCTAATTAAGACTAGAATTTCAGTAAGATATGGTTTGATATAAATTAAAATCATGTTAAAATATTTTTAGTTTTCACTTAATTATTATTATTTTTTAAATAATAAGTTATTTAATGAATGCACACAGATGCAGTAAAATATTCACTTTTGTGATATTTACTTTTGCCGGCTTACAGTTGTTATTAAATGTGTTTCCAAAGAATCGAGTAAATCCATATTGGCAGCTTGATATATTCCAAAACAAGGTGGTTTGAATACTTTTTCTTATGTTCTCAATAATCTGGTAAGAAATTTTTGTCTAATTTTATTTTGTATAGATTTAAATATATGATAATATATTTTTATCGGAATATTCAGCATACATTTACGTGTTCTTTTCTCTTACCACTTTTTTATGATATAAATTATCGAAAAAATTTTCTGACTGTCAAAGCATGACTCAAAAGAAGGTTATATTGCATCTGTATCAATTGACTGCAATTCTAACCGAATGGTAGAGTTAAGAAAATCAACTCTAAAACTTCTTATTATTGTATTTAGTAAAGATTTTAGGGATATGTTTTCCTTTGGATGATATGAATGATCTTATTCAAAACTTGTATTTGTAATTCTAATCGAAGGATTAATAGGACGTGAGATTATTTAACTGAAAAGCAAGTACAATTTTCAAGCCAACAAAAATTATTAATATTAGACAGAAATTTAACAAGATATATTTGAGCAATTATTGTTTGATCTTTATAGCGCGAGAATTATTCTGTTCTGGGGACACCATCAGCATGGAATTGATATGTTCGAATTTTTGAATGATAACATTTTAATAAAACTTTAAGATTACTGTAAATGCTGCTAAGTAAAATCATTTGAGCATTGTTTCAGTTTTGGCTTATAACTTAAAAGTAATTAAAGCAATGAAATGGTTTTTATCGCACATTGGGAAAAACAAACGTTTCCTTATGTCTCAGACATGGTAACTACTGCTAGTGCTGCTTAAACTTAACGAATTACAGAACATAATATAACTGTTAGGCTGCTTTTGCAATTTTCTCCAGAATTCGAAATGATTGTTGGCGAGAGCCGGTTGGCAGAAAAGGAGGATGAGGGAAGAGGGCACAATTATTTGACGTCGTCTTCTTGAGAGTGTTTGGCGAGCGCCAGAAGAATCATGGTGAGTTCTTTCTTGTTAATCTTCCCATCCTTGTTGAAGTCGCATCCCCTAAGAATCGCCTCCTGAAATTCTTCAAGATCTTGAGCATCGTAATCCTATCATGGTATTAAAGAAAACAAAATTAGTTATAATATTCAAGATAATCAACATTAATATTATTTAAAAGCTTAAATATTTTCTTATAATTGTTTACTAGAATAAAACTGAAAAAAATATAAATTGAACTTTATATATCTTATGATAATTCGTTTTTCATCAAATACTAGAAAGCACGCGTTCACACGAATACATACAAGCACATTTATAAGACCAAATATGATGGACTATCAATAGGTGACAATTTTAAAGTAAAGAACCATATAGAATGCCAGTTACGAATGAATAAAATGTTATCCAGGTAATCATGAGATAATAAATAAATTTCCAAAATAATATCTTGCAGTAAAAATATCTCGACATATTTCTTTATGTCACGATGAGATACAACGTATATTATAAAGGATAAATTGCTATCTACATAATAGTATGCTGTTTTTTATCTGAACTATATTTTGAAGACGTTGTCATCAAGTCATTAACACAATGTTGCATTATTACGATTTTATTAAAGCCATGACATAAGTTGACAATATGCAAATATCGGCACTGGTGCCGTGTAATCCAGGATGCCAAATTCTGAGATTGGCGATTTTTGGCGGATTTTCTTATGTATCTGGAAACCTCGTTTTTAATACGTCATACATATGGAGGCCTATAAGAATTATGCAAAAAATTCTATTTTGGTAACCCTAGTATTTACGCCATCACGCATGCACGATACGTCATCTTGGCAACATTTCTTCATCGCCAAAAAAATTCAAATTTTGGAATCATGGATTATACGGCACCTGTTCCGTAAATTTCTTATTATATTTTATATTTTCTATATAGTCTTTACATATTGTCAATTTCGCAATACAATTCGATGTATTTACAGAAAATATATTGTGGTTTCATAGTATAACATTCAAGTATTCAAACCCTCCTTAAATTTCTGTTAATCTTAAAGGGTTGAGATGTGTCTGAACTACAGATCAGTCAAAAATAAAATGCACAGAAGCTTTATAATTATTTTTGTGTATTTTAAAAATTTTTGTCGATTACAAATTATCACCAAGTTGACGTAACTGTTACGTATAAACTAAGGTTGTCAAAATAGAATGTTGTTGAATTCTTTATCTTTCTGACGTAATAAAAAATATAGATTACTAAAAGAACAGTAAAATCTGCTGAAAAAATCCACCGAATTCAAAAATTAAGTTCAGTATAGAATCGGGTACCCCTAAATTTGGCAAAAAATTTAGCCATACATCTTGGCGATATATTTCAATTTCTGATAACCTCTTTGCTTAGCTTTTGTGTATCGTCTAATTTGTTAGTCACAAATTGGTGCATATCTTGGAGTCAAAAAAATCGCCAAAGAATCAACGGGTATCCGATTGTAAACTTTTATCTAAAAATTTATCAAAGGATTATAGGGCAACTACAGAATAAGGAACATAAGTTGATATTGATAAAGATTTTCATTGCATTTGAAGAGAAGCATTTGTCATAATGCTTCAAATTTAAAACGATTAATATTAGAAAGGAAAGGAAATGCGAAAATTATTATAAAATTGTTAATTGCGCTGGTGAAAATGCATCAGAAAAGGTCATTAATGAGCCATAGCTGTAGTTTCAAGAAAAGTCTATGAAAAAAAATTTAAATTAAGGGATTTAATTATTTATATGAAGTTTAGAATAATTTTTTATCACTCAAAATGCTTTATTTTTTTACATGAATATAAAATATTTCTGGTTAAGGAGAGCTATTTTTGTGAATTAAAAAAACTAAACTTGTGACATGACAGCCATATGTGTACCAAGGCCTTCAGTGTTCATATCTATTCTCCTGACTGAGTAGTGCGAAGCATATATACCGGCTATGGACGTGCCTGATGTCAAATCTCTCTGTGTTGAGTTCCCAAGCATGCTTGGTACTCAATTCATGGACCTACTGAAGAGATGAAAAGCTGAGTCGTAAGTCTGAGTGAGACGAAAATGATGAAAAGCCTAGCCCGAGAATCGAACCTGAGACCAGTGCATTAAAAGCAAACATTTACCGGGCTTCATTACCATGAATTTTATTTATGTTAAAGTATATAACTAATGGATATTTATTATAATTGTTTTAGGCGAGTAACTTTTCAGGAGTGTTGAAATAAATAATAAATGTAAAGAAGTTTAATCTAAAAAATTAAAGACTCCAAATTACTAAACAGGGGTTCGGTGTAGAATAGAATAATCCTTAATTTGGCAAAAACTTTGGCGATAAAATTTAATTTCTGGTAACCCTGGTATTTTCAGCGTTTTAACTAATGTAGTTTTATGATTGACATTTTGTTATTCACATTTTGGGGCCTACTTTGGTGTCAAAAAATCAAGGGGTACCTGTAAGTAAACTTTTACTTTAAAAAGATATATGAAATTATTATATAATTAAAAATTAATAACTTTATTTGTTACAAGAAGTTTAACATAATTAGTGAATTATTTTAATGAATCGATAGTTTGACTTGATAGAAGAAATATTAGAATGATGTTTCACACGGGCCACTTACTTTTTTCACAAGTTCTAGGAGATCCTTAAGGAATCCTTTCAACTCCTCATTTTCTATTGTGCCATTTCGGTCCTGGAAATAAAAGAAAATTTATAGGAAAATAAAACAAAAACAATAAAGAAAATTCCATTCGAAAATTCGATAATTTAATCACCCTGTAAATGAAATATAAAAGAATGTTTAATTAAGAAAAAAATATTTTTACAATTTTATTTTTTGCTCGTTCTTATATTCTTGCTTATATATATAAATATATATATATATATATATATATATATATATATATATATATATATATATATATACACACACCTGACTTAATTTTATATCTTACTGAATCCAACTTTATTCTTATATCTTGATAACTATTAATACTTTACGATATATATAACAAAATAAATGTAAATTTTACCAAAAATGATAGGATAGCTATTTTTCATTAAAAGAAAAAAAAATTGTATGAAAAATTATTTGTTTTTGAACTATTTTATTTGAAAAAGTTTTCATGGAAAAAATTCATATAAAAATAATCCTACTAGTATATTAAATAAATAGTGGAAATAATGAGTAGAGAACATGAAGGATTCATAAAACTACTGAGGTAATAAGATAAATAAAAAGATATATCAACATATGTGTATTACTTATTTAAAATTCAATAAGACTTAAAATGTAGATTCTTCATAGTTCTATTTTTTAAAGTTTTTTTAATACTTAGAAATAATTTTAATGTTCGGAAAAGAAATTTTATGCAATAAAGCTTTAGATAACGTACAAAAATATTCAAAAATTAAAACTTTTTAGAGGAAAAAATAAAACAGTTAATTTTAAGTAAAATAACAGCAAATAAAAAAACTGATTAAACTTGATGCAGCTTCATGGGAAGTTATAAAGGGAAAGACGTATTCATATTCAATGTTTGTAGAACATGTTGTTTTAAAAAGTATCAATCGCGTTATCTAATTGAAAAAAAAGTTTCCTTTGTAATCAATTGAACGAAATAGCTAGAAATCATTTGTTCTGATAAAATTTATCTTTAGAATGCCACAATTGACTACATGTGATTATATATCAAGAGCAAAATTGGAAGGTTATCGTCCTCTTTAAAATAATAATTATTACTTACGAAAATATGAAGAGAAGAAAATTGTCTATTGCTATTTTAGTATGTTTTTGTGATATTGTAATGTATATCTTTTAGAGTAAAAAGTTTTTTCAAAAGTATATTATAAAACAATCTTTTATTTTTCTTCTTTTTGACGTATGACAAATTATTTTTTAATTTTCTTGTATAAATTTCTAAAATTTTTAAATTCTCATATTAGATGACTGTACAGACTATTCAATATTAGTCAAGAAAATTCATTTATTATTAATGCAATTTCTTAATAGACAAATTTCTCAAATTCTTATTTAACCGTTTTTTCAGGATTTCACAAATGAATATCAAATATGTGGAAGAAAGTTACCATTTCTTCCTTGTTTAATTGAAATTTATAAAATAAGATGTATAGATGAATGTATCAAAATGTATTACGCTTCGGGATTCACGTTGATTTAGAGTCGATAAACCAACCTCTTAAAAATCACAAGACCTTCATTCTTAACAATTTCGACAAGATGCTGGAAATTCCAGTTATAGAAGTCAGAATTTCACTGCTCCAATTAGCACAAAACAATAGGAAACAACTTCCAAACACAGAAGTCTCTAACACTTCAGAATATAACTACTTCTATGCACTAAACTAGCATTCAACACTGGTTGTCTTCTCTAATAATCCATTTATACCTATATTATAGGTTTCTGAACTTGGCGTGAAACATCTAAGTATTTCGCCAAGGTTTCTGGAAGGTTCTAGACAATCTCGCTTAATATTGGTCGGATAGCTTCAGTGAAATAATTTTCCAGAAATATCTATTTTCTCATCAAGTGATCGCAAAGTCGCCAAGAATCTTGCCAAGATCGCCAAATCATTAGGAATATTGTCACTATAGTAGAATACGTCTAAATTGCACAATGTTTGCCCAAAATCTGAGTATTTAAGACCTGTCTGTGAGATATTACAACAAATACAAATAATATTCAAAAATTTGTAACAATAAAGTGATTCTTTAAAGTGATTTTTTGGCTAAAATTTTTTATTATATGTACATCATGTCTAGTTTGTCAATATGATGTAAACCTAAAACCTAAAAATGAGTTCCTTGGATGTAGAATTCAACAATAGCTGTTAAAAATAATAAAAAAATAATTTTTTACTTTTAAACTATAAATATTTTTAAACCATTTTCAAAATTAACATTACAATTCAAAAGAATAAAATTATGATACTTTTTGGAAGAAGCTAAGGGAAAAATTCCTAATTATTCATTATGTTTTCTATAAAATCCTAGTGTTTTTGCAAATCTAAGCTTTTCACTGATAGAAGTACTAGCTGATAGATACACAACTGTAAATCTATTTTAGAAATTTAGACAATAACGCAAAATTCTTTGAAAAGAAATATTTTAATAACTGACACTAGTAATTAGTAGTTGTAATTAAAAAATTTTTTTTGGTATATATGCATTAAGATGAGGAGCATTTGTTTTATTATCTATTTAATTTATTGTCACTAAAAAATCCAGAAAAATTTAAGGGGGAAAAAACAAGTATATCTATAAAGAAATATATAAAGTAAAAAATAAACAATCAAATTAATATTTCATAAAACAAGTTATTTTCCCCATCGATCAGCTAATTTAACAGCATATAATTATGTCATTATCTGTTTATGTCATTGATCATATGGTCTATCAAGTGTTTGTAAAAATAAAGCAGTCACAGAAAGACAAACAAACCAAATGATTGACTTCATTTCATTTTAAATAATCTAACTTAACATTTGCAATTACACCTATCTTTTTCAATTCGAAGAAAACTAAAAAAAATTGTCTGAAAGTGATTGGTAAGGTCAGAGATTCTTATAAAAACTTTGAAAACTTGAAAATGATCTTTGAGTATTATATATAGAATTTTATGATATATATATATATATATATATATATATATATATATATATATATATATATATATATATATATATATATATATATATATATATATATATATATATATATATATATATATATATATATAGAATGAAATAATAAAATCAAAAATATATCCTAGACCGTTAGATGGATAAAAATTCTATTGAACTCTCTGAATAAAACGATTCACTTTTGCTACACCAGATGGTAAGATGCAATGGTAACTTTTTTTTCATTTACAAACAAGAAGATAATTTACAGACTTTGTTTTAACTGTTGATTTTTTAGGACAATATGACCCCAAAAAATATTTTAATTTACGTTTCTCGGTCAATGGAATGTTCAAACCAGAAATAATGCCAATATTTTTGAAATATCTAGGTGCTTTTGTTTTATTAAAAACCCATAGAAAGTTGATGGGGCAAATTATCTAGCAAAATTTTCGAAAACGGTGAACAACACTTTTCAGCAAGGAGATAAAATCTATAATTTCATATTTGAAATATCCACAAAATTATGCAAAATGTAATTTTTATGCACAAAAATAAAGAGTTATTCTTAAAAGTAATTATCGATTTAAACCATTTATATTTTTTTGCAAATGTACAACCGCAATTGGTACTCTATTCTTAAATTATTTATAATAAACATTACATTTTTGAATTTCACTAAATTTTTATAGTACTATTAAATAAATTGAACATGTTTAGTTTTAAATTTGGAATGATAAAACATTTTAAAAATAATTTATTGTTATTTTTATAATTTATTCTAATGTAAAAATTATTGTTTTTTATCATTGTTTACACTCTGAATTTTTTTAATTATTTAAATCTGCCTTAGTTAATGTTGATTTTCATTGTTTCTGTTGATACAGAAAGATATGAAACTGAAGAACTACATATAAATTTCGATTAAAATTATGATGATGCGATATGCGTTATGATGAATGATTGATGCATTAAGTTTCAATTATTAAGTTTTGAAATGAAAAATGCAAACTATAATTTTCTGTTTCACTCACCAATGTTCAGATGCATGTAATAACATATAGCCATAAACACAAATAATTAAAAAATTAAAAAAAAAAACGGAAATTTAATAATATTTTAAGATTTTTTTATCCTTTATCCTTAGTGATAGATTTTATCATGATTAAAATAATTCTACAGAAAAGTATATGATTTCTCCATGTAAGCAACAGAAGGAACATCATTTTATCTCAAATGAAAAAAATCACTCTTATTATTTCAGCTGCATAATTTCAATAACAGAAATCTGTATAATTTATTTTAAATATGTAATAGTGAACGACAATATGAATAAAATTTATCTTATATAAAATGATTTTGAAAAATTGTTATTTTAAAAATAAACGAAAACAAATTAAAAAATATTAAATAGAGAATAAATTAACATATTAAATATAAAAGCTTTTAAATTAAAATTTTATTTTGTTTATTTAAGAAAATGTAAAATTTCTGTCATTAAACTTTGGAAATCAATTGACAAATGTTCATATATTATGAAAGTATTATTTTCCCGAAGTTATTTTTATTAAATTAAACCAAATGCGCGATGTCGCTGACATCACATAAAGGAATAATAAAATGAAATCAATGATATTGTTACAAATTTGTAAATAATGATTATATTTGTCTTAAAATATCTCAGACAGATCAGAAATTCTCACATTGTGGGCAAAAATTGCGGTATTTAGGTGTGTTGTAGTTTAAAAGTGGATTTCCTAATGATTTGGCGACTTGGCGACAGTTGGCGAGATTCTTGGCGACTTGGCGACGGTTGGCGAAATTCTTGGCGACTTGGCGAGAAATCAATACTTCTGGAAACATCCATCACCTAAGCTCTAGGACCAATATTTTTCGAGATAGCCTAGAAGCTTCCAGAACCTTGGCGAAATTGGTAGATTTCTCCGCCAAGTCAGGTATAAATACCGCAGCCCGACATGGAAGAGTAGAGTTTTTGTGAAGACAATCAGTGAGTGAAGACGATTAGTTGTGACTGCTAGTTGTTCTCTGTCTGAGGTATTTGAGACCTGTGATTAGAAGCTGTTTCTTGTTATATCTGACGAATTGTAGCTGTATAATTGTGATTGTTACAGCGGGAATTTCGTTTATCTAGTGAAGTTTTTTACGAATAAAAGTCTTGTGTTCATTAAGTGGTTGCTTTATTCAACTCTCAATCAACACGAACCCGTGGAGCTCGGTACAACTGGTGTCAGAAGTCGGGGTTGAAGAGTTGATGCAGCGTGTCACAAGAAAAATGGATATGGATTTAATGAAAAATCTTCTCGAAAAATTAGCGGAGCAGATGGCTGAGATGAAAGCTGGGCAAGAAGAGATGAAAGCTGGACAAGAAGAGATTAAAACCGAGATGATGAAAGAGATAAAATCTGTACAGGAGGATATGAAAGCTGGACAAGAAGAGATGAAAGCTGGACAAGAAGAGATGAAAGCTAGACAAGAAGAGATGAAAGCTGGACAAGAAGAGATTAAAACCGAGATGATGAAAGAGATAAAATCTGGACAGGAGGAGCTTAAAAAGGAACTTAAGAAGGACATTGTAAGTGTTAAAGAAGAATTCTCCAACATCATTCAGGAGAAGATGAATGCAATGGACGATAAGGTAACTTCAGTTGAAACTAAAGTTCTGGAGATAGAAGAAAACGTGGAAGAAGCATTAGACAATATCAATAAGGAGATTGAAAGCTTGAAGAAACAAATGTCAAACAGACATGAGGAACCCGACGTGGCATTTGTGCCTTCCCTAGCCAATATTAAACTCTCAACATTTGATGGGAAATCATCCTGGCAAGTATACAAGACCCAGTTTATGATGGTAGCGGAAGCTAATGGATGGAATCCCCGAGCCCAAGCTTTTCACCTGGCGGCTTCTTTAAGAGGAGACGCGGCTGACATCCTCGAGACGCTTCCGGAGGAGCAGAGGCACGATTTCCAAGCCCTATCGAGTGCGCTTGAGCTGCGGTTTGGAGATAAGTGCACTAAAGAATATAGCAGACTACAGTTAAAGTCCCGCTATCAAAAAGCGGGTGAAAGTCTGCAAGAATTGGCTGCCGATATTCAGCGACTTTCCCATCTAGCATTTTCGGACTGCCCAGCTGAGACACGTCAAGATCTGGCTCTCCATCACTTCATCGATAGTGTGAGGGATCCGGAGATACAGAAAACACTTAGACTCGCCGATGTCAAAGATATTGGATCTGCCCTAGTCTATGCACATAAGATAGAGGCTGCCCAGCAGGCCGCGCGTAAAGACCGGCACTCAATCAGAGCCGTCTCTACTACTGATAAGGACTATGATCTCAGAAAGCAAATTGAAGATCTCCGGCGAAAATTACGTAGCTTAGAATTGAGTAAAGGTGTCAGAAACACGAAAATTCAGTGTTGGACTTGCGGAGGAGTCGGACACGTCCGTAGATACTGTCCGAAAACAAAAGATGGTGGAATTTTTAAAATGGAAATACGTCATCGCAAAGGATCTCTTCATGGAAATGCTGATGCACTATCAAGGAAGCCGTGTAATGAAAGCTGCCGATACTGTTCTAGAGTAGAGAAGAACTATCAGCTGATAAATACTTCGGTACGCCAAGTTACTGTTTCACCTCCATCAAAACCAGACCCATGGAGTGATGAAGGACTTAGGGAAGCCCAAAAAGAAGACCCAGATATAAATCCAATTCTTGAATTGAAAGAATCTTCTAGTATGAGACCAAGTTGGCAGGATATCTCCACCTACAGTCCTGCTACTAAGCAATATTGGGCTCTTTGGGACTCACTCCATATAAGAAATGGTGTCTTATACAGGAAATGGGAGTCCGATGATGGACGTAATTTCAAATGGCAGCTTGTTCTTCCAAAATCAAGAATTTCAGATGTTTTGAAAGAATTGCACAGTAGCTCAACTGGAGGCCACTTCGGAGTAATGAAAACTCTACAGAAAGTTCGAGAACGCTTCTATTGGAGCAAAACGAGACAAGATGTAGAGAAATGGTGCCAATCTTGTGATGACTGTACGGCACGTAAAGGACCGAAGAAACGTAGCCGAGGAAGGTTGCAGCGGTACAACGTAGGAGCACCTTTTGAGAGGATAGCATTGGACATTTTGGGTCCTTTACCACGATCCTCAAATGGCAACAAATACATACTAGTTGTCATGGACTACTTTACTAAGTGGCCTGAAGCGTTTGCAATCCCCGATCAAGAGGCGACTACAGTAGCCGAGGTTCTAGTGCAACAATGGGTTTCCAGATTCGGCACACCCTTACAAATTCATTCTGATCAAGGGACAAATTTCACCTCTGTTGTGTTTAAAGGAATGTGTCAAATTCTCGGAATAGACAAGACGCAGACCACGCCACTACACCCACAATCGGATGGCATGGTAGAGAGGTTTAACAGAACCATCTTGAATAACCTCTCCCTTATGGTTTCCAGAAATCAGCAAGATTGGGATTTGAAGCTACCGCTGTTTCTGCTTGCATATCGCAGTGCTGTCCATGAGACTACCGGATATACTCCTTCACAGATGCTCTTTGGTCGCGAACTTCGTCTCCCTTGTGATCTTCAGTTTGGTCGTCCACCGGATACATCTTCATCGCCAGAGGAATACCTTCGAGACCTTCAGGCACGTCTTGAAGATGTCCATAACTTCGCTCGAGACCGAATCAATCTGACGACCGAAAGAATGAAGACAAGGTATGACACAAGAGCGACGGGACATGAATTCCAAGAAGGTGACAAAGTTTGGTTGTGGAACCCGATTCGACGTAAAGGACTTTCTCCAAAGTTGCAAGCCAACTGGGAAGGTCCCTACACAGTCCTAAAAAGACTGAACGACGTCGTGGTTCGTATAAGAAAATCATCTGCTTCAAAACCAAAGGTAGTACATTATGATAGATTAGCTCCTTATCGTAATGTAGAGTAAAAATCAGTAGACCATGGTCTGTTTGTAAATAGTATAGATAATTTTAAACTTTTCTATTTTCTTGTATTTTTAGTTGCTTGTGTATGTAATGTGCTCTGTATCCTCTTGAAATGTAAATTCTTTTATATTAAATTTGGCCTCCTATCAGGGGATTGTACTGCCCGGGACGTGCAGTCCTTGAGAGGGGGCAATGTTACAAATTTGTAAATAATGATTATATTTGTCTTAAAATATCTCAGACAGATCAGAAATTCTCACATTGTGGGCAAAAATTGCGGTATTTAGACGTTTTGTAGTTTAAAAGCTGATTTCCTAATGATTTGGCGACTTGGCGACAGTTGGCGAGATTCTTGGCGACTTGGCGACGGTTGGCGAAATTCTTGGCGACTTGGCGAGAAATCAATACTTCTGGAAACATCCATCACCTAAGCTCTAGGACCAATATTTTTCGAGATAGCCTAGAAGCTTTCAGAACCTTGGCGAAATTGGTAGATTTCTCCGCCAAGTCAGGTATAAATACCGCAGCCCGACATGGAAGAGTAGAGTTTTTGTGAAGACAATCAGTGAGTGAAGACGATTAGTTGTGACTGCTAGTTGTTCTCTGTCTGAGGTATTTGAGACCTGTGATTAGAAGCTGTTTCTTGTTATATCTGACGAATTGTAGCTGTATAATTGTGATTGTTACAGCGGGAATTTCGTTTATCTAGTGAAGTTTTTTTACGAATAAAAGTCTTGTGTTCATTAAGTGATTGCTTTATTCAACTCTCAATCAACACGAACCCGTGGAGCTCGGTACAATATCAACAGTCAATAAGTCTCTTCGTATTTTGTATTTGAGAAAAGAGAGACAAAAATATTAAGTTTTTATTCTTTTTGATACTGTTTTAATATGTCTTTTATACGTGTAATGCATCCATTATGTATAATTCGGCTTTATTTCCTTTTTGAAACTTTCTGAGAGACTTTGAAAACTTCATTAATTTGTTTCAAACAATAATTTAGAACTAAAATTGAATACATTTAATAGGGAAAATATCATAAAGTAAATTATTTTAACTATAACCAATCAACTTATCAATTGCAGTTTTTTTCGATTAGATCAAAATGCAAGGCAACAATTTCAGTAGATTTAAGGTTAATTATTTATTTTTTAATTAGTTTTTTTTAACAATTTGTGTATAAAAATGTAAAAAAGAACGCGATATATTTTTTTATTTTAACTTTTTACTGTTTAAAATGACATTCATGTTGATGTCCTTCAATAAAAACCAGGGAATGCGGTTTTACGAAATGATTTTTTCTAACCTCGAGGACATGCTTTTTCACTTTTAGGTTCAGTGTTCGTTATTGAGTAACTTTCTAAGCACGGATGACTGAGCAATGACAAAACCTTTTCCATGCTTCGAGAGAATTTCATAGCAAGAGAAGCAGATATTTTAACTATCTGTGATGAATCACAAAAAGAGATGAGGTAAATGTAAAGAATGCTCTTTCATATTAAAATAACAATCACGGACGATTTGTTTGGCTTCATAAAGTTCTGATTAATTATCGTTTTCATCACAATAGTTTTTTTTGTTCTAATTTATTACCACTCTCTGATAGTACGTCTGCATACATTTTATTATGGATTTTTTAATACAGAGAAAACTTTTACGTCTTTTTCAAAATCTGGTTATGAAAAAACTAGAATAGGGATCGGAAAAGCAAAACTCGCATTCTATTTACGTACTAGGTTAGGTTATTGTGATAAGTTTCCACAATTGTTTAATTTTAACAACTGAATTCGGTAAACACACATAGTCAACTGTCTCGAAATTTTTAACCGTTAAGTAAGAAGGTCCTAAACCACCTCTTTCTTCGTCCACAATGCCACACTAGTGGAGAGACTGCGAAACCAACGGAATATTTTTTTACACGTTACGCATACATACATACATAGCGGGGCAGGTGAACCTAGGATGTACTTTAAGGTTAACGGGTTTGGAATACTCGCCCACCATCAAGCGCTTCGTAACTTTGAACAATAGTCAGGTGACAAGGTCACACTTGTGGTCAGGTGACAAGGTCACATCCTCTTCTCCGCATCCATACCACACCACCGAAAGGACATTGGATGTCATAGATGACACGTCCCCTACTTACTGAATCCCAGTAAATCACCAGGGTAGGAGAATGTGGTCACCCTCCCAATCACTGCTCGCTGCAAATGATGCTTCACTTTGCTGATCTTAACGAGAAGCGGCTTGAAGCTGCTGAGCCACTGGAACTCAATATGCTCAGCATAGTAGCCTTTTGCTACATCAGGTATCCAGCTCACGACCTTTTGTTTATAAGAACAACGCCTTATTTACTGTCTCGCTTAACTCTACAAATAATAATAAAAAATTTCTAAAATACATAAAAGTGAAAAGCTAATCCCGTACAAAGAAAATTCAATTAAAAATATGAGTTTAATTAATCCGTTTCGGAAAATTAGAATGGAAAAAAAATTGAATTTACGGTAATCCTATACTAACTGTTAATAATAAAAGAATAATATCAACAGTATTACTCTTTCAATGATTAATATATAACTATGAAAATAATTATTCTAAAAATCTAACACATTTTCTGTCAATTTTGTCCTTCGCAAAAGTATTTTTCAATGTCTTTACTTTCTTGGAAGCGCCAATGTCAAAGCTAATTATTTTAAATACATTTTGTCGAAGCGGAATTAATAACATCAAGATTTGTAATTTTCAAAAGTAAAAAGAGCCGAAAACCGAGTGATAGCTTTGTATTTATATTATTCGTGTCTCAAAATTTCATATCCAGGAAGATTTCAAATCTTTGCATGACTTAACAGCAGAACCAGCAGCTCAACGAGCAATCTGTCAGCTGGAAAAATATGCTTCACTTTCAAAGGATAAAATAATATATAATTATTGCTAATTCTTTATCTTTTAGATTGTATTAAAGAAAATAAACTCTAATGTGTAATGGAAACATGTTTAGAATATCAAGCAAAGTTTGTCGAATTCCATTAGCTCAGTTGTCGTCACATGTCCACTATATCCATTGGAAACAATAAAGTATTCCATTCACCTTAGTATTTAAGAGCATTGGAGAGAACATATCTTCAGTCACAATGTATGAAATCGTGTTTATCAATCTATTTTGCAAAACGTATAGTCTTTTCATCAACCTCAAAAAACATTGCAGAAGCATATGTCTCGTTTGACTTTTATAGCAGACCAAACCCAATTTTCCCTTTTTATTAGTAAATACCGTGTTCGGAGTCAGAGGAATAAAGTATCTTAATGTGGTAAAACGGAGTAAAAAAGAGAAAATTCTCATTTTTGTGGATCGAAAGTGCAACAATTGAATGTAATAACGATTAAAATGGAAATAAATACATATAGAAGACCAGGTTTATATACAATGACTTCCAAAAATTAAGGAACACCATGCTTTTCGAAGCTCACTATAAAAAACTAACAATAAAATTTATAGTTTAAATGAATGATAAAAACGTAAATTTGTGTAAGTTTACACGGAAATTCTTACGATCACTTTTTTGTTTTGATTTATAAGATCAGGTATGTATAAGTGAAAGAAAAATAAGCATACATCAGACTTTGATAACTACGTGTGTAACATTTGTTGATTTTCTACTTTTGTTAGCAGATTCATTGACAATAGTTAGTGGCGTGGCACAGTGTCTGAGGGAAGCCTTTTGCCCGATTCGTTAAGGTGGCGGTCGGTCGGTTGGATGGAAATTAAAAGTACACTGGTTGATAAAAGTACAAGGTACTTTACTGTGTCTCGCAGTTTCGTTCATTGTCTATGGAATCAATATCAAACAGAAGAAGACAAGTTCCAGGCCGACCATGATTTACAACACTTGCAGAAGACTGTTTCATAGCTCTTGCAGTCCGAACGAAAAGAATTTCGGTGCTGCAACTTGTTTCAAACCGCTCTGTAAAACGAGAAAGAAATACATCCGCTAGTACGGTGTGAAGGCGGCATTTTCACCATGTAGGTTTCTATGCAAAGTGAACATTTGTGTGTGCCCCTCTCACCAGATGACAGCGAAGGGTTCACTTATCTTGGACAAAAGACCACATTTCCTGGACCAGACAGTGATGGGCTTTTATACTTTTTAAAGACGAGTCCAGATTCACACGGAAGAGCAATCCAGGACACGTGTTGATCTAGAGCTAAACAAAGCACCCAATACCACCAATCTAACACTGTGGAAAGACACATTTACCGTGGTGGTGAAATAATGGTTTGAGCAGGAATCTATCTTGTTGGTCACACTGATCTGCATGTACTCCAAGCTGTGATTGTTGTGAGATACCGGGATAAGATCCTTGATCCATATGTTCGACAATTTGCCTGTGCAGTTGGCAATGACTTCATTCTGACAGATTATAACATACGACCTCATCGAGTTGTAGTTGTTGAAGAATATCTTAAAGAATAGAATGACCATCTCAACCTCACAGACCTGAATTCCATAGAGCCTCTGTGGTACTATCTTGGTTGCTTCTTTAAGTCATCTTCCATGGTTTGTGCGAGAACTGGAAAACAGCTCTTGACTTAACTGATAGCATGGAAGTCGATGCTGCCAATGCGTTCAAGTTAGGGATGGCCCTATCATTTATAATAACTTCTTTTTGTTATGTTTCTATGACATTTTACTACATCTGACCCTGATTATTCTTTTTCCAAGAATGGACTTTTCCAGTGAAATGGTTTTTTGTTGTTGGAAGTCATTTATGCGTTTTTCATATGTAAACTTCAATATTGCAATAAATACATACTTGTTTTGGGCACATGTCATGCAGATTTAGTATTTCTACATTCATTCATTTGCAAATTACCTGCAAAAAAAACCCTGTTGTTTCTTAACTTTTGGAGGTCAGTATATTATTTGGAATAGTGAGTAGAAAGAAAGAAAGAAAGAGAGAAGATTCATGAAGAAAAATTATTTTAATTATTTTAATTTATTTATTAATTTTATTTAATAATATTATTTAAAAAGCACGTCATATTAGAAAAGGATTTTGACCCAGAAAATGACCCACACCAAGTTATTTCATTTACAAAATCTTATGTTAGCAAACAAAGTAAAGAAAATATTATCTAAGGATTTATTGAATTAATTTGTGTAAATACCATAATAATAATCAGTTTATTTTTGTAAAATGCAAGTTTTTTCATAATCTGTTAAGATTCTAAGAATTTTTTTCATAACTTAAACTAGAAAAACTGGTATCTAAACAAGTGTGAAATATTTATTAAGTTATGTAGAAAAAATTAAAAAAAATTAATCTGTAAAATTATAAAAATATTTCCGTGAATAGATATATCCTTTACTGTTTTTTAGATATAAGATGACTGACTAGAAGACTTACATTTTTTCTAAATGGTAGAAGATTATCTATTTTTTAGCAGAATATTTTAAACAGATTTACAGATTGCACGTAAGAAGAGTTCTAAAGGAAAAATAGAATTGTGACAAAAAATAGTAAATACATAAAAAAATGTATCCAACAGTTGTATATAGCTTAGTTTTTGTTATAGAGGGTATACAGAGAATTTAATCCTTGCTTCACAGAAAGAAAAAAAATTGCACTCACTCGGTCATAGAGACTGAAGACTCTCTCGATATCTTCTTTCGTCAGTTTGCTGGCACCCTATAAGAATAAAATAGAATTACATAATTATGCAAAAATATTTTAAGAACTATAAAAAAGTAAGAGCTAGTAAAATTGTTGGAAGAGCATTAAGTTAAGAAACTTTTCTTGTTAACATAATTTTTGAAAAGAATTAATTTTTTTGAACTCAATAAATTTTTGATACATAAAAGAATTTTAAAAGTATGAAAAATAAATTACTTTTAGATTAAACTTATAGAAAGTTCACAGATCATATTTCTTTCATTTAATTAATTTTTTTATTTAATTTATTTCACGTGAAACAACGCAATCAATGCACAGTGTGAATGTATGTATACAATTATATTCCGAAATTCTTTAAAACTAAAATTTTATAGTGGGAAACAAAATGGTATCATAGAAATTTGTTTTTACATAAAATTTCAGTAAAAGAGAATTTGATAATACTAATTTAATGAGAAAATTTCATCAAAATTTGATAATTTTCATCTCGCTGAAATTTTTATTGAATCGGATTTGACATTAATGGATGTTTTCTGAAGTTCAGATGATCGGCTATAATTATACTACTTTTGCATTAATAGCTAAATGCAGTAATAACTTTATAAAACTTTGAATTATAATGCAATAGAATATCAACAATATTGAACAATATGCATTCTGATGAAGATATTTGAAAAGCTGCAATTAAAACTCAAGAAATCAACAAACATGGTGAGATAATGATTTAAACTGATTAATTAACTGATTAAGTTCTACAAATGACAAAAAATATTCTTCAAAATATTTAGTTATAAACAATGAAAAGGTCGATATTAAAAGATGATATCATTTCTTATTATTTCCCATTTAGTATTTTCCAGATTTTGTACATAAAAGGAAAATATTGAAAGGGGACAATTGCTTTATTATACCAACTGCTACGGATTCATAGATTTGACAGTAAATTTACACCAAACTTTATATTTATAACTTTATATAAAGAATTTCACTAAAAGAATATATTTATAACTTTATAAAGAACCTTGTTTACAGTGAAGTTACCAAATACTATTTTCATCAAAGTAGACTAGCACATATCATATTATTCCTAATATGTAGAAGATCAGACAAAATGAAGTAGGGTAAGAGATATAATTTCAACTTTTCTTTTTCGGCTTAAAAATTAAAGATTCAACTACATGCTAGACTTCTAACAAAACCTGGAACAAAATCATGTGTCTAAAACTTTCAGAAACAAATACAAAAGAACAGAAAGCGCATTTTAGTTGTTTGAATTTATTTGTCCATAGTTTGACTCCGAAAAAAAAAAACAGTCAAAAGTACTCGTGAAAAACGCGTCATATTATCTCATCCTATAATTGATTGCTTATCAATATTCTTTGCTTTACCCTAGCTTGGTTTTAGCTGTCCTTGTAACTTTTTGTACATGATTGTCAATCAGTTCGGTATTTATAGTTTTAAGGGAAGTTCAAACCAAGATAAATATCCATGCTTAATATGAGATTCAAACTCATGAACTACAACTAAAGCGATAGCCATTCAGCTTTTACATGGACTTCCACATTATAGTGGAAGTTTAAATAGATGAGCTCTTGCTTAAATGCTGGTTTACTCGTTTGAGCAAAATCACTGCATATCGATTCTATCCCAAACCATCATCCATTAAGCTGATTCAGTAATTTAATTTCACAAATAACTGAGCGGTTCATTTGAAATATATAATTAATGGAGCATTAAGTTGAGCGCTTAAATAATAGATTAGGATCTTAACTGCAGTTACGAGATGAATTTGATTCACATTTCAAATGTATTCATAGCATGCATATAAACATTTGATCTTCCCACTATTTAGTCTGTATATATTGCCATTTCATTTGTTTCTTTTACCCTACTTGTTTTTGAATGAAAATTACTTATTTATTTTATTTTTTTGATTTAGATTTTTCTTGATGTATTAAATCTATAAAGATATCAAATAAATAAAGAATTTTTCTACGTTAAAAGCATAATATTATAATTTGGAAAAATTCTTTCCGATTCATTCGCTTTGACGGGATTTCAAATAGGTCAGTGAATAAAGATGCAAATACCTAACCTAGAAACGATTTTGAATTAGATCGAAATCTTTTAATCACTCTATTTTTAATGGGGGAAAAATCACAGCATAAGTAGCTTATAAAAAGTATAAAACTGGATCAGTTATGATTCATAATTTGATGACATCACAATCCAATGATCAAATTTCTATAATGAATTTAAATATAACTTTATATTTAATGTGAATGCGAGGTAAATATTTCAGCGTTACACAATTAATTTTATTTTTGTATTATTCCCAAAAATACCTTACACATAAAGTCTTAGTAATAAATTTTAGCGACAAAATCGAATTCAAATCACGAAAATAGAAAAGAAAGAAAGAGAAAATAACGTTATACAGTTCTTGCATTTTGAAATTTGTTATTAGATTATAGAATACTTAAAGAAGAAAATCTTTGTAAATAATTCTTTCATCATTAAGCTCGTAAGCAAGAGTGATTCTATGGATAAGATAGAAAATTTCTGCCATAATGGTCATAAAATGACTTTTAACGATATTTTAACGCATTTCACAATTTTCTAAAGTACCCTTTAATTTTCTTAAATTTGCGGAAAACGAAAATTTACAACGAGAGCAAAGTCGATGTTTGGCTGTTTTAAAATCTTCTTTAATCTGCGTAGGAATTTAGAAGTATCAGCTATGATTATAGAATGAAATCGGAGATATGAGTTATGGACTTATGAGAATCAGACGCTTAGCCTTTGATTATAGTAAAAAATGATAATAAAACGCGACAAATCAATTCAAATAATTAAGAACTTTTTTGTTTGTTAAACACATGTTTTACGAATAAATAATATTTTCCATGTTTTACAAAAAAATTTTTTTATGTTTGTAAAACACAACAACTGTGAGTAGGGAAAAATTCAAATCGTGAGAAGAAATAAAATTAGTCTTTAAATGAGATTTAACTCAAAAGTGAAGATATCAAGCAAAAACATACTATAGATATCAAGAGGTTTTATAAAAAAAAACCGGTCAATTATACTTCGCAAAAAACAGAGATCATTTTTTGATCAAGAATCCGAGTTCGACAGAGGAAGGATAGTGGCCTACCGAGATTGTGGATTATCTTTCAGGGAAATCGGTAGTCGTGTTGAACGAAACCAAGCAACTGTAATGCGGGTATGCAATCGTTGGATGCAGGAGGGTACGACGGACAGACATGTTCAATCGCATCCACCTCAGTGCGCCACTTCACGTGATGACAGGCAAATTGCGCGCATGGCAGTGACGGATCGCTCAGCCACATCACAAACCATAGCACATCACATTCAGTCTGTAATGCATCATCCAGTGTCTGCGCATACCATTCGACGCCGTTTACAGCAGAGTGGTCTGTCCGCAAGACGTCCATTGCTTCGTCTATCCTTGACCCAGAACCACAAACGTGCCAATGGTGCTATGAAAGGAGGATGAGGACGGCAGAATGGAATTAAATTGTCTTTACTGACGAATTATGTTTCTGTCTGCAATACTACGATGGTCGATGTCCACAGCCATATTTCAACTATTTAATGCGCAATCACACATGACACGCATTGCTCAAGGGTTCTTCGTTAATCGCCAGATTGAATTCATTCCCTGGCCGGCTCGCTCTCCGGATCTTTCACCGATATAATCATGTGGTCTATGGTTGCTCAACGGTTGACCCAGATTACATCCCCAGCTGCCACACCAGATCAGCTTTGGCAACGCGTGGAAGTTGCTTGGTCTGCTGTACCTCAAGAACACATCCAAAATGTCTTTGAATCAATGCCGAGGAATGTGGCAGCGGTGATCTTCGACAATGGCGGCTACTCTGGCAACTGATTTTAGCGGGAACTGCACTTTACAGAAGTTTATAAATTTATTCATTTGATATTTAATCAACATGTTATCCACAAAGTAAATTTTCTTATGATATCTCTTGTCTTACTTGGTGTTGCAATTTGGGTGGCCAGCAGTTTATTTTAAAAAGGAGGGCATTGAAAGGTAACAAATATATATGCCTACCAATGGACAGTAAAATTTGACCAAACAATTATTTTTTCTCAGGGAATTACATTTATATAAGTTGTAAAACTGAAAAGGTTCAAAATTAAAAATATGGTTAAATTTTCTTTAACTTGAGTTGCTTTGAAACAAATATCCTACTATATTTTACATTGCTGTGTGTGTTAAGAAATTGTAAATCTAGGTTTTCTTCAGTTTTCTTTTCCTTGTGATCTCATTAAAAATTCCTACATAAAAGTACTACACAAAAGTACTATTAATATCAATTTTGAGAATGGGAAAAAAATTTGAAGCACATTATTAATAAAAAAATCTAATTTTCCTTAATTTTTTTACAAAAACCCTTATTTCAAAAAAGGATAAATATTCCTTTATTTTTGTCAGAGAAAATATACTTTAAGAGAACATTCATTACTAAAATTTTAACTAAAATTACATTTTATTTTTATTTTTACAAATTTAATTTTTTCAAATCACTTAACACTGATTTTCTTACCATGAAAGATATTTTTAAGACACTGGGAAAAAATTAATTGCACACTTTATATGATTTACATATGCACATATAAAGTCAAAATTGGGTTTCAAAAAAATATAATTAATAACCAAATCAGTCGTTAATAGAAATCAAAAAGCATTGCAAAGCGATTTTACGCCTTTCTTATATAATTTAATAGTTAAGTTTCCCACAAAATACATTCGACTGCAATGTAGAGCTCCCTTTTTGCAAATTCCGACTTGATCTCCCGAAATCATTCCATTCAAAAACCGTTATTTATAAAATCAGTGAACATAAAATTAAAAATAACGACTAAACAATATTTCATTTAATAATTTATCAATTTAATATTAATACAAAGTTCTTTGATCAATAATTTATGCATCAAAATTCATTAAAAATATATTAAACTTAATTTATATGAATAATTTAGTAACTTAACAAGGTTAAATTAGTTTACTGTAATGTGATTCAAGTTTCCCTGCCCCCATATCTGCTGACCAAATTTACGAAACACAGCAAACTGCCCCGTAAATTTGAATTCCAGAAAAATGGCAAGGCCAACTGTTTGGAACAGTTTTATCACTTTCCAAAATATTCGCCTCGAAGATTTATGCACTTTTCCATCCATTCAAACCAGTTTTGAAACAGTTTTCCAGTCTGAAGTAAATATCTCAGAAACATTGTCTCGGAAGGCATCAACAGCTTCTTGAAGTGATGAAAATCGTTGCCCATGCATTTTCGTTTGGGATAAGGGAACAAACAAAAATTGGTTGGTGACAAATCAGGAAAATATGGGGAATGAGACTACATTTCTGCTCTTCATATGACCGACCAATTGTTTCACACGGTTTGTGGGAGCTGGTGTTGTCGTGATGAAGAATAATGCAGCGAGTTTTGTTGCTTGTTCCTATTTCGTTGATGACTTTTGGCAAGCATAAGGGAACAAAACAGTAACGGTACCCTCCTTCTTATTCTAAAATTTTCTTTTGAAATTTTAATGTGCGTAGCATTTTCAACATGTTGATTTTCAGCGGATCAGATATCAAGAAAGTTATCTTTGCAATATGAGCGTGATGCTTTACCAATTAAGGGACAAAAACCAAACTGATGATGTGCTATATCAGATATTTGGGACTGATTTTATCCAGTTCATTTCTGATTTCGTGGATCTTGCGATCAAAACGACTAAATGCAGATAATTCCACCTGATTTTAGATTCCTATCAAGAAGAGTTTAACATCTGAGCTATAGTACCTTTCTAAATTTCCGTGCCAAATCAATGCAGATATTTAATTCCAGTGCAGCCTTATTGTGCATAAATCCTCTCAGCATGATAATCTTCGAAGGAGTTAAGTATCGAACACGAGAATAATTCTTTCCTCCCTCAGGATTTTGGGACTGCAGCTTATAGCTTAGACAGCTATTTGACTACTAGCTTCAGATTATCTCTTGACTATTTAATTTTATTGTCGTTAGAAATCTTGAATTTTGAGATTACATAATCTTTTGATTATTTTCATGCATTTCCTGCCTGAAAACAACTAATTTTGAATCATGATTAAGTAACATCATCAACACCACCATTCTTATATTCAAACTTTTCATGTTACAACTTTTCTTGTTACATCAGCAAAGGGACATTTGATCTCACCAAAGTTTAAGATGCATAGTCTCAAATTAACTATTGTCTACCGAGTCAGATATCAATCGTGTTTCTTTTTGAGACGGAAATAACTTATTACTTCCCAGATTATTACATGTCTTAAAACAGATGAATAGCACAAAGAGATTTCTGAGCTGAAATGCCATTTTCTATTTAATACAAAGCATGCAATTACATTATTTGAAAAATATTACAGTTATTGGGTTCGGTGTAGAATCGGGTACAATTTGGTTTAGCGATACATTTTGGCGATAAGCTTTAATTTCTGGTAACCCCATCTTTGACTGGCTTTTGTGTAGCGGCCATTTTGTTTGTTGCATCTTGGCAGCTATCTTGGCGTCAAAAAATCGCCAAAGAATTAAGAGGTACCAGATTGCAAACTTTTATCGAGTTATCTATTGATTTATATCATTCTTCTTAAAGACAAAAGTTTTAAAATCAAAAGTAAGCACTTGAGAGTAATTGGCAAATAGTTATTCCTGGAAAATCCAAAATTTTCGGTATCGAATGTTTCTATTGATGTGCGTGCAAGATAAGTAAACTTCCATGATTTGGTAAAAGTAAGACAAAACTGATGTTCGATTTAATTAGCAATTAAATTTATAGAATTGTCAAACAAAGAATAAATTCCATTTATAAGGCGTATGATGTTTACTATATATTATTTTTTTCTACGAAGTGTAGATAACACATTAAAATTTCTTTATTAACTTGTGTGAGGGCTATTTTTTCCATTCTGCAGATTTTGTGTGATAGGAAATGCAGTGAGATTCAGAATCAAAACAGTCCAAGTGAAATAAGGTTGTCCCTTACTAAGCGGAAGTGATAAATATCAGACACACCTGTTACACATTTCCCATTTTTCTGAAATAACAGAACAAAGTTCATTTCTCCCTCTGATTTCCGCGAGTTAACCACTAAAAAACAACATTTCAATGAGTCACGCTCGATCCGATGAATTTGCTTCAGGTGGGCAAATTGGAATGTTTGTCAGATTTTGTTCGATAATTTTCAGAAAAGTAGCTATGTTTTTAATTTGCAGTCTCTATTTTTTATTCCTTTCAAAGCAAAATCTATTTTTTTTTTTAAAAGTGCCAGAATAAAAGAAATAAAATGTTAAATATTAATTTTTAAATTAGTAAATAATTAAAAAAATGGGTCAGTCAATGAACTTAACGATTTTAGTGATTTCAATCAAGGAAATTGAATTCAGTCTGTAATTCAAATATTAGGCTGGTGCAAATGAAATAAAGAATTCTCTTAACATGAGAGCGTTTGTTTTCCTGTTTTCTTAATACTTTTTTGGCATAGTTTTGTTGACACTTCTACTGTCCATCGCAGAGTCACATTTCAGCAAAGATTTCTTTTTCTAAAATGACTTTCAACTCGTTATTTGTTTTGAAATTCTTACTGATAGAAATTAAACTGATATTTGTGTATTTTTTTTAAATGAATATAAACTTTGCAATAATGCCACAAAATCTGTCGTCAGTGTAATTGGCGTTTGAGAATAACACTGTTAGATATCAAAGTGTGCAATACTGGTTTAATATTTCAGTTTGAGGATTTTTCTTGACAAAATGAACCACGTGGAACATTTGCAACGCCTATGAAAAATGATTCTGAAAAAGCACAGGTGAATATGAATCCAATAAGGACAGAAATGAAAATGAGTACATTAAAGCAATGTATCCAAAAAGGAACCAGAATGAAAGTTGAATATACGGTAGCACTGTGACACTTTTCTGATATTGGTAAAGTGAATAAATGAATAAGTTGGTACTATAGCGTAGAAGAATATGTCAGAAGTAGCTATCTACTCATTCTTTAGAATCGGGGAAACAATAAGAGCTGAAAAATATTGTCATTGATGAAAAATACATGAAAAACTGAAAATTACACCAATAGCTCATTAATCTACAAGGGACAATACTTCTTCACGGTGACACTCAACCGCAGCATCATGCATAAACAATTGCAAAATTAAATAAATTAAAATATGAATACTGTAACATCCAGCTTATTCACCAGATCTTTATCCAAAGGACTGATTTAGGACAGTTTTTGCTGTCTAAATAGTATAAAGGAAACACCCTGAAAAATTTCTTATCAGAATTTATTGACTTCTACAGGACCGTGAATACAACACTAGGTACCAGTTGATGTCGAATTTTCTTTGAAAATTTCATCTGATCATATTTTCACCAATGAAGAGATCTTCGTAAAAAAAGTTTCAATATCTCCTTAACAATTGCAGATTCCACATGCATAGAATCTAATACAATAAGTTGATGTCAGGAAGACATACCTTAAAGATTTGACATTAGTTCAGATCAGCTCATTAAATCTGTTGACAGTTAGAAAGTCAATGACTTGAATACAACAACTGTCCACAGTAAGTCCGTCAACAACCTTCTAAAGCTCTATGATGAGCGCTGATCATGTGAAATGACCAGACGTGGAAAAAAGTACTGCTATAGGCGCATTACTTCTTCTTACTATAACCTACGACTAATATTTCTGCCGTAAGTATTTCTACAGTTATGCTTCCTTTACATTTGTAGCTAATATGGACGCTAGTGTTATCCGTCCTTAGCAACTTGTCGAGCAGTGATATAAATTAGTTTGAAAAATTTAGAATAAAACTTTATTTCTTTCAATTTAAGACGTTCGAAAGAATTGAAAGAAAGATTTTTAAAACACTGTAAATAAGGATGAAAAAAGTCTTATGACTTGAACATTTGGAAATGGCTCACAAAATATATCTTTTTTTTCATTGTATTTATATAGTTATACAAAATATCTTACGCTGAGGGAAAAAATATTGTTAATAAAAATCCCTTTGTTTAAAAAACATTAATTTTATTTTCAATTCAACCAAAGAATTTCAATGTGATTATGTTCAAACATAAGCTAGACTAAAACGTCTAATAATATATGGTGAAATTTGAAATAAAAAATATTCCAAAATATCAACCACATCTTGAGTGCGATTCAATCTGTAACTGTAACGGATAGTCCTGCCCACGCTCATAATATCGATACTAAAAGAGAATCTGTTGAAAAGCTTGTTTCCTTAAAATTTTATTGTTTATTTTTTAAGAATATATACAGGATTCAGGATGAAAGAAAGGTATCTTAAGATAGTTTCTCGATTCCTATCTGCCCGGAAGGCTTAAAATTAAACATGAGGTCTCTATTATTCGTTTTCTATTTAAGAAAAAGTTCGATATTTGAGTAGAACAAAGAATAATCTGAAGAGGCTGAATGCAATAAAGACTAAGTGAGGAGATTTGTGTTTCCTTTCCTCTCTCCTCTCATTCTATCTTCTCCATGCCAAGGAAATAAACTAAGAGAGAAACATGTATTTTCTATCGTTCCGATTCCGGAAAAGCGGATCATCAAATTCTAGAGAGACCGAGTAATTCACTGAAAGAATACACTTGTTTACTTTACTCAACTCCTACTCGTATCCCAGAGTAAATAAATGCTCTTCAAGAGTTTTTCTTTTCTTGTTTTATCTCGGAAATATGAAGGTACAGGTTATTACTTTAAGAGCAGAAAAATTGCAGAAA
Source organism: Latrodectus hesperus (assembly GCA_037975125.1). Lineage (NCBI taxonomy): Eukaryota > Metazoa > Arthropoda > Arachnida > Araneae > Theridiidae > Latrodectus > Latrodectus hesperus. The sequence goes on along the minus strand of JAJQOW010000017.1, from coordinate 5,053,392 downwards.
AAGCGGTGATTAGTTTTAAATGTTCTTTTTTTGAACAATGAATCTTTTTTTTTTCTTTTCAAATTGACTTTACGGAAAGTTTGGAAATTTCAGAATCTTGATTCCCCATGTTATTGCGGTTTCTTGTTTCTATGTTCCTTAATTGGAATTGAAGAAGCAATTTGTGAGTTTAAAAAGTCCATTATATTTTAAATTTTATAAAAATATATGATTGACTTGCCTTATCTTTATCGAATGTCAGATGGTAGATCGTATAAAATTATTTATACTTTCCGTATTATAATTCAGAAGTCTTTCTGAATTGTCTGCTGATAACTAAATTACTATCCATATGAATCCATACTTAACCTTGTGTTGATAACAAAATTACTACCCATATGTGTCAATACTTAAACCAATATATTTTATGTATCATAGAAAACCTAAAGTTCAATCGGAAATCCTCATTTAAAATTTTACTGTGCGATGAAGAATTTTTAATTAAGAGGATATCAACCATACTTTAGGGTGCCCCTGAGTTTCTCGCAATTTTAGCGCCATATTGTTAGCGATGTTGATTTATTTCTGGTTGGTCAATCATGTTTTCAGCGACCTCTTGTTTCTTCAAATATGCACGAAAGCAAGCTTGGACGGGAAAAAAATCGCCAATCTTCGCCAAGAAGCAGCTTAAAAGTATATATTCCCCAATATCAAAAAATGTTAACAAATCGCGTCCTTTTAATACATGATGAGCTGTGGTAGCTTATGGTAAAAAACAATTGCTCTCTTTCCAGGAAGGCAACAGATTCAATATCTGATGCAACCAGAAACTGCCATGCTGAGCAGATTAAAAAAATCATAAAATCAAGTGTACTTTCTTTAACATGGTGATGGGAAAGCTTGCAGCTCATTTGTCGACTGCTTGATTGAGTTTATTTTTCGCTCAACGGTCATATTTTTGGATATGAAAGCAAATTAGTCTGTGACTTATAGCTTAAAGTTGTTGCACCAACATACTTCCCTTGTATGTAGCTCACAGTTGAATTCTAACCGTTTGATGAAAGCTGCTAAGTATGAGTCTTCATAATTTAAAGCAATGACGAAGCAGAAGAATCCTTAGTACCTGATCTGTGTTATCCCAGTGGTATTATATCACATAGAGGACATTGCGATTACTACCTATTAAACGTGCACTAAGCTTACAGTTTAAAGTGGATTCTGAGTCACTACTAATATCTAATCCCTAGATAATGTTCTTAATGCTGACAAAACCTAGTATATGCCGGTGGCGAAATCATCTGTGAGCCCTGGGAACTTTCAAGTTGATAATCTTAAAGTTGAACTGGTTGACAAATTTACATATCTAGGTTCAAACGCTGATTCTCATAATGGCATAAGTTCTGAAGTAAAGAGAAGAATGATTGCTGCTAATCACTGCTTATATGGATTGGGAACTCTCTTAAAATCGAAACTGATCAAAACATGTACAAAAATCACGCTATACAAAACCATCATAAGACCTGTTCTCACTTATGGATGCGAAATCTGGACTCTAACAAAGACTCAGTCAAATCAAATTGTAATATTTGAACGAAAAATCCTAAGAAAAATTTTTGGTGCAGTAAATGAGAAAAGAGTTTGGTGGCACAGATACAGTTTCGAGCTCTACAGACTTTTTAAGGAAGCTGACATCGTCAATTACATTAAAATATGGCGCTTGAGATTTGCGAGCCATATCTGTCGAATGGACCCCTCGTCTTTGACTTCAAGAATTTTTAATTTAGGCCCATTGCAAACAGATCTGGGGGTCAGCCCAAACTTAGATGGACTGATTGTGTAGAGGAGGATTTTAAAGTGCTGAAAGTGACAAATTGGAGAACTGTCGCCTCCCGTAAAACATAATGGAGGAGTGTTCCGAGGAAAGCCTTGGCCCACCCCGGGCTGTCATACTGAAGAAGAAGAAGATGATGATGATATTCTAACCCACAAACTATTGAAAGGAAGACCAAAAAGCTAACCATAAAGCTACTAGTACGACCATATTTCGATTATGTTACTAGTATAATATTATATTGGCTGTGTTTGACTGCATTTATCAAGCAGCTAAAGCGAATTCAAAGAAAAAAGTATGTATTGACAAACAATAAAGAACAAAAAATGAGATCGAAATTTAAATCGACATCTTTCTTTCTGAATTCAAAGGCACACAATGGAATTTCACTTATGATCATTCAGCAACATGCCTACATTCAACTAAAGATATTTGTCTTAATTTGGGATTAGACAGTCTTTAGACTGAGTTATTATTTCAACTGTTTACCAACGAAAGAAGTTCAGCTGTATTAGTTAATAAAGAACATGATTCCATAGATAAAATAATTAGTTTACATAATTTTCAAAAGTACTAATGAAAATAATAGAACTCATATTACGAAGGAGGAGTGATTCTAAAATAATGTAAATGAGAATATTAAGTTGATAGCAACAAAAATGACATTGAAATGATGCTACATAAGGAAATTGTTTCGTTAAAATGCTAACAATGAAACTGAAGACTCATTTAATTCAATGTAATGATTTCAGTCAAAAACAAGAATACAATCTAAATCATTATCTACAAGAGGAAATCAAGAACAAATAGAAATTCTTTATTGTCCTTCTTCCTTTCTTAGACGAAAATGTTACTTAATTCCATTACAGGTAACCTGGTAATGTATACTGACATCATAGCAAACAAAACATTGCGGTTTTTGATGTATATATAAAAGAAGCAAAGTTATTTTTTAGGAGATGTTAATTTCCATAGAATAAATTCTGTAACAGTTTTTTCAAACAGTTAATCAACTATAAATTTACAAAATTAAAATTTCTAACAATATTTTACCGAAATATTTTTAAATAATTACTTAAATTAAGTAATAATTTTAAGCCTCAATATTTAATGTAGGAAAAAATTTATTCTTATTCTAACCTGATATGTAATTTTAATGTTTTTAAAATTTACAGTAAAATATCATTTATTTTATAACATAACTATGTCAGTCCTAGAATAAGAACGTTATTTAAAATACAAAAATTTTTATGACCTCTGACAATTTTAAAAATATTAAAAAAAAAGAAAAGAAAACTTGTTACTATGAAATCGTTATAGGTTTGTATGAAAACACAATAGCACACGAGAAATTTATCCGTTAGAAATAACCATAAGAGATCTAAGTTACATTATTTAATTCTGATCATTAAAATTCTGAAATGTGTAATGATATGAAAGTTAATAACAGGCATGTTTTTAATGAAAAATGTTTTTTGTTTATCGATTATTCTTGAAACGCTTTTAGTTAGAAAAAAGTCAGTTTTTTGTCATTTTTTAATTTAATGAGTAAAAAAATGAGTTCAAGATAAACATTATTACAAATAATTAGCTTATCAAAATTAATTTTATAGATAAATTTTTTATGCAACTGCATTTTTTTTGTAAAGGAATTATGTAAAATAAAGCCATCTTTAGTTTGATATTATTTTATATTTCTTATAATAGTTAGGTAAGTGGAAAGAATCATTTTTTAGACGATAATTAAAATTAACGAGAAAGCAAATTAAGATGACTTTAGACGATAATTAAAATCAATGAGAAAATAACTAAGGTGTCTTTGACTTCGGCAATAGTAAACTTTGATTCTTGTACTAGAAACAGTTTTATAAGAATATCCAATCTTATAAGCCTTTATAATAATTTTTTTGTAATGCTATATTAACATAACAATTATTTAAAATGCATCCCAATACAGGTTAAATTACACGAGAGCAGGATATCCTGCATTAAAATGCAATTATTAATTAAAAATGCTTGTTCTATTATGGTGATAATAATACAAGCATTTCAAATTTAAACTATCTGAAATGCTTGTACTATTATTGAAGGTACATAAAGAATATTTTGTTCAAGTATTCTTATGAATCCATACACCAGTTTTAACTAAGCATTTCCATTATAAAAGAACAATCTGATAAAAACATTAATTTGCATTTTTTAAGGAAAATAAAAAGCAAAAAATTAATACATAAATGATTAAAAAATTATTTATTTTTACATATATTCTTAAAAATGTTTCAATAAGATTGAAAACTCAAAAACAAATTTAAAGCATAAACTTTTGGCACAGAGGCCGTATAATCTAGGATTACAAATAATGAATTTTTTTGGCGATGAAGAAGTTTTGCTAAGATGACGTATTGTGACGTGCATGATGACGTAAATACTAGGATTGCCAAAATAGAATTTTCTGCAGAATTTTTATAGGTCTCCATGTCTATGACGTAATGAAAGCTAGGTAGCCAGATACATAAGATTATCTGCCAAAAAATCACCAGACCCAGAATTTGGTGTCCTGGATTATAAGCATCTGTACCAAGCTTTTCACAATGTAGTTCATATATTAAGAATGAACTATTATCATTCAATGAGCCACAAAATTATACTTTACTTAGAATGACTGCATATGAATTTATTATTGGGAACAACTAATTTATTATATATGACTGTAATAATCCACTATACTTGTGTAATAAAAGTACTAGAATAATAAAATGATAGAGGCCATTTTAGGAGGGAAAGAAAACGCAGAACATTACAAAAAACATTTTCAGAAAAATTTTAAATCCCCACAAAAATATTAAATATGAAATGAACAATCAATGTAGAGTCGTAGAATTCAGAAAAAATTAGTAAGTAAAAGTAGTAAGTAGTATATTAAAAAAAATTAGTACTTTCGATATTTTTCAATATATAATAGAGACAATTCTAACAACTGCAACAATCTGTATAAAAAAACATATGCATAAAATTTCGACGACCATTTTACATAGATGATGAAAGAAACAAAGATTGCCCTAAATTAAGTAAAATTTTAAATTCATAAGAAATATGTATTTTAAAGTATATAAATTTCGAAAATAATATTCAACTTACAAAATTTTCCTACTTTTTTTAAAATTTCATTTCAATCTAACATGGCAAAAATGTATGAGAGGAAATTATGTGAACTATTTTTCATATGGATAATATTTTTTCATATCAAGGTATACTATATTTTTATAAGAAATGAAATGGATAAGTATCTGCAGTAAAAGATTTCAAATTTTACAGTACACAACATCACCAACAGATGGCGACATCAATAACAGTTTGCTGCTTGAAATAAATTTCATAAGAAAAGAACAATGCAAGTAATAATTTTAAACAGGTTTCGAATACTTTTCACATGATTTTAAGAAAAATAGTATTTGAAATGATAATTCATGGCAAAACCATTTCTCTAAAAAGAATATAAAGATCAGTGATATCAGAATATAAAGATCTAAAAGAATATAAAGTCGTTGAAATTATCTATGATGTTAAAGTAAAGTTACTTAAGAAATTAAGAATTAATTTTTTTATTCTCACTGGCTAAATTAAAATAAATGTATCATAAACAGTACAGCAGAATAAATATTGCATTAAAATATTGCAAATATTAAGAAATTCTGCGAACAGGTATTAAGCATGAAAATTCGAATGATGAGATAATTTTCTAGCATTTATTATTATTAATCATTTTTTATTATGTTTTTCACTACATCTATTTTTCTACATCTATTAAGTTTATAAAATGGAACGTTATAACAATGAAAAATTTCATAAATCAACTATTAATGATGAATAATGATATAAAAAATAAAGTATTCTAACTCTTCCTATACAATATCTATATCTATTTTTCTATGTAATATCTAAATCTATAATTTTTCTATACAATATCTAATCTAAACAAAAATAAATAAAATACTAAAAATGTATTTTTCATTTTCAATAATTTTATGCTTCCAAACTAGCTAAATGATGTTCATTTAAAAGTGAGAAATAAATAATGCACAGAAGTTTTTGCTAGATGGATTCTAAGACAACGACTGATTTCAAAGACATTGATGATTACTAACTGCCAATTATAACACTGATAAATGCAATTTAAGGCATGCACTGTATGTATAAAAAGTAATAAATCCTAGTAGTGTGCATCGTGCATCATGAGATCTATATAATAGTGTAATACAACAAATCGAGAAAACATTCTGAAGGTTAAAATGCATTGAGTTTTACATTTAATAATTTTGTCAATAAATGGTTTCCTCATTCCTTGTTTAAATTAAATTAATATTAATTAATAAAAACACTAAAACTTTTATTTAAACAATTATTGAAGTTCAATAAAGTTCAGTAATATATATTCATAATAACATGAAAAGACTTAAATTGTAACAGTTATTGAATTTATCAATCCCAATAGGGAAATGAACAGGCTTACTTCCTCGCCAAGGGGGCTAGGAATATCAATCCCCCTCCCACGACTACCACTTGCTTCGATGCAAACGCCGTTGCAACGCATCAGCTCTGCGGTTGCGGGGAGTACGGAAAAATAGTGCCTACCGGAGCTTAATCCTGACCGTGGTATCACCTCTACCATCAGCAGAATGTGGACTGGGCACATGAGGGGTATGAAAATCATGCCCGATGGATCTAGAACCTACGCAGAATGCAGGCACTGCACAGGAGTTCCACTGGATCCGAGGCATCTCTTCAACTGCATCTCTGTTGCCTCGACCCTCTTCAGCATCGATCCCAACTGCTGCCATGACACCCTCTATACCGAAAAAGCTGAAGATGTGGCCAGGGCAGTGCTCCATGCCTTTGGTCCCATATGACTTGTCTTTTTTTTTACATTTTCTTTTTGTACTTGTCACACGACAACAACAACATCAGTCCTAATCATGATTCATTATTTTGAATCATAATCGAATGATGAGGCCACTTCTTTTCTGCAAATCAATAGAGAGACACTAAGTCCTATGAACATTCTACACTTTTTTACGTGACCTGCACAGCAGTTAGGCAAAGAAGGATAAAGAAAAATTATGCATAAATATGATTTCCTTTATTCGTAGAGCTTAAGCAGCTTGATATCAAGAATAGGACAATAAAAATATAATGCAATTACCATTCCACACGCAAATATTGCCTATAGGCAGAAATGTATGATTTTGATATTCTGACCAGAGAATACAATTCTTAAGACAGCGCCATCTATTGAGAAATCATAACTACATCTCATTTATGTCTTTAAATTTTTAATATTTCAAGTAACTAACGAGTTTTGAGAAGGGCTTTGATTTTCAATTTTTTATCATAAATACTGAAAAAAATGTATAATGCATTACTTATTTGCTCATGTTTAAGAATTTTTACTAAAGGGAAAATTTTAAAATGATTTTTTTTCAATAAAACGTACATAATTACAAAAATATATATCTGTACATTTAGAAGATAATTTATTTTTCTAAACTTATTCCATTCAGAAATGCTATTTTATTTAGTTTTATATGCAAAATTTAACCTCCAGAACTTTTCTTTCTAAAATTGAATTTCTAAACGACAGTTTAAACTAGAAATTTCCTGCAAAACATTCTATAACGGATAGGAAACATATTTATAAACTTCTACACAGAAAAATGCTTCATACTAATTAATAATTGATAGCATGAATGTGTAACTGTGAATCATACCTCGGAGGCTGCCTGTGAGAAATGAAAGATTACACATTTACATAAACATATCTCATATAAAAATTTCAAAACATCTACTAACCCTAAGAAGATATTTTTATTAACTAAATTTTATAATGCCATATTGTTGTTATTGGAAAAAAGACAGATATTGTTATTTTGAGACACATAAATTAATGTAAAATCAAAATGCATATGATTTTTCAAAGACTGATAAAAGTGATTCAATATAATGTGCATTTTACATGCAAAATTAATCTCAATACACAGATGAAGCCTATGTTATTTATTTTTTAAAATTGAAAATGCATATTATATTCTTCACATTCAGTCTCAATGAAAAGAGTTTCATAATCACTTTTTTGAATTTGTTTCATTGCATAATGATTAAAATAAATGTTATTTATGATTTTAGCAAATGTATCTTATATATCATGATTCGAGAAATACCATTATACTTTTTTATGTAATTTATTTCATGAAATTATCAAATTGAGAACCAAAGATTTTGAAACTACATTTTGTCAGATATTTTTTTTTAGTTTTAAAAGAATATTTCTATTTTTAACCTCTCTTAAAATACAAGTATCCATGGAGAATTTAAAAACATTGTCATTCATCATTCTATCAGGTAAGAATTATCTAAATTATGTTATTCAAAAATGGTATTTACATAACATTTTCCCTTTCTCATTTCAAATGTAATTATGAAAACTATCTTACTAAAACGCATTTATATTCATTCAATTAGAAGATTTCCATATATTTCATGTTGTATTTAGTAAATTCTGTTTAAAGGTAGGTCTGTTTACAGATTAGAACCGGAGTAAATGTTACCAACTTGGCTCATCAAAAAGATACAATACATTTTTTGTGTAAAGTACTTAAATATTTTACACAAAAAATTGAAATTATGCGTTTCCAAGTTTGTATAAAATTCAGCAATTAATTTGAATATATTCTTGATGGTTCAGAATAATTTCTGATGAATTCTAAACATCCTAATCTAGTTTATGTGTAAGTCATATTATTTTTTCGTTCTAAATTTACATCTAAATGATAAAACAGAATAAAAATATTTTAATTTTATTTGTAAATTATTCAACAATAAATTGCTTGATCCCATATATATATATATATATATATATATATATATATATATATATATATCAGGTTTTCTTTCCTTAGGATGGGTTGTGTAAAATTTTGAGATTTATAATAATGGTGAATTATATATATAAAGAAATCCTAAAATTATTAACATGCATAAATTGCAAAATCTCCAAAGAAAAATTGAGTTTGCAATCCAATTAAAAAATTCTCTCTTTCACTTACAAAACTAAAACCCATTGTAAGAGAAACATTTCAAATATATCTTAACAATTTCACGCGTAACTTCTCTGAAATTATTTTCAAAGCAACAAAAATTAAACTCTAGAAAATAAAATATTCTTCATATCTTTTTTAATAATGGAAAACTTTTTTTTATGTTATTAAGACTCAAAGTGAAAAGCGCGCAAAAGTGTATTTCTTAACAATACCATTATTCCAAAACTCTTGTAATTAGTTGAAAACTTTTAAAGTTCTAAAGAAATCCATAAAAGTCTTGATGTTTACGATTTGGCTAAAAAACAAGAGAAAAGAGGTTTCACTTTTTCTTTTACTAGAGGGATAAAAAGAAAAGTTTTCCCAATTCTTTATTTTTCCTTTAACAATTTTTAACTCGAAGACAAAAATTTTCCAGCTTTTCTGTTTCTCGCTATCTTATTAAGTTTGTAAAGAAAAGAACGCCAACACAGCTTGTAAACACTCCAATTAAGGATGATTTGGAAAAAGAAAAGTCCTTGCTTCTGGGGTTTTTTCTTTTATTTAAATGATATATTTATCAATTCAGACACAACTATTCTGGAGTATTCTTTTTTAAACACGAGCCTTTGTCTGAGTTTTATTAAATTATAAATAAATAATAGTTTTTTGAAAGTTTGCGAATTCAAACATTTAATATTCTTTAGTTTTAGATAATATAAAGCAAATTCTTTCATCATAAGTAGCGAATAAAATAATTTTTTTGTTGTTTTATATGTATAACACTGTTAAAGAATGACGAGGAAATTATTTTTTAGATGACATGATTATATATATAACACTGAAAATAGAATTTTTTTTACGTTTGTGTACTATTTAATACTTTTTAGATTGTTTTTCCCTTGTGAACATTCTCTTTTCTAAAATACTTCAATGTAGAAAATGCATTTATATACATTTATACTACGTATATTTTTTACATAATAAATATATGTGTGTAATAACTATGCTTGAAGAGTAATTCATTAAGGCAAATCAATTGCTTTCATAATCCAAAATGGAAATACGAGGATAACTAATAATTTCTGTACAAAACATAATGGAATTCGAGAAAAATGAATCAAATATTCTGTAGGGAATAAATTGGGAGATAGAATCAAATATCATTGCAAGAAAGTATGATAATACCAGATCTTAGATGATACTCTCTCTCTCTCTCTCTCTCTCTCTCACCTCAGTGGCACTATAGTCCATTAGGGGTCTAAGGCCTACAGTACCCATATCTGTTTTCGTGATCGAGGGCTTTTGAGTGTGAAGCATTGGTCTTGGTTAGGAGTTCAGCCTAATACAAAACTCCCAGTGTTTTTCTCCTAAATATGTTTGGATTTTAGTTTTATCCACCCACTGAAGGGGTGAAAGTCGACCTTTCCTTCCTCGAAGATTGGACATTGACTTTACAGGGATCATTTAAAAAATGTTTACATAATTTGGTAAAAATCTACCGTACGGTCACTCTTGGCGAAATTTTCAAAAAGTCGCCAAGAGTGACCGTATGGCGAATTTCCACCCGGGAAAAACGGCGGGAGAAAAAAATAGCTGGAATACTGGCAAATATTTCATACTTTGTTGATATCTAACAATATGCTCAACTAATTTTACAAAATTTACAAAAAACGCAGATTTATAGATTTCAAATATCAATGTTAAAATATAATAGAGTTGATATGTTAAATTATCCATAAAATTTTTTGATTAAATTTTATGTTAATGATCGCCAAATTTGGCGCCAAAAATCGCGCCAAGGGTTACCGTACAGTAAATTTGATCCTAATTTTAACTTTATTTATAGATTATCAGTCTTTATACAAAATATTTAGAAGCGGATACCTTTTTGAAAATAAATTCTGATGATAAATTTGTCGCCTTACAATCCTGGCTTAGAGCAGCATGATTTCCACTTGTTGTCTTATTAAATGCCTTATAATTTTGAATCACGGTGAACTGACGAGACTTGACATCCGAGCTGAAATCTTTCTCTTCTCAGTATACTGAAGGTCTCACGAGTAAGTTTTCTTGCCGAATACGTCCGAATAAGAAGTTGAAAGGCAATCAGTTTCTCATCACTGCTGCTCAAACCACGAGTGTCACGGTTGTATATGATCACTCTTCCCTAAGTACTTTTCGAGTCCAGAAATATTTGATTTTGGTGTTTTGGCAGAAAATGTGATAAGCCATTAGATCATTCGAATCAAATTTTCAAAAAGTAAAAGCTGCATTTTATGTAAATAGTTTTTTGTTTTGTGTTAATAAAGCATAAACACAGAATTTTATATTATAACAACTTTCAAAACTTATCCCTTAATCCACATTACTATCTAACTAAAAATTTTGTGTGTTCAACGGCATACTTTCTTGTACTTGGCTAGCTCTAACTGTATTAACTATACCAGCTCATAATTAATAGAATTGAGCTCTACCAGCTAGAAGCATGCATATATGTTATGGGCAAAGTCATATATTTAATTTACTATGTACATTTTTACCACTCATTTAACTTAGTGAATACTGCATTAAAGGTTTTTCTCTTTGTAAAAATAAAAAAAATAAAAAAAAACAGCCTTAGAGCTATTTGTATTTTCTTTTAACTTTTCTCAGGACAAAATGTGAGGAATCGAATATTTTGAATCATAACCACTACCACCTATATAGTAAAACCCTGCGTTGATATGTACTTCAACGTGGAAAATGTTTGAAGGAAAATAATCTACAGTATTTTTTAATTCTTATATTAAATTTTATTTAAATAAATGAAAAAAAAATATCTATCACTTTATTTTTTATATTTTATCTTTTACCGGTTGTTTTGAAGAGAAGTCTAACCCAACAAAAAAAAAGTTTTTATTCATTTTTTAGTAATACTTTTTTTAGATTTTGTATATTATTATGTGATTTAAAATTTTCTAAAATGCATATTTTTGGAACTTAGGTAAAATTCCCGCGTTAAAAAAGCATACACAACTTAGCGACGAAAAAAAGTCGCAATGATCGCCAATGGGGGGGGATATCCTACTAGTTCCAAAAATTTTACTAAATCGTTGGTTTAAACTAGTATTTAGAAATAAATATTATTTTAGAAAGACATTCAAACGTATAAGAGAAACATTGACATTGCAAGAATTAAAATATCCAATAGCCAAAGAAAATTTGGATAAAAGTTTACAAATGGGTACTTCTTGATTTTTTGACACGAAGATAGACACAAATATGTGAATAATAAATTGGAAATCCTAAAATAACGTTGGTTAAAGCACTAAAATGCAACTTAACCAGAAATTAAATTTTATTGCCAACATTTATTGCCAAATATTTTGCTAAGCCAAAGGGTAACCGTTTCTGCACTGAACCCAAAATTAGCTTATTTTAAATCGATACATTATAACATGATGTCTGTATAGTTCGGGTTACTATTGAAGGCTGCTTGAATATACTTTAACTAATTGAAGAAAGAATTTGCAATTCCTTATAGCTCACTTAATAAACCGTTAACAGTAATCATATTTTTGTAAACCGGTACTAAATTCAACCAGAAATAGTTTTTTTAATTACAGGAATATAAATTGTATTAAATTTTCAGCAATATTTGCACTTGCTTTGTAATAGAGGACTTTATTATAATAGATTCTAAGTTAACGTTTTTGAATAACAAAAGTTGCCTATTAATTGCACACACAATTAGCTTGGTTCATGACTTTTCAGCATAAACGTTTGACTACTATCCAAGAAAAATCTTTTCAGAAAGAAAATAAGTGAATGCTCAAAATAATTTGTCAACAGATTTTTTGTCAGTGTTAGCTGAAACAAACTTTTAAAGCCTATATCGAGAACTTGAAAACGTTGAATGACTACTTTTTTTAAATTGGAACAATATTAAATTTTAATGAATTATAACTCTAGTCTGGTTTGATATTAAAAAAAGAATGATTCTCTAATATAACAAATAACATAATAAATTTTATGAAATATAAAGTTCTTTGAACTCTTCATTTTCCTTTATCAAATTTTCAGTATGCATATAACATTGATAAAACTATTTTAAGTAATTTGCTTTCGCTTTTAGAATTTTATATTTTTAACTTTAATATTTAAAATCGAAATGACTTTTAAAAATATAAATAAAGAAAAGATGACATAAAAAACAAAAATGTTTTATAAAAATTTATTTAAAAAAATGGAACTACGTAATTTCTTTGAATTACGATAGAGGGCAGTATATGCGCTAATCTCATTTTCTTGAATTCTTTTAAGAATGTAAGAAAGTTTATCGCAAGGGCGTGTTTTGCGCTTATAATTATCACGGACACTTTTTTTTTTACTACTCCATTAAAAAACATTTAAAGTTATAATTTAATTGAATAATTAATTTCTTTTCAATTTATAATGTGAAAAAATACCGTAACTCAATTTGAAGAAAGAGAGTGCGAATTTTCTCATTTATTATTTTAATTTAGTGAGTTATCAGATAAGATTTCTTTGAATTGAAAGGGCAGTGAATTTTATTACAATAGCAAACAGAATGAATTCTTATTTGTTTAAGTGTGTTATAGGTTTAAAAATAGTTTTAGTTTCATGTAATACATTTTTATTACATTTTAAAATGAAAATTTTCATAAATATTTAATAATTAATTGCGTTATTTGTTCGTTTATATAAAAACCTTATTGAATGTTTGATAAAGAGAAGTTGAATTAAAGATCTGTGATCGAAAATGTGTGCATTCTTTCACAATCAAGATAAGAAATTTTGGCTATATATCCTAAGAATAATATTTCATTTAATAATTAGTGACAGATAGGTTAGTTAATTATAATTTTGAACTAATATCTGTTTTTATATTAAAACTACAATAACCACTTTATATTCATTTGCATTATTTTCATGACTTCATTGATTATTGGATTTAATTATTGCAATTTAAGAATCGTAGTTTTTGAAATTTCACTTTCAAAAGAAATTTAAATAAACTATTTAAGAATTATTCTTTTGAAATTTTATTGATTCTAATGAAAAGAACGAAAAATTCTACATTTTATATCGTTTTGTGGTTTAATATTCTTTATTTATGCCATAGTAATTTAAAAGTTCTCAGATTTAGTTGACATCTAGATACAGTAAATCAGCTGCTTTTTATCACTTTTATGGTAAAATTTTAAATTTCCTTACTCTTGTTTTGTTACAACCTTTTGTATATAATTTTGGAACTTCCTAAGGAATTTTCGCAATTTCAATAAAACTTCTTAAAATCTCTAGATATCATTCGACGTATATACAGCAATCTATTGAATGCATTATCATGCAGTATCATAAGAATCGTTTGTAAGTTAAAAAAGAGAATGCCGTTCTTAATACGGTATTTATGCGAATCTAATGCGCATCCCCATTTTAAAACTTTAAATAATAAAATTTTTTTTATCTACGAATGTAATGCACATCAATGGTATGAGGAATTTATTGAATCTTATTTTATACAACAATGGATTTGTATATAAACTACCAATCAATGGTATGATAATTTTATTTTAATTTAGATACCATATTTTATACAAGAATGGATTTATACATATAAAGTAGCAGAACATAGAATTAACCTATAGTGGGCTATTGTTATGTGAAACAAACATTGTTAATTACCACTACCGTATACATGGTACCTATCCTAAAATATGAACAGGAAATAAATCGTAACATTTCTATCTAGCTAACAGTTTCTACAATCAGTGATTAATAGTAAACGTCTTTATTCCCAAATGTTTTCATCACTGGAATTCTCGCAGCTCTCTTCGTCAGAAGCAGATTCATTTCTTCTTTCCTCCTCATCATCATCGTCATCCTCGGCGTTCCAGAGCACATCATCTTCACTGCTATTCAATGAATTTGAAATGCAGCATTTCTTGAAAGATTTCACAATCATTGGTGCTTCGATGCTTTTCCAGGTAGCAGAAACCCAGTGTGCAACAATGTGCAGTGCAGCACGCTTAATTTTTCCTGTTGGGATCAATTCACGGCTTGGCTCCCAAAAACATTTTTCGTACTCCGCCTGAACGTACCCCTTAAAAGGTTTATTTATACTAACGTCCACGCAGGGGATGTAACACAGACGTCAACCCTCCAGGAATGATAACAAGATCACTGCCTAGGCAGTGCACCTTCTTTTTTACTTCGTCAGTGAGATGACCACGAAATGCGTCCACACAAAGCATTGATGTGGATTGGAGAGTCCACCGGGACGGCGTTCCCATACATTTTGGAGCCAATCAAGGATTAATGATTCCGTCATCCACCCCTTCTCTTGGTTTCGAATTAGGACATCATCTAGGAACAGCTTTTCATTCTTAGGGGTTTTAGGGTAAGTTTTCCGTTTGTAGATTAAGAAAAGGAGAAGTTTGAACCCGCCTGCTGTTATTGCCAGCGTAACTGTTACGCGTTGTTTTCCACATCCCGAAGTTTTGATCATAACTTCCTCAGTCCCCTTCTCCGTAATGATGTAGTTACGAGCCATATCAAACCAAATTGGAGTCTCGTCAGCGTTTCCAATTTGACTCATTGAAAAATTCTTTTCCTTCCGAAGTGTGATGACATACCGCTGAAATATGTTAGTGGTTTTCCCTCAAAATCTGCAGGAAGCTTTTGGCATATTGTTGTACCGTGTATTAGAGATAAGCCCATCCGCTTCATAAACCGATCCACCCTTCCACGGCTAGCCTTAAACTCTTGTTTCGGTATTCCAAGAACTTCAGCCTCCTCTTTTGCTTTATTTCTTATGGCGTCACTAGTCACAGGTTGTCCATTCTTCCTTCTTTCACGTACAAATTCCAAACCCTTTTCTTCAATTTTAAGGTGTCTTCCTTTGCGAGGACCAGTGAATTTATATCTACTAGCTTTAGTTGCAAACAGTGCCCCCATTTCTGTTGCCGCCACAAGCGATCATTGCCCTCAGCTACGTTGAACTCTCTTTCGGCCTTTTTATTGCCATTTTTTTCAGTATAAGGAATTGCTTTACGTTTGAAAGTAGCATCATATGACATTCTTCTTTGTTTGCCCTCCATCTCGTGACTACGTACTCTGCAGTTTGTATCCTCTATGCAATAATGTGTCAACGATAAATGTAACGGTAAATGTAGTCGAGAAATACATCAATCCATTGTTACGATTTAAATTTGGTTGACGTCATTGGCGAACTGATGACCTTGTACTCGAATCTAATGCGCCAACGAACCTAATACGCTACCCAATTTTGAACACTACATTTGGCCAAATACGATGCGCATTAGATTCGCGTAAATACAGTACATTACACCTTTTATTCATGCATTTTTAAAATTCTCCATTTAAAGAATTATTTTGATATTTTTACCAAAAACATTATCAAATGGTGTAGCTTATAACCACAGTACTTACGCATTCTATTTCTGAACTTACGTTTTTTATAAAATTTCTCTCAAAAATTTTTTTGAAATAAATGTAGAGAAATAAGTTTTTGATGAAAATAAAATACACTTGGGAAAAAAATTCTAAATATATGTATAATAGTTTAGTTTTATAAAATTTTTAAGAAAAGTTTATAAAATAAACTGGGGTTGTAAAAAAAATTGGATAGAAAATGTGTTTTGTAGTATAACAACTACACAATTTAAGGAAAAAAAATTAGAAAATTAGGGTTAATAACGACAAAATCGTAAATTTTTTATATACACTTGTAAAGAGCATATTTAACAACAGAAAAAATAGACTAAATATCATATATAAACATAGTATTTGTTAACTATTGTTCAATCGATTATTTTTATTTAAAAAAAGCCTATTTTTCTTTTTTTTAATTAAGGGCTTTTTTTGTTTTATAATTGCATTGCAAATCAAAACAGTTTCTGAATGAATATAAAAAATAACTTAAATAATTCACATTTATAACAGATAACTATTCCAAATACAAGTAGAAAATAAACAAAAAATACAAATTGACAAGTATAAAAAAGAGTTCGTATTTATCTATTTTATTAGTATTTTCCTTTAAATTTAATTTTTATATTATGTAGATTGCTGTAGTTATTTAATTGAATTACTAATGTGGATTTATTTAGTTCAGAGATTACCAGTATTTTTTAGAATATTCTGTGATTTAAATGTATCGAACAGTACTTAAATAAAGGCAATTGTTCGTTTTATAGTTTAAAAGAGAAAAATTCTTTTTTGTTATAAAAGAACATATTTACTATTTGATACCCAAAGAGAAATTGTACAAGAATATATAACTATTATAATCAAAATTATATATTATTTATCATTATTGATTTTGCTTTATTTACTCTGGTTTTTTGATTCAATTTTAAATGTATTGAGCTTAAGAATATAAAAACCACATCTTTTGAGAAACAGTTAAATAATCGGACTGACAATATTTTTAAAGATGTTTCGAAAATGGTTAAAAATACAGCAAACATCTTAGCATTGAAAAGAAAGAGATTTTCTTTTAATATTTGTTGAAGGTAAAGTAATAATAATAATAAATATCCTTTTATTCATTATTTCTGCATTCATGATGTAATTTTGGAATTAACCACAATTGTATTTATGTAACTTACAATAGAAACTTAAGCCTTTGTGAAAAATAACTCTAACAAATAATTCATTTCAGTATTAGAAACTGTAATAAAAGTTAAAGTTATAGGAAAAGTCTAATATTGTCTTTGGCAAGGAAAACAATGCTATCAAGTTATGTTTTTAGAACAAAGAGATAATTTACCAGAAACTTTTAGAGAAATTATTAAATTTGAACTTTAAATTAAAGATTTGGGCACATTTCAATTATGTGTGCTGAAACAATGCATTTATTTTTCCTAATGCTATTGTAAATGCACATGGAAATAGTTCACAGTTCTTTAAATCCCATTTCCGCTTAAAACACCCAAAATTCATTAAGTTCAAACGAGACGTGAAGCCCCAAAGTCAAATCCAATCATGTTGCCAGATTCCCAATAATAAGAATTAGCTTTTCTCAGCTTACTAAATGCGCTATCGATCGAACCGAAATGTCAAGAATTATTGAATTATTTTCTTAATGGATCGTCTGTGGATTATGTGAACTAAGTTAATTTAAGTAAGAGTCCTTTGTTTAATGAGTTACACTTCTTATTTACCTATGAGAAAGCTAAGTTAATTAATTCAACAATATTCCTGCATTTCATTTCTTCAATTTATATTAATCTGCCTTAAGGGAAATATTCTCAGTATTATAATGCATCAAGGTATAAAAAGTTATTTTATTTCACCTTTGGCTATGATTAAGGTTTTTTCTTTAGAAATAATATAGGAACCAATTAAGAAAATTGATTAAGGGCTTTTACAATTATTTTATACAAATAGAGTGATACTTATAAGACAGAAAACTGTTTATTATCGCATAGTCTACAAGTTAAATTGAGAATTATTTCGATTTTAGTACTTTAAACTACAATTGTAATTTTATTTTGATAATTGAAGTGAAAAATAACCATACTAATTAACGTTTACTAATTATCCTAAATATTTGCCTAAAGTGGATGAATTCCATGGGCGATTATGATTTAAAAAGTCAATATTCTAATAAGTTATTTCCCTCTTTAAATTTACAGAATTGTGTAAAAATCAAAAGGGCTGATAATTGTTCTGGTATTAATAAAGGTAATTCTGGTATAAATAAAGAGCTGATAATTATTGTATCAACTTGACAATGGGCAACGATAATAATCTGTAATAAAAGGAAATGATAAGAAAAAATAAAAGATTGATACATTTTCAGCTTTCCACAAGTATTTGAATATAAACATGTTAGCAAAAGTGAAATGAAGCTTAAATCATCACATCTGCGACTGCAACAGTTAAATTACATTTAAAAGTATTTCTCTGGGATTTTAACTGTAAGAAATTAAGGGAATACACATAGAAAATAAGCAAGCTTCAGTCAAATTGACTGATGATATCTAAACCAATATTCTATAATATTAAGAATTACAGACTTTTACCATTACTTTAACCAGAAGTTAGAAAATGTGCACAGTTTTTAATAAACAATAGCTCATATAATATCGATAAAGACTCATCCTAAAAGTGAATCGCTTATTAATTCTGCAAACTAAATTGGCTCTGCCTTTTCCTCCAAATTGAAATATGATTCTACAATATTAGAATTACAAAAGTTTTTTAACCAGAGGTTAGAAAATGTGCACAGTTTTTAATAAATAATAGCTCATAATATCTTTTACGTACATTTCTCCAATCACCACAAACTTTACTCGTATTAATTTCTATACCTTTACTTGATGTGGCATTATTGATGGTAATATACCATTGGTAAATTCATTGCATAAATGCATAAAACTAATCAATACACCATTTTACCAGTTGTGAGTGAATAATCCACAAATTACTTTTCCAGTTGCACAGTTTAAAGTTTGGAAATGAGGCCTCATTATTTACTGTTTCTGTACTTTTTTCATCACTTTTTATGTTCCAAATTCTTATTTGTAATTTCAAATTCTACATTATTTACTGTTAAACACAATAATTCTTTGTATCGTCAAAATAAATGGTCTTTATCCTTTATTCGCGGAGTATATTAACCAAAATATTAATGTCGATAATAATTAAAAGGCATACAATGTTCAATTCCCGTTAGTTATTCCCACAAGTTAATCATAAAAAGAATGCTTCTAGATATAGACGTTTTTTTTTAAAAATAAGATTGGGAATTTGAATCACTTTAGAAATCACTTCAACTACTGAATTCATTTTTAAAAAAAATTATGAAATGCAAGTTTTTATATTTTCTCTCTGATTTAGCAATTTATAAATTTTCCTATCCATTAGATAATAAATGTGATATATCTTATTGATAATACGAAATTCTTGTATGTTGAAAAATTATAAATATGTTTGAAGCAAAAATATCAATTTAAATCGTAATTTTTCAAAAGCAAATCCAAATTCGAAAATATCTTGAGTGATAAAATTTAATTTCATAACATGGCATTTTTATTCGTAAAAGAGTATATTTTTCGATATTCTTTATATGTGTCATAATATGTCAAAAATTTAAGTAAACATAAAAGCCAAAATACGCGTTATATTCTTTCAAAGACATAGTCACTGTGATTTCAATAAATTTTAATATTACATAATTTTTAAATTTATTAAAATCCTTTATATTAAGGGTTACATATGTCCATATATATAGATTTAGTTCCTAAAGAACGTATACTTTTATAAATGGATCGACAATCTTTAGCTAATGAATGAGGGGATGAATCGAGAATCAATCTTATTAATATTGTGGTTATACTGTAAAATGTATGTATCCTTATACATACATTCACACACACACACACACACACACACACACACACACACACACACACACACACACACACACACACACACACACACACACACACACACACACACACACACACACACACACACACACACACACACTCACACACACACACACACACACACACACACACACACACACACACACACACACACACACACACACACACACACACACACACACACACACATATATATATATTAATATAGATTATCCTTGTATGTAAGTTTGCTCCCTTATCTTATATATAGATTTAGATTATGCAGAAAATTAATCATTAAATGTTTGCTTTCATCATCAATTTTTCTTAGTATTTTTACATGCACAGCCTTATACAGAAATGAGGTAAAAATAGTTCACAAGTTTATGTAACTTTCTCCACAAGTTTATTAGTAAGTATAAACAATCCCGAAATATAATTTATAAATAGATCATTCTTACTGGAAAATTTAACTTTTCATATATTGTATTTTTAAACTGATATCAGCGACCGAATGATAGTTGTGAGATAGATTTGTTATAATCAGCGGAATGTAGTTAAATTTCCCTTTGGGGGGGGGAGGAAATTAAATTTCCTCATCTTGACATGAAAAATTCGACCAAAATTTGCGTGGACACGAAGACTCTAATCGAAAAGATTGAAATATTACTTTTGGATGATTTTCTGTTTCATTAATTAGTTATTATTTTTTTCTTCCAACGGCGGGCACTTGGGTGACGAACACTTTGCCACAACAAAGCCAGAAACTGCTACTCATTTGTCCTTACCTAGCGGACACCTGTGAACCAAGTCACGGAGGCGAGTAGCGTTTCCCGCGCAATACCACCACAAACCCGTTTATAGGGTGGGCCACATTCATACATCATTACAGAAGAAAGGACAGAGAAACACAGAGAAAGAAAGTAACATCCATTCCTAAACCGGGATTCGAACCCGGGACCCACAAATCAAGAGCACTATGCCTTTATTTGTTTGTGTTAGTTCTACGATCACATTCAGCACACAAGGGATAATTTGAACAGGAGATGAAGTTTTAGGAGAAAATCATGAATGTCAGAATCGAACCTATTAACTCTTGAAATAAAAGCCAGAGCGTAACCAACCAAAGCAAAACATCCAGCTACCAACCCGGGCACCAAATGCATTGTAAACATGCAAATAATGCATAATTTATAGTATGTTTTATACATTTAAAAATTGATTAAGTAATGTGAATAATCTGTTCATTGATATATTTCCAAAATAATTCATTTCTGTTTAAGGCATCTTGAAAAACTATCACAAAAATTTTCATATAATGTGGAAAAAAAAAGATACAAATTTATAAAAATCTAAAGAAAATGGCACGAAGAGATTTAAATTCAAATTGCTTTGATTCTTCTGAATTCTTGATTGCAAACAAAAAAATCATTAATTCAGATAAACATTTTTGTAACTAAATTTAACAAACAAAAAGTGCTAACTAAAACTACCTAAGAATGAAACTACAAGTCACATCAATTGAGAACTTCAAAGAAGAATTAACATATTAAATGAAATTATTATTTAGTTTATTGGATAATATTATCAAAAAGAAAAAAAAAGAAATAAATTGCTACGAAACTTCAAATACTGCTATATATAAAATGCTTAATCATTTTTTTATTTTACATTATTTTCTCCCAATATTGCACTCATACAAGAATGTTTGAGCCATTTTTGTATAAAAACCACACACATATTGGAAATTCTTTTAAATTTCACTTGATAAATCGTTGAAATATCCCGTATTCATTGTAAATACCTGTCTCTTTAGTTAAAGATGCCTTTTATCCATAGATGTGAATATCAGGCCTTTGAAAGTCCTTTCACAATAAGAAGCTTTTGGCTAAATGGAATGAGGAATACGTTTCACCTCGTAATGCTGAGGTTCTTTCCACTTCTTATCATAGATGGCATTCCAAAATTTTCCTCTCAATTAATTTTAAAATTTCCCAGTATTTATATATCTGCTAGCGGTAAGTTTTCAATTTACCTGTTTCTTTTCATCCTAAAATCAAATTGTTTATGTAAATATTCAAAACAAGTACCTCAAGATGTGGAATATTTGATTTTCTCATAGTCTACTGAAAGCATGTACAGTAACTGCCCGATCTGTAAGCAAAATCTTGATGGCCATAGATTATGTTTACAGTACGAATTGAAAATGTTCAGCGTGGCTTGGTCAGCGAATCTGGTGTCTCGAATCAGCGAATTGGTGGCTTATCTGGTTTTGTGAAAGTCTAAACAATTGTCCTCTACTATTATACATTTCATTTTTACATGTAACATCGAATTATTAGGTTGGGCAATAAGTTTGTAGCGGTTTTACCAAATTTTATTAAAAAAAAACAATAATTATTTCAATAAGTTAATCAATTATATATTCGCCGTTGCTGTTTACAGCCTCTTTCCATCTCTGGACCCATTTGTTGATGGCGTTCCGCCAAAAATTGCTTGGTCTGATGTCAAAGAAGTTGTTGAGCCAGTTTTTAAGGACCTCTTTGTTATCGAAGGTAACGCCTTTCATATGGTGTGACAAGGAGTGAAAAAGATGGTAATCGGTCGGTGCAAGGTCCGGAGAATATGGGGGATGCTAAAGTATCTCCCATTCGAGCTCTTGGAGTGCGGCTTAATGACTTGTGCAACATGCTACCTGGCGTTGTTGTGCAGGAGTGTGGTTTGACCAGTCGATCACGTCTTTTCAGTCGAATAGCCTCATTCACGCGGTGTAGCTGGGCAATGTAGCTGGGCTCCTTGTTGACTGTGGCCATTCTTTTTGAACATTTCCCAGCGCACCAAGAGGTCCTTAAAAACTGGCTCAACAACTTCTTTGATACCAGACAAGGCAATTTTTGGCGGAACGCCATCAACAAATGGGTCGAGCAGTGGGAAGAGGTTGTAAGGAGCAATGGCGAATATAATTGCCATTGCTGCTAATATAATTAGCAGCAATATATAACTGATTAACTTATTGATATATAATTATTGTTTTTTATTTAAATAAAAGTCTGGTAAAAACCCTACGAGCTTATTCCCCAGCCTAATATTTTTAGTTAACTTATTTCCGTAAGCCCCGCGTTGTTCATCTGTGGTGCACGGGGAGATTGTATGTGTTCAAAAATAAAAAAAATCACTGAAATATAATTTTGTACTTTTGGAGGCTATAGGAAATTATATTAATAATGCATAGACACTCATCATTCTCTTGAAAAGATTAAAAGATATGTTTTGAAAAGTGTGTTGAAAAGTTTTAAGCTTTGTAAAAATTCTCAAAATGTTTTCTTGAGCACCTGCATATTTTAATTACAGGAAATTGGACTATAAAACACTTTTAAAATTCTTTTTTCTCCATAGATATTTCTTTACTGTTTTAAAAAATTATCTTCTGTTGAAAGGTATCTTTCCTTTAAAAAAGGCTTCAGCGAATGAGAAAAGAACAAAATTACAGGTACAAAAAAAAAAAATGGATTGCAAAAGATATTTTAAGAAGCGTTTCTATCTCTGAAAATTTTAAACTTTGATAAAAAGCGTTATTGTGAGGAGGGAAAATAACACAACAGCATATTTCTAATATATAACTGAATCTTTTCAGGTTTTCCATTAGTAATTTAAAAGATTCAGCTGTTGTGTGAGTATATATGTATCGACAAATTCTTTTTCAGATAATCCCCATAACACGATTATACAGATTTTCTAGTGCAAGAGATTTATCAAAATACAAATAATTTCCTTGTCACATTCTTTTAATGAAAATTTTCGGTTAAATGTGTAGATTATCTCACACATTTTAAAGGGTAAAAAAGAAAGGTTTTCGATGTAATATATATAAATAAATAAATAAATAAATAAATAAATAAATATATATATATATATATATATATATATATATATATATATATATATATATATATATATATATATATATATATATATATATATATATATATATATATATATATATATATATATATATATATATATATAGAAAGCTATTTTAACTACTTCTAAAATTCTAGTTAGTGGCTTTGTGAGTGGTCATGCCACCTAGTGACAAACCATGAAAATAGTAATTATTTTAATGATGTCAACAAGTCTGTTCGAATGGGAGAATTTACAATAATATCAAAATGTGTCATTGAGCGACAGCAATTTCAATTGTTATAAAATGTTACGTTTAGTTTAAAAAAATCATGTTAAGTTTCATAAATTTCAACACTTTTTGGAATAGATACGAAAACTTAAAATAAAGAAACATTGATTCGTATATCAGGTTTGATGCGTACTCAAAAATCTTTTAAAAAAGTCAACACTGAATAAAAATCGTCTAATAAAGTTGCTTAGAAAATGAATAATTTCTCTTCGACCACAGAAGGCAGTTGAAACAATATAGGGGAAAAAAACACAAATTATAAGTTACATTTCAGAAGAACTAGAGGCTCATCTGTGAGAAGTTAAAAGAATGTGCAGACATACTCATTTCAGTTGATAATAGCAAATAAACTAGATTTGCAGCATAATAGCACACTTATTTTACTTAAAAAACAAATCCAATTGTCAGTAATATTTTTATGAAATCTATACCCTGGATTATATAAAAACAGTTATTTGAACACAAGGATGCACTAGGGAAAATTTTTAATTATACGAGGTATTTTGGTGTTCCTATAGTGATTTATTTAACATTTTTTAACTGATATTTTTTGGGGAACTTTACCAGAAATGAAATTGTATCAAGAACAATGTAATTACAAATTAAAGTTTTCAGGGATTTTATTTTTAAAAATGAACGTGAACTCTAAAATAAAGCAGTTCTTGATTGTCAATGTGTGTCTCATAACAGAAATTAAATACTAGAAAAAAAATCTTTTCCATACAACGAAATGTTCATCAATTTAAATAAGCTGTTTCAAATTTTAATTAAATGGAAATAAAAATAAATGGAATATTTAAAATTTACACTAAAAATAATTAATATTATAAGAGAATATAAATAAAAATATATAAATATATTGAACTTACTTTAAAAGCTGAGCGACAAAGAAAGTTTTCCTTTACAGGTAAGAGCCTGAAAAAATATATATCACGTTAGATTTAATATATACATAAGCTTATATTAAGAGATAATATAAATATATACTACCAATTATATATATATAATATTTATGAAGTATTGATAGATTTCATTAGTATGGTTTTCAAAATGATTGTTCAAAAGGATGCTATGGTAGTATAAAAACATAACTTCTCTTTGGAGTCAACGTTTTGATCAAAACGTGATCAAGATTCAAAATTATTCATCATTAAAAGAAGAGTTCAACTGATGACGTTTTCAAGGACACGAACTATCTGAGGTAGGGGAACATCATGCCCAATCCTCAAAGGTTCCAACATTAGGCATGACTTTAAGTCTTAATACCTACACTGAAAACAAATTTGGACCTTCAAATTGACTATCTAAATTATTTGCATGTTCTTAGATATGATTTTTAGCAACAAGACAACAACAACTGATTTATATACCTCATTACCGCGAAGGCGTTATGCAAATTTCCCATAATTTGCATGCTTCTTCAGAGTATTTGCATTTTAGGAGGACAGCAGTGAGTGTAATCAATCTAACCCCGTTTGTAAAGTGATCTCTGCCGTACAAACGTAGAGATATATTGAGAACCCTTCTCTTCACATACCAAAACAGATTTAGCAGACATTACAAATCGAATCACAAATCAGGAGATATCATTTGTCTTCAACTACTTTGCATCTAATTTAGAAATTTAGAAACCTAATTTTATTTGCGTGCGTGTTATCTTTTAAGCTGAAATGAATACTTATTATTAAAATATACTTGAGAAAATTTATTTTAAAATAATTTGACTGAGACACTTCCTTTTATGCTCAAAAGGAAAATTATCTTTGAAAAGAGTTGTTTGTTCTGTTTTGACTTGTTGGTCTGATGGGCAGCTGCAATAGTACCGTAAGATCTATTCTCGGTTGATTTAGTTTCAATGGAGTGGGATGCGATGAGATGATTCAATACCGTATGTTTTTTGAGAGTAATTATGAATTTTGTTTTTGATAATGTTCTACAAAATAAATTGTTCCCGCGATTTGCTCTAAATTAGATTGTTAAAAAAAATTAAAATCTACTGACTATCAAAATTTCATATACAGTTAATAACTTGGATTAAAATATCTTCTCTTTTTAACAGTTTTTTTCCAAATATGTCATTTTAAGTAAATAATGGATATAAAAATTCAAATTTTGATATGCATTTTATAGCGAAATTTTCTATATATATAGAGAGATTGGAGAATTATGATGTCATTTACATACTTATATACTACTTACTATCATTATAGATTTAAAAAATTTTCAATAAGTTCAAATTTATTAAATTGCAACTTTACATTACAAGTAAAACATTTGATTTTTTAAAACAGTATTATTTTTCCTAATTTATCGGAAATATTAATAAGTAAAAGCGATTTATTTATTTACAGAAAACACAATATTAGCATGTGCTAATAATATACTTCATTTTGTTTGAAAAATTTTGTTATGCCTTCTTCGCATTTCAAGTGAATCTGAGATTTCAAACTTTAAATGCGAACTAGAAACAGAATGGAGCACTTTTTTCAATTGTCTGTCAATTTTTTTCTTAATGAATTACACATTACGGATTACACAGACAATATAATATTTTTATTACTAAAACTACTATAAAAGTGGATAAATGTAATAGAATTTACTATGCGAAATTCAGGATGATTTTAAAATTACGTACCTTTTATTACAAAACTTATAGAAAGCATATAGATTCAAAAACAGGAGTTTCTGAGGAAAATTCGTAATTTTGGGAAACAAATTCACTCTATGGATTTTTTTATTTTAAGGAAAATTTTATACACATATTACAGTTTGAGTCTTTGAAATTAGATTAAAAATACACAACAGCAAACTTACATCTCTTATAAATTTAATTAATTTTAATTAGAACGAGCTTCAAAATTTTGTACCCCGAAGCTCATGTAGTAGAAAAGCCATCTCATAGTTCAATGCCATCGAGATCTTTTGACATCTCTAAGCACAAATAATAACACCTACATATTTCTTAATGAAAATACAAATGTTTAGAATGTGATAGCAAGTAGGGAACTGCTAATTATGTATCAATATCTAGACTAAGACAAACTTAAAACTTCTACTAAGAAACCATTTTAATTGGAGAAAGATGCGTGCGAAAATTTGGCGCCTTGTTAAAATAAATGAAGATATTCCCTTAATAGAGCCAATCAATATATTTAATTGAATGTTATAATTCAACATTATTACTACTGGGTATTCAAAAATCAGTTTTTTTTTTCTGAAATTTATGATAATAATGTTTGTCTTGTGTAATTTGTAAAGTTTCAACTTGGGTGAAAATGATAAGTTAATTTATATTTGAAATATTTATCTATAGTATAAATTTTAGTATAGTGTTTCACTCACACATAAATTTTAAGAATACTCAATTCATGTCACTTTTATACATTTTTTATTTAATTATCGAATTTATTCGGTATTTTCGAAATAATATTTCAGACTTCATATTCAATAATAACAATAATAATTTGTTTACTGTCATTTAAACTCATACTTCAAAAATTGTTAATTAAATCGTAATAATTCAAATAATATAAAATAAAATTATGTTGTTTTGGGATTGTATTTCATTGTAAGCTAAAACTTAAAGTTTCTTGATCAAGCTCTTATTCGAGCAAATAATAATTTTAGTTTTTAATTATGAGCGAAATTATGCATTCCACGGGTAACAAATGATCCCATTTTATGAAAAAGATTGTAAAACAATTTTAGTTGTTTAGTTTCACTTCAGAAAAATACAACTTTGTAAACTGGAAGTAATACTGAAAATAATTACATGTCCATAAATTTCTAAAGCGCATTACTTACTTAAAGGAAAAAAATGTACATAAAATACAGAATAAATTATTAAAATATTTTTAATTTGCATTGATTCATGTTAACTTGATATAAAATATTAAAAATAAATTTTGTTTTCCTAGATAAAAAATCTAGAAGTGTCTGAAAAAACGTTTTTTTTTTTTTTTTTTTTTTTTTAATTTTATAAAACAAACTGCACACATTCTATTTTTATCTTATATTAAACATGCAAATGTTTCATTCCATATTTAAAAATAGATTTTAACAATATTATGTTTACATTATACCTAGCATTATTTTAAATTAATGATCAAATAAATATATTCATATATGTTATGCAAGATTAAATTTAAAAAAATTTCTTTCAAAAAAATTCTTTTTCGAAACTAAGTGATTTTTTTGTAATTTTATAATACAATGCGAAAGAAAAACTTTGAAATCTTGGATATAAAAAGTTTTTCATAGTAAAATTTATTTACAAAATAGTAGTTTTTGATAAATGGAACCGTTAACTAGTAAATAAACTAGCAAATAAATTAGTTGAAATTCTTATATTTTATCAGAAAAAATTTCTACAGCATAAGCTTTGATATAAAACAAATTTAAAAAGAGAAAAAATATGTTAATTATTTTATGATTGCAACAAAAATGAAAAAAATGATTATCTTAAGTATAAAAACATGGAAAATAAATATTTTTATAATTTATTGTTTTAGGTGTTGTGCCAGAGTTTTTTTTGTTTTGTTTTTGACGTTATGTTTATTTCATACATACGTATATATATATATATATATATATATATATATATATATATATATATATATATACACACACACACACACACACACACACACACACACACACATATATATATATATATATATATATATATATATATATATATATATATATATAATATATTTCGCAAAATATTCCCAGGAAAATTAGTTAAAAGAATTAATTTGGAAATGGCATGTAATGTTTATATATATATAGAATTAATTTTCATCTTAAGATTACAAAGAGGAAAGGTATTATATAATTTTAAAAATCCGATAATAATGTATAATTTTCACGAAGAATAAGAAGAAAAACTTTAACAGTCAATCTTATAAGATGAATAATAACATAAATACACACTATATGAATTTACAACGCGAATATACTATATGAAAATACGGAATAATATCTGCAACATGAATATATGTAGAGATGGAATTTAAAAAACATAGTCATTAACTATATGAATGTTTTTTTGTTTAATACTAGAAAACTTACTTAAATGTAAAATAAATGGGAAGCTAAAATTGTTGTCTCAGATTATATCAAAAGTTTCCAAAACGCTTTAGTGTTTGCAATGCATGCAACGTCACTGAAAAATTAATTGAAGCTTACATACGAACAATTCATCATGCCTTTGAATATAGCTTTCAAACAATAAAACTGTGATCTAGAAATGAGTGGGTTTCAGAACTCTTTTTGCAAAACTACAAACTGAGATCACATTAGAGAGTTTCATCTATCGGTAATATTTGCAACAACTTTTAAAAGTTTTTTAATCATGTTATATGGTTTATCTAACTGTTTTTAAATTAAGCACTTCTTAATCAATTGTTTAATTTAATTACTTGCTTTTCATTTCCCTCAGATAAGTTCAGAATTCATTTCACTTCAAATTAGAGAATTATACTTATTTTTTATTGTTACACTGAATATTCTTTCTACTAGATTCATATGCTGGATCATAGGTTCCCAAAGTGGTCCAGGTGGACCCCCAGGGGTCCATAGGAGATCACACGGAGGTCCACGTAGACGTGAAAAGAAAACAAGGATTCACAAGTTGTAAGTGAGGGTCCACGAAATATTTTCTGGTTTTCATAATAAAGAAAAAAAGTTTTGGCTTGGATTTACCTATCAACGTAAGTAGGTAGTATCATTCACTAGGTAGGTACTCAAAAATATTCAAAACTCAATTCAAACACAGAATTGAATAGAACAATAGATAATAGTACAAGTATTATTTTAATAAATCGTACACAAGAAAATGAGCCTTTTTTATCTTAACACCCCCAATTTAGGGTAATATTTTTTAGGAGTTTTGGGAAAATAGTAAAAATGTAGCAGCAGGGTGTCTACCGAAAATAGTAAAATTTTGAAAGTAGTCCACGAGAAAAAAAAGTTTGGGAATCCATGTACTAGATTGTATATTATAAAATGAACTTAGCAGAAGTGTTGTTGTTGTTAATGACACTTGGACAAGTCAAGCTCGCTATGCTGTCGTCTAAGCGAATTTAAGTCAGTTGGGTGCGTCTTTCGTTTAACCAGAGTACCACGATGGTGAAAATACGACTTTGCCCTAAAATCCTCCGATAGATGGCACCTCCAGAGGATCCACTCCCTCAATTTTGATATGAAGGTAGAGGAAATTTTTTGCCCCCATGGTAACTGAACAACAACAACAGGACTTTCGATTCCACAGACTTAACGAGCATGTATTCGGTGGCGCTTTGGTGGCATTGGGAATCGAACCCCGCTCCTCCGGACGGAAGACCGATGCCCAAACCACAAGGCTACGACGGCGTATACTTAGCAGAAGCTATTACAAAGATGGTGCTGATAAGAAAATAATTATATTTTCAAAATTTATCTTTTAGTAATAAGGATATGGCATTACATTTTTACCACGCACACATATGCTCCGATATCAGAAGAAATAAAAGAAAAGGCTAGGAATATTCAGTTAGAAAATAGAAAATATTAATCAATATTTGAAAGTTTTATTTTCAACAGACAACAACATTGTATTTAAATAATTTTAAATGCATATTTTACTTCAGAAAGTGAAATTTGTATTAAGTTCAAAAGCATCTTCTTTTAGTATAGATTATTTCAAACATGTAAATTAAGATTAAATTGTATATTGTATAAAAAAAGAAAAATTTTGTTAAATAACAGGAATTTAAATTCAGTCAAATTACTTAAATCTTACAAGTTGGAGACTAGTTGTTTTAAAAGTGAAAGTTCTTTTTTATATTTTCGAGTGAAATCAATTACTTTTGACAGTTAATTTCGTAATTAATTCCTCGACGATGTTGTAAAACCTTATTATAAAAGCATTCAGAAGAAATTATTAAAAGTGATCTTCTAAATAATTTTACATACAATTTAATTATTCTGGGAACATTAATTAAAGTACAAGTTAATACAAGTTTTATAAATTAAATGAGCTGCATTCATTAATAAATATGTTAGGTAGGGCACAGTAAATTTTGTAACAGCTATTAATCTAATTAATCTTTAATCTTGCTGGAATAGGGAAATAAATAAAAGGAAATTTTATGTAATGTATCTCAAAGTATTTCACTTTGTTTCAGAAAGTTTACACTTTTATTGTGTTTCATAAACTTCTTCTAATCAATAATGAATAAAAATTTTCATGAGGAGATTTGATTAATTTTCTGACTTAGGGACCATAAATAAACAATGTTCTTTATCTGTTGATACGCAATGATGTTTATAGAAATGCATAGACGTTATGTATTTTATCTTTATACTTCAGAACTGTGTAATAACATAAAAAATTACGTCGTTAAGTCAGTGTTACAATGTTTGAGCTCGTAAATTTCAGATAGTGAAGTCCCTTTCCAGAAAAGGCATTTCTAATTTGCTTTTAAGGCAGGGTAATTTCTGAGTTTAGAAAAGTTTGGCGTCAAATTTTCCAGCCATATTTCTGCGATGATGCTATAGTTCCGAATAGGCTCGCCAAAGATAGTAATATTTTTCTCAAGCAAATCCTATAGATAAGTACCATAATATGAAAAATAATGAAGCACTATATATAGTGGTGAAATAAATCGCCATCCAATATAAATACTTTTCCCAAAAAGGGCAAGTGTCACAACCATCAATATTTAAGCAGCAGTATTTTATTTGTATGAATTTATTCGATAGTCAGGAAAATAATAATTTTATATTATCTTTCGGGGTCTATTTTCGAGGTGATTTCATAGGGTACATACCTATCCTAATATTACCATTACCTTGATTTATTAAAATATCCTTAACACACTACGATGAAAAGTTCAGCAACAAGCTGTTTTTCAGGACAGGAAGG
The DNA here is from genome assembly GCA_037975125.1 of Latrodectus hesperus. Classification (NCBI taxonomy): domain Eukaryota; kingdom Metazoa; phylum Arthropoda; class Arachnida; order Araneae; family Theridiidae; genus Latrodectus; species Latrodectus hesperus. Next base: position 5,021,009 of record JAJQOW010000017.1, on the reverse strand, counting down.
ATGGCATGATGCCATTTTTGTGACCAATTAAGATCTGATGAAACTTACTCGTCAAATGATAGTCACTTACACAATCAGTTAAAATTTAATTAAAACTTCTTGAATGTGGCGACAAGAACCTAATCGAAAACTCTTCATTCGATGAGAAATGTCTGGATAGACGGGGCGTGAAATTGAAGAAACCCTTAGAGACGAACAGAAAATAAATTGTGCAAGGAACAAATAATCTTCTTTTCAGTTCTCTGTTGGCTGCGAGCCAATGGATGGCGAACAGAGTCGGTGGCTAAACCACCAATTTATTTATCGCCATTTCTGGATGCTTATTCTCCTAACTTTTCCCCAGATGATCTCATACAGCACTGGTAGTGATTACAATACTGAAAAAATGTTAAGATACTACTGTAATCAAGTGAATACTTGTTAGAGGATAATGAAAACAAATGTCAAAAGGAATATGAATTAAAAGCGGAAAGTTTCTCGATTTAATGAGAACTCATACAAACAGTTTAATGGATGTTATAAATCAAATGAATGGTAAATGAATACTGCTTGGAAAAAATAATGTCGCATAAAAATTCTGATGCGTAAATATTTACGAGACTAAAAGTTTATTTAAAAAAGTTTACAAAATAAATTTTGTCTTTGAACAAATAATGATATTGCTTCAGTAATTATGGAGTATATTTTATTTTCTCTGGTAAATCTTTTTTTGTCGTGCTTCATATTAGATTATTACTATGTTTTAAAGAAATTCCTTAATATATATTTAATGATTCTTTTAAAATAACTAGAAACGAATGTGTTTTGGTGAAAATTTTATCAAAACAAAATTTTTTAATGATGTATGTTTCAGAAATATTTTGAAAAACTTTTGATTTTAAAATGACGTTAAACAGAGAAATGTTTGTTCTTTTAAAATTTTGTTAGATGTTTTTTAAAGTTTAATTTATGATTTTGAACAATCCAACTTTTATATAATAAATAAGAGAAAAATTTAAACATATATAAAACATTTTTACATTAATCTTTCAAATTCTTTTCTTAAAACAATTGAATGCTAGGAGTAAAAACCATTTTTTTAAAAGCCCGATTTAATACAGTTTTGATACATAAAGAAGTACTCCTTAGCTTATCACACACTATTTTCTTTTTAAAAAAGATTCATTAAGTTATTATGACATTGGCTGATTTCATTTCTTTCTTTTTGGAAAGCATTTTTAGTAGTTTTTCATATGAAATCATGATGGTTATAGTTAATCTCTTAGACTAGAAAATATGGTGTATATATCGCTAAACTAACTCTAAATTATTTTTATTGTTCTTCAATGCATATTTAAAGCGAATTAAAATAGAGAGTAGAACGAACAGTGACAGCTTATTTTCAAAAATAAATGTACTTAAAGGTATCTTAAAATTCATTAGTTTAAGAACAAAAAGATAATATTTAATGACAGGATTCTTTTGAAATTTTAAACCTAAAATTCTTAGTTACCCTAAAATTTTTTCAACATTTTTGAACGAATGTTTGAGGAATTGCAATTCCTTGTTTTTAAAATTGACAACCATATTTTTCATAATGGGACTTATAGTTAAATGTTAAAATCATTTAGAAATTTTTACTTAAACTAAACAAAAAAAAAAATTAATAAGAAATTCAACGAAATTTTTGAGCTCATGTGTTTTAGAAATCTGCTTTTTCCGCAATATTAATTATAAGAAAATTTTTAATGCTGGCTTAAGCAAGGCAATAGTTTTAAGATTCAAAAGAGATTGTTTACAAACATGGAAATTATTAATTTAGAATTCTATTAATTAAATTTTTAAAAAATTTGAATCGTTTTTGCCGATTTAATCTAACTAAAGTGAATGTTTGGTGATGTTTTTTTCATTTTGCTTTTTCTGCTGTTCTGTTGTCCATGTGTTGTTAATGGCTTGAATTAATGGAAAACGGTTTCTCAAACCTATGTATTGCTCCTTGTACATGAAAACGCTTTATTAATAAAACGAACTTCTATAATATTCTCAGACATTCGATGGTGAACTTCGCCTTGTTTGCTGCCACTTGAAGAATGAAATTTGAAGACAGGCAGCAAATTCGTCGACAATGTGGATTTACACTTACAACTTACTTACACTTACAACAATAACAACAAAAAAATAGTTTTTAAATAAAAATTCACTTTTACGCAAGACGAGCTATAAGCCTCTGAGCATAAAGCTCCAAAACAGTTTTTTGTCGTAACAACGAGCCTACGATGTAAAATGGATGAAACTTTAAGTGACGTCAAGGATATTTTAAACCAATGAGATCGTAATAAAATGATGTACTCAGGATCTCAACATTAACGAAAGAAACAATGACTCTATAGTTTAAAACGATCCTATTAATATTAAAAATTTTAAAAGAGTAAATGAACCCGATTCATTAGTTATAACTCTTTGCATAAGCAGTAAATAAATCTGAAGCAATCAAAACTCTTACAGAGCGAAAGCCTCGAGCCAAGTTCCTTTTCGAGTGGATGGTTACTTGCAATTTTTAACGTTGCAACCCCAGATTGGAGATTTTTTGGCGGATTTTCTTATGTATTTGGCAACCTCCTATTTATTACTTGTAATTTTTAAAGTCGCAACCCCATTGTTTTTTCTTTCTTTAAGAGGAACTTCATATCGAGCTTATTGGAGTTTTAGATGCCAAAATCATGCATCTTTGAAAATACTCAATTGCATTTTATTTTGTAATAATAAATTTTGGTACAGGTGCGTATAATCCATGATTCCAATTCTTAGATTGGAGATTTTTTGGTGGATTTTCTTATGTATTTGGTAACCTCGTATTTATTACATCATACATATGAAGACCTATAAGAATCATGCAGAAAATTCTATTTTAGTAACCCTACTATTTACGTCATCATGCAAGTCATGATACGTAATCTTGGCATCATTTCTTCGTCGCCAAAAAAATTCAGAATTTGTAATCATGGATTATATGGCGCCTGTGCCCAAATTTTCATCATTTTGTGGTATAAAAATAAATTAACATGATTTATTAAAGTAACAATCATGTAAATGATCTTCTATCATTGGCAAAAAATACTATTATTTGGCGCAATTTTTTCCCTAGGTCACTGAATCTTACACATGTATCGAATCATGATTACTGTACATCATTTACAGTTTTATTAAAGCATTTTTGATTAGAAAGTTATCAAACAAGTATAGATATATTTTATTTTTATAATAATCGACAATTGTGAAAGTGCTAATTAAATTTGTGTGAATTAAACTATTGCTTCAATAAAATAAGTTAAATATCCATTTCTCAAATTTTAATATTGATTCTAATAAATTACTAGGGATGTATTAAAAGATCTATTTGTTTATATTGCATTCTCTTTATGATTTCTTTGACATTTAGCGTAATTAACGGTTCTTATTATATTATATATCCCCTAGTTAATATTCCGGTTACACGTTTCATTCAAATGTGTAATATATACCGAGTTATATATTTTTTGTGTAATTTTTTTTGTGATTTCGGGTTTACATGACAAGTCTATAAAAAGCGCCAAATATTGAATTAAAATTGTTTTAACAAGAATTATAACATTTACCGGATGAGAAAAATCGAGTATTTTACTAATTCTAAGATTGATAATTGTAAAATTATCCTTGGAGAGCTTAATATCCTTGGATTCTTTAATAATTGTCCTTGGAGAGCCCACACCCTTGGCGATAAACTGAAGAAAAGCGCCAAGCCATAACAAAATTCTAGGAATAGTTTGGATTACTATATCAAGTGTATCGAAGTAGAGTTGCTATAATGGCTCTTCTAGAATTCAACCCTTGATAATGTAATTTATTCGTAAATGAGAAATTCTTCTTTTCACTTTTATATACTTATATGGTAAAATTATAATTTTTATTACTCTCGCATACATGCTTTTTTTCAAATTCTAAAAATGACTTCATGGCATAAGTTCATAAATTCAAAGAATTCTTTTGAATTAGGTAACTGTATTACGCTGGGTCATATTTGGTTCTTTTTCTACCGCAAACAAGAGATTTATATATTTGAATAATACTGAAAATACTAGAGGATTAGAAGTTGGGAAATATTAAAATAATATTAATAGCCTTAGAGAGTTTCGTAAAATAATTTTTAAGACCATATGTTGTAAATTTTTAAGCTTGTAAAATTATAATGTAAAATTTTAGCATTTCAAATATGTTAAATTTAGAATAGATTGAAATTTTATTGGATTTTAAAAGGAATAACATTTAAAAAGTATTATAATTCTTAATTGGAATTTCTTAAAAGAAATTATTATTGTTATTTACATTTCTGTTTTAAATTTGCTATGAGATTATTTTATATATATTTCTAATTCATTCAAACAATTTCTTTTGTATTATTTTATAGTTTTCTCTTGTATTTTATAAAGATCAAATTACTGATGAATTAATAGCTAATAGTAAAACTCAGACACACTTTTAAGTATATTTTTATCGTATTGAAATTATTTTTTAAAATTACTTTTGTGATAATATATTTTATGGCTATTGTAAGTTGAATGTGAGAGTTTATTTTCAATGAATGATTGTATTTATAAGCGAATAAGAATGAGAAGGATTTTAATAAGGTGTACTTTAAATTTCTGAATCGATAGAAAAAATGAACATTCGAAAATGAAAATCTTAATATATTCTCAATTCCGTTGAAATTTTTCTAATACTTTATTAAAAATTATACAAATATTTAAACACAGAAATTTTAAACTTCTACCATAGTAAACATCAATATGAAAATATTTTAATAATATCTGGTATTGTCTACCACAAATCCACGAGTTAAGGTAAACCACAAATAGTTTCAATATTACAATAACGAGAATGAAAGAAAGGTTCTTTCTCAGAAATAGCAAGCTATGATGAGCAGAGCATTGTTTTCTCACAGAACAATAATAGACCACATACCACGTGACTTTGAATGCGAACAGTGGATCGAATGGGAAATTCTTCGTAATCCTTCATATTCTTCAGACATTTACTCATGTAATACATTCTAATTTTAAGTTTTGAACACATGAAAACAATGATTCCATGATTCTGAGAAGGGATTCCAAAGTCACGTTCTTCATTCCAAGAGAACATTTTATTGTAATAGTATGCATGGAGTGGCATGATTCCAGAGAAAAGGTTTTCGCTTCTACTATTCTTCACAAAATCCATTTTGGCATATCAGTATTGCATCTTGAATTTTTATCGAAAAAGGAGTCCAATATGTCTAGTTTCTTGTTAACTATATTTGAATGTGGTTGAAAAGATTTAAATGCGTGAACCACACATATAATGTCTGACAATTGAAGTTCATACGTGATTCACGCATTCCACTCTTTTCAACCACATTCAAATATATTTAAGAAGAAACTAGACATGTTGGACTCTTTTTTTAAATAAAGATTCAATTTTCCAGTTCAAATTAACCATCTAGTTACATGTAATGTTTGACAACTGATTTATATGTAACTAGGTGGTTTATTATTGTAACCAGGTAATTTATAATTGTAGCTAGGTAATTTGTTATTGTAGCTAGGTGATTTATTATTGTAACTAGGTAGTTTATTATTGTAACTAGGTGGTTTATCATTGTAACTAGGTGGTTTATCATTGTAACTAGGTGGCTTATCTTTGCAGCTAAGTGGTTTATCATTGTAACAAGGTGGTTTATTTTTGTAACTAGGTGATTTATTATTGTAACTAGGTGATTTATTATTGTAACTAGGTGGTTTATTATTGTAACTAGGTGGTTTAATTATTTAAAACAACCCTGCCTTTCTTTATAATGCGTAATGGTCAATATCAGTCAGAAGAAATCACACAAAAAATACATATTTGGAGAGTGCCAACTGATAGCGGAGGGATTAGCATCCCTAACTTCGAAGCAGTAGGTTCCAGGTTCGAATCCTGGTTCGGGCATGAATGTTTCTTTTTTTCCCTGTGTTTGTCTTTCTTTATCCCTTTACTTTCGGAGTGAAGACGGCACACCAAGAGGGTGCCCCACTACATACGATGCCATCAACCCATTATAGCCCTTTTGCCCATCATGGTCAACTTTGCTCATTATAACGTTGAATAGGTAAGGGCAGACGGGCATTGGAAAAAATGTATTTGGAGATTGGATATTTATATTGTTTTGGAAAAGCATGGGTTATGATGCTTGGTTGAAAATTTAGAAGTGTACATCGAGAGAAGAAAACCAAGGAGGATTTAAAAAATGCAGCATAAAATGAATGTCAATGACTTGTTCATAAGATCTGAAGAAAGCTATTTTAATTATGTCAAGGATTGTTTTGATTTAGAAGTTCTATAACATGTAAATTTATTATATCTATGCAGCGATCATTATATACAAAATATTTGATAAAAATCTAATTTATAATTAAATTTTTATTATTGTTTGAGGTTTGATTTTAATTAATAACAAATTCTTATAATTAAACAATTCGATTATATCCTATTACAGCATTCATGTTTTTGAATTATGATATATGACGATATACATGTATAAATTGTGTGTATGGATCATTTAAGAATAAATATTAGTCAAAGAAATATCTAGTTTTTTTTAATATCAATTGCAAGAATGAAAAAGATGCAGCTCTTTTTCTCTGTAAAAAAATCGAATAAAATTTTCAAATACCTATCATTTACTCTTGACAACTCTTTTAAAAAGTTGGGAAGTTGTACTAAAAAGGGAGTAAAAATGTATAAAAACAAAGAGTTCCCTTTTTAGAAAGTTAAAAAAATAAAGATTTTCAGCACAAAACTCACGCTGTAACCATCTGCAAAAGTCTTTAGCCTTTCACTTCACGTGCATTTATACGAGAAAAATAGGTTTTTTTCCCTCGGTTATTCCCTATTTCAGCTCCTTTTAAACATCCTTCTCAGCTGTGTGCAGGGAAAAAAATAAGAAAAGCTTAAAAAAAAAGGAATTTATTCTTTTTCCCATTTATTTTTCTGGGAATGACTCATAAAAGCTAAAAGAATTTAAAGAGGGTAACGTTTTGTAACCTAAAAAAAGCTTAATTTTTTTTCTGCCTTAGAGAGAGAGAAATTGTGCGCTTAAATATAACCAATTACTGCGAGAGAGTATTTTCTTTAAGATTAAACAATAGATGTCGAAACAAATCTTGTTCTAAATAGATTACTTATTGTTCTGATGTGATAAAGAGTAATTGCTCTTTCAACATTTTTTGGCAGAAGAAAAAGAGTGAATAAATTTCTCGCAGCTTCAAATCGCTGCTGTGACAATAGCTAAGAAACAACACTTGAAAAAGTATTGAAATAGGGATTCGTTAAAATCCATTTCTAATACATGTTATTTTAGGTATAGTTTAGGTATTGAGATTTATTTTTGGCTAAAAAAAACTTTTCAATTCAGAATAGATATTGTTTATTAAATTTAAAATTTTATTTACAAATCTAATTTGCAGAAATGCAAAACATAATTGATCTTAAAAGAATGCGATTTTTTTATTATTTTAATTTCTCATTGTAAAATATAATTAATACACCAATATGGCAAGTAAATGGTACATAAAACTTTAGATTAAAAAAAATTTCTGTTAAAATGTTAAAATTCAATACAATTTAAGAAGGAGAACTGGTATAATCTAGGGCGATGTTAACTCTAAAGACACTGATGCATGTTTGAAAGTTTATTTGGAATATCTGCAGCCTTATTGTTATAATATTTGAATATCTAAAACACTCATCAAATCATTTAAAATAGATTTTGTAATATCGTAAATCACAAAGTGGTGGTTTGTGAGCACAGATTTGGAGCAGCCGTGATTTCAACTGTGACAAAAATATTATAATTCCTCGGGAAAAATTAATTAGTGAAAATGTTCTAGGAGGCGAAGACTAATGACGCGGGACCATGACTCTTGGGTATTCCTTCTGACCATGTAGAAGACAGAAAATGATGTACAATGGATGCCTCAGGAAAGTATAAGTAGTTAATAAAGATGCTGAGAAAATAAACTAAATTTAACCAAATGTGTTGGTAAAATGTCAAAAGCATGTAAAACGCCTATGTGAGTGCAATGTAATCACGATTCTTTCACCACCTTAATAATGGCCCGGTACAACCCGTGGAATAAATAGAAAACGATAAATCATCAGGTTACTTTTCAACATCACATAATAATTGAGGTTTATGAGGTAACATAATATTCCTGGCATTTGATTATTTCCAAAATACAGGGTGATCTTTTTTAAAGTGACAGTGTTTGGAGCGCTCTGTAGCGCGATCTAATGTGTGTGGCCGGAATGGAACCAAATTTGGTATTCAGACTAATCAAGACACGGAAAAAAGGATTTTGTAAAAAATGTTTTTAGTTCCAAAAATCGCCGCTAGGGCATTTTGTGGCGCTTTACATTGTATAAAATGTGAGAAAAGAAAGAAAAATACTGACACATACAATCGTACAGTTAAATTATTAATGTTTATTTATTACATTAACTTCCCCGGTGAGGAATTAGACCACATTCCATGTGAGCACCGTTCTCAGAAATAACACCGTGCATTCTGTGTACAACGTTCCCCACAGCCGAACGTAATTTGTCACGAGGAGTATTCCGCACTGTTTTCGTTTTGTTTCCTTTAGATTAGACAAACTTGATACTCCACCAAGATAAGCACATACTCCGGTAACGTGAGAGGCATGGCCACTGGAGCTCGTTTATTTCAGCTGAGATTATTTGTCGGAGCCATCTACTACTTACTTTTATAGACATTATTACTGGCACTGTCATCGAACAACATTTGCGTTTTTCTTTGATACCCGCGTTTTGTGGTTATTCTCGTTATTGTAAACTACAGCAACGCCACAAAATGCCCTAGCGGTGACTTTTGAACTAAAAAAATTTTTTTACGCAATTTTTTCCCATGTCTTGATTAGTCTAAATACCAATTTTGGTATCATTTCGGCTATATTAGATCGCACTACCGGACGCTCCAAACACTGTGTCTCACTTTAAAAAAGATCACCCAGTAAATTGTAATTAAATAATAGTGAAACCTGAATTTGCTAACTAGTTGTATGGTGAACATGAGAATATCTGAGAATATAGGATAATTTAAAAAAGAGAACTATTGCAAAAGGCTGTGACTGTATATTGAAGAACTTATTGATAAGTTTAACACGTAATGTTGACGAAATTTTAAAATTTTGTGTACATACATCATAAGCTTCAGGAGCTTAGCAGCTCCACGCTACTTCCTGTTAAGATCAGCAAAGTGAAGCATCATTTGCCGTGGAGAATAATTATGATGGAGACTACATTCTCCCTTACTGGGTTGCTGGAGCTCCATGGGTTGGAGATGTGTCCTCGTTAATCTGTAAAGTCAAAAATCCTTCCGCTGATGGGGTTTGGATGTGGAGAAGAAGGTGCCAATTCAGATGTGATCTAGTCACCTAACCATGATTCAAAATTATGAGGTGCTAAGTGACGGGTGAGTATTCCAAACCTGTTAACCTTACTGTATAGTCTGGAGGTCACCTGCACCAATATGTATGTATACATACATCATAGATGTCTTATTCTGCACCCCTTAGTCACACAAAATCGCAGGGTGTCAAATACAGAGATCTCGGTGGCCAAGGGCAGAAGACATTGTCGCCATTTCCACTTGGACCGCTACAAGACTTTGGAAGTTGTTGGTTTAAAAAACACCTTGCGATTTCTTTCTTCGGAGTTATGTGAATGACAGAGTTCCCATACCCAAAACAAATAATGAACTCAAAAGCTCTTGCGTCGGTGACTGTAGACATGCTTCAGAATGTGTGGCATGGAATGATCTGCTGCTGCATAGACCAAGGAAACTCACACAGAGCATCGATGATGTATACATACAAAACTTTGAAGTTATGTTAATTTTCTCAATAAAATATTTTCCGATAAATAGTTATAGCCGTTTAGAATAGCTATATTCATTTTGAATTACCCTGTATTTTGTTCCTACTTTAAGAGTCAATACGCCAAAACATTAATTTATTTTATACAAAGTAATAGACTCAAGAAGTTATTGAACGCCCAGAAAATTATGAAATTAAATAATGAAATAAAGTTAATACGCTAAGGACAATTATACCGTACCAGACATGGAAAGATATAGAAAGCTAATAACAGCCAAAAATATAGACAATAGTAGAAAACTAACAAAACTTGAAAAATTCAATAGGATATTTTTATTCAATAGATCATTCTTAGTTATAAACAATTAACAACGAAATGTTATTTAAAAATTTATGAATTAATGAATCACATTTAAAACAAATAAAATTTAACTTTAGTTGGAAACATCTTTCTCTGTAGAAGGGGTTCCTAAGAAAAGACTAAAAACACTTTGTAATTATCAGGAAACATAACTTATAAAAATTGTCTTACTTTAATCTATAACTGTAAGTGATACAGCCGTAAAAGAAGATAATGTTAAAATATCATCTTAATATTATATGTCTACTTTTTGATACGTAATTTTATCTGAGATCACTAGGTTGAAAGTTCAAATTACTAAATATAAGAAATTTAATAGTAGCCATCTGTGTGTGTGAATATTATTTAATGCAAAATATTTTCCTTTAAATGAAAGATTTTATTTCTACTAAATTATCATACGTTTCACGAAAATGGGAAAAAGATATAAAATTCTATGGCTGGAGATATAGTTGTTGAAATTATATTAAACAGTTGGCTTCACTAAAAATTTACGTCTTATAGTAGAAAGTTTTATATAAAGCATACATAAGAAATTTTTAAATTAAATCATCTTACAAAAGTAATATGTTAGAAAGTTCTTTATAAGAATTTCCAAAAATTAAAAAAAATTTATAAAGGTTTGTTTTATAGAATTGCATAATGCTAAAGTTTTATGTTTTTAATAAAACAACTCATAAAAAGGTGACGTTACAAAACTAACGGAAATGTTTTTATTGAATTAAAAACAAATGTTGTGTGTATTGAATTTTAAATAAATTCCTATGTTATGAAATACAAGGTATTTAAATTTTTCACTTAAAAGTATTCAATATAAACGCCAATTAATCTAATTTTATAACATGTAATATTGCAGTAAATGTTTTTAAAGTTTAAGTGCTAAGATATTATAAAGTTTTGTCACATATATAGCTGGTATACCCTATAAACATTTAAGTCTAAAGAAAATTTTAAATGAAAAATATTGAAATAATTGTTAATTTTTAGTTCAGATATAAAAGAAAATATTAGCTTTAAATTCAATAGTTAATTGAGAATTACAGTGGTTTTTCAAATAAGGATATTTCGTCCACCTTTTTTGATCAACTTATTTAATCTAGTTGGCACACAAACCGCGTAAATTTACGTTGCCGATTTCTTTAAGATAAAAAATTCAGAGCAAACACTACATGTTTTGATTATTCAGAAACCAAAAGTAATTTGACATGCATATGCCTTTAGGTGGATTGGTATCTCGGGTCGGTTTACTTTATGTCCCGGTGAAAATTTGACTTAATTTTATAATGACCAAAAAGCCTAAAAACAATTACTGAAGAATTATTTATGATGATTTACTTGGTCATTTATTTCTGTACTATAATGAAAACTATTGAAGAGAAAAGAACATCCAGAGGAATGGAGATGGACAAGTCCTTAATAGCGTGAAAGACAAACTTGATGGCTTTTAAGAATGCATTGCATACTTTGACCTCGATTGGGAAAACGCCAAAACTTATGCAGAAATCATTAATAGCAATCTTCTTGATGTAGCCGATAAGAAAATAAATAATGATCTGCTGTTTGACGAGAACATTTGCAGTCAAGAGTGGGAACAGTGGGAGAAGAAGATGTGATTATTTGAAGTGAAGAAAAATGGCTCAGGCAGTCTGGTAACTTCAAGGATGATCCAACAGCCACCTCCAAGCTAGTCAAGATTGGTGACTATGACTTCTGTCATGTGAGGCATCAGCACCAGCTGAGGAACCCAGCTTCGCTCAGGGAGTTGATAAGTGATTTCGTGGTAGTTGGAATAAAAGGATAAACTTTAAAATATAAGAAATACAAATTTCTATTTATAATAGTTGCTTATAAACAACATTTTTCATTTTGTTATCTGGCGTATATATGCATAAATTTTTCGAATATTTTTCGAATATATACGTATAGTTGGTTGTGAGGAAAAAAGTCGTCTTTGAATATTGATGCCGAAAAATTTTAAAATTATTGCCACTTGAACACCTTTACAAAGGTGGTAATCTTCTGCGACTCCAAGGCGGCGATTCTTGCAGTGGACTCTAATACAACCCCTGCCTCTTCAGACCATCCTCGAGTGCAAACATCTACTGATAGGGTTGCATAATGTTTCAAAAAAAGTTGTGTTACAGTGGATTCCAGGAGACTGCGGTGTTGCTGGTTATGAGTTAGCGGACTACCTTGCTATCCAACAAACGTCAAGAAATGAAATTCCCCTCTATAACACCAAGCTGCTCATTAAGAAAAAGATGAAGAACATTGTCTTAATCCAATTCTCAGAGAGACTAACAAGAGACAGATTAAATGAACGAAAGGGAACCCTGATCTATACCCTAGGTTAACAAGTGTAGTTCCCTTTACGTCTATCAGAACAAGAAACACCCCCAAGAGGCCCCAGGGGCGCCCCCGAGAACCGCAACCCGGTTTTTTTATTTTACTAAATATACAGTGGTGGGGCTCATAAGGCCTGTACTGCTCTACACAGTAAAGCAGTACATCACAGTTCTTTACAAAAATAATTTGAGAATATAAATTAAAATAATAGAAGAAAGAAATGTAAAAAGAGTAACTAAAAACAGTGGTGGGGCACATAAGGCCTGTGCTGCTTTACATTGTAAAGCTGCACATCACAGTTCTGTTATATTATTTATTGTTTATAAAAGTAATATGATTATAAGGTTATAAAAACTAATTAAAGTAAATAGAAGTAAAGATTGATTAAGTATTGGTAAGGTCTAATAATTACTTAGTTAATTGAGTTAACATTTATAATAAATGAAAGCAATAATAATAATATGAATAATATACAGAAACAGAATAAAAAGAATAATAATAACTATATACAGAAACATAAATTCAATCCAGGTAATGTTCTAGAAAAGTTCTTGAGGAGAACGAGTCCATGTTTGGTTGTTTGGCACTATTGAAGTTCAGCTTCGGATTCTGAGTCTGAATTTATAGATGTTGAAGATTCGTCCGGTCTTTGGATTTGGTCCTTGCAGATTTTTAGGCCTTGATCCATCAGCAAGGAGCCAATTTTAATTAGTTTGATTCTTCTGTTTTTATCTGTTATGCAGTATTTTAGAAATTGAATGTCTGTTTGGGTAGGAGATTTTTTGATGTGATGATCCTTTGTAATTGGACAATTAATTAGGTAATGAAGATTTGAGCCAATTTGTCCGCAAGAACAGAGGTCTGTTGACGCTTTTTTTTATACGTTTGAAGTACTTGGGAAATGGGCCGTGGTTGGAGATGAAATAGTTAATTTGAGGGATTTCGTAGCAAATTTCTGTGGAGACGTTTGGGAGGAGTTGGTAGATGTGTCTGCCTGTGGATTCATCTATCCATTCCTGCTGCCATTGAGTAATTATGTAGTTTTTAAGAAGACGCTTAATTGAAGATTTTGACCATGGAATCTTGATGGTGGTGTCGGTTAGTTCTGTGGCCTCTTTTGCCTTCTGGTCAGCTAGTTCGTTACCAAGAACTCCTTGGTGGGCTTTAATCCAGCTTATTTGAATTAGAAAATTTTGATTTTTTAGAAGTAAGTTTTGAATATCATAGATAATTGACGATTCTGGAAATGGGTTTAGAAGAGATTGTAAAGTGGATTTGCTGTCAGTCCAGATGGTTATTTGGCGTAGGTTTTCTTTGATTACATGTTGGATTGCCAATTTTATCGCCAGTGCTTCTGCCTGGAAGACCGTATTGAATTTGTGAAGGTGTATTAATTTGGTATCTTGCAGGATATTATTATGGAAGATTATATAGGCTGCTCCTACGTTGTCGTTTAGTTTTGAACCATCTGTATATATTGTCCAATTTGTTGGTTTTGGATGGAATGTATTCGAATTTGGATTGAGAAAAATGTTTAGACCTTTTAGCCAATTTGCTGGATGAGTTAGTTCTTTTTTTGGCCTTTTATCGATGTTTGGAGGAATGTTAGTATCATTTATTTTAATTTCTATATTATGGAGGAAGAGTCTGGATTTTAGATTTTCGTAGTCAGCCAATAATGGGAGTGGTGGAATTCCAGCCAGCAGCTCCAGACCCGAGGTGGGTGCAGTCTGAAAACTTTTGGTTATTAACAGGGTAAAGTATCTCTCTAAGATAAAAAGTTGTCTTGCTTTTCTTTTATTTGGGTATTCATTCCAAAATGCTGCGCCATAGAGACTAACAAGAGACAAGACAACTTTAACAAGGTTGGGTGGAATAATCTTCAATTTATCCCTAAGCGGCCTAGACGCAGGGCTGTTGCCGAGTTTCATTTGGCCACCGGGCATGACTGCCTTCTCAAGCACACCTATGCAGAACTAACATAGTCCAAGAACTTTTCTGCAGGTACTGAGATCTTCGGGAGGAGATGGACGTACACCACCTTCGCCGCTGTCCAGCACTATCCGAAACTTCCTTATGCGATCACTACTGGCTTGTTTGAGACATCCTGAACGCTTTATAGACTTTTCTGTGTTCATTTGTCTACTTATTCTTTCTGTATTTGTGGCTCAGTGGTCTTTGAAAGCGCGGTCATTAAAAATTAAAAAAAATATATTTTAAAATATGTTCTTGGTTTTTAGTTTGTAAAACTAAGGTTAATTTGATAGGAAATTGCAGTTTTTTTTATCGGAATGGAAGTTCAGTAGCGATCAGTGGTATTCTGGGGATAAATACTGTGTTCTTTTGTCCTTTCCAGTAATAAATTCGGCTTCAATTATGTTATTCGATAGCTGTTTAACGATCATTCTTGCTCTACTGCATAATTTTGGTGAGTTGAGATGTCTGAGTAGTATGTTTATAATTTCAAATTTCAGTCGAAGACAATGTAAGGGCATACTTGGTATTTGCAATGAGTTAAAAAAATTCTGTTTGAAAGTTGAGATTTTCTTCAACCTTTACCCTCGTGTCGATCGATTTATATATTTCTCTACCAATGGGTAGCCCCACCCATACAAAAAAGGCTCCGCATAGTTCACAATGTTCTAAAACATTTTACAACATTCGAATGTATTCTGGAACGTTTCTGAGATATTCAAGACTATTCTTGAAAATTCCAGAATGTTCTGAAATGTTGTAGAATGCTCTTGAATACTCTCGAATGTTCTGGATTTTTATAGAAATTTCTAGAAGGTTAAACTTCCAGCCTTTTTTTCTTCAGAAGTACGCACTTTAAGTGAAAACGGAAACCTTCTACATGGATGGGGTAGAGGGTGTTGCATTACGTATTGGTTGCGTGATTTTATTCATTAATAAGTCCTATTGTTTTTAATATTTTATTTTAACAATCTGATATGAATTATCTAACAATAACAGTTTGTGACAAATAACAATTTTCGTGATTAATTTCCATAAAATAAGTTCCACACCATAATACACTGGTGCCAATACGGTCTTC
This sequence comes from Latrodectus hesperus, assembly GCA_037975125.1. NCBI lineage: Eukaryota > Metazoa > Arthropoda > Arachnida > Araneae > Theridiidae > Latrodectus > Latrodectus hesperus. The sequence continues at coordinate 5,005,321 of JAJQOW010000017.1, read as the reverse complement.
ATACGATCGTATCCAAATAGCAACTGGGCTAGATTCCCCATCGGATAGGGAAGATGCGCTTCTCCTTCCCCTTTTAGGGATTTACTGTGGCTGAGTTGGCACAGAGGGTAATCACACCATATATCTCTCTTGTTCGTACTGGGACTCATTTTAAGTTTTAGCGACATGCACATTGTGCAATTTCTTTTATAATGTATATTGAATTGGGGCTTATATGCAAAATAAGAACAAATTTGAAAAAAAAAATGAAAGAGTTATCAATGAGCACTGAAAGAATAAGAATTTAAAAATTGAATTGTCACCAAAAACTGTAAAATAAAATTCTTTATAAATATCTCTCTGTCTTGCTATTGCTACTAAGACTTACCTAAAACTTGTTCATTATAATCGTCTTCAAACGAATATTCAATAAATTCTTTCCGTTTTCTCTTTCAGCTAAAGGTACTTCGCGTTTTAAAGTATCTTTAGCATTTACTTTACATTTTATACATAATAACTTTGAATTTTAAAGGAGAAATTCAGAAATTGCTGGAAAAAGAAAATATTCGAAGCCTTAAGCCTAACCACTTTAAACCTGCTGTTATGTTACATATAAGAACCAAGAGTTCAAGGCCTAAAAAAAATTGAATCCAAGTAAGTTGACTAATTGAATCAGTTGTGAATAAGGGGGTATTTTTACATTAGGATCCTTATGTCCATCTCATTACATCTGCCATATATGATCTTCATATACAAGAAATAATCACATATCGTTTGGGATTTTTGAAAGTACGGGTAGTTTGAGTTAAGAAATGAGATGTGCGGCTTTCTTTCCATGGTGAGTTATTACGTTGAGGCAATTTAATTTTGCTGCTCATTAATTTGATTTGTATTGCTTAAAGCTCGCAAATCCAAACTCAAGAAATCTTTGTTCACATAATAACTTTATATTTTAACCCAAATACAGTAATACCTCATATAACACTGTACTCTTATAATGGGTTCTCATACTACGCGATTTCATGTTCCTCGTATAACACGCGTTTTTTTCCCATGTAACGCGATGATACCCCGCGTTACTTTTCTATACAGCGAAATTTATAATGATTTGTACAGTTCACAATCAGTGTCTCATACGTTTGCACATTTTGTCGATTATGTTCTTATAAAATTAAATTAAATTATATTATTGACTTTTGAACATTCTGCTAAAAAAAGATGTCAGGGGAATGTTATTTCCAATAGATCCTACAGCGAATAAACTGTAATAAAAATAATGTAATAATAAACTAAAACTAATAATAAATGTAATAAAAATATTATAAAAACTGTTTTTGGAATTATTTGATTTATTTGAAATTAACTGTTTTTTTAGTTACATTTGTGTAAGTTTTTTTATTTAAAGTGTTCTTAATTTGATTTTAATATAAGGTTCACATTTCATTCATAACATAGTTTTTCCTCTTAATATTCGATTTAAACCCCCTTTAACGAAAATAGTTAAACGTGAATCATTTGTACATAACGTGTTATACAAGGTCATACGAGCGCCTTTTACGAGAAAGCTCGTTCAACACGTTTTCCTAAAACGCGAAACTAATATATTGTGTTATAGGGGAGATTACTATATTTCTCAAGGTTAATAATCCCAAAATTTTAAGTTTAATTGCTAGCATATAAGAAAAACAGGCTATTATAAATTGAGACACAAGAGTTCGCAAAATTTGCAACCGTAAAATCATTTTTATATATTTTGAGATAAGAAGATAACTGGTTAGTGTGTAAATAGAGTTAGATAAAATTCTGAAAATAAAAGGAAACGCGAATTTTAATGTCTATTGAGCTATGGTCATTTTTGTATATTCAGACTTGGATGAGAGTAACCGATTTTAAAGCTTCTCAATCCAACTTTTCAAACATTTATATTAATTCTCGATGAATAAATATCAGCAGACATACCCCATCCAAAATATCTCTTTCTGCCCAGTAAAATATACTGTTTATCAAGAGTGCTGTTATGTAGGTATACATTAGAAAGTTATTGCTTTTTCTTAATTATATTTTGAATTCCGAATAATAATGAGAGAATTCATTCCAAAGCTCTTGACTTCCAAGCATTCTGATCTGAGAGTGTCTCGACTAATTATTGCGCCAAGTGAAGCCACTGCGGCCAGACTAGGAGGGGTTGGGGTTCTAATGATGCCCTTAAATAAAGGACGGCAGCATTCCTAGACAGCCTCGAGTACACTCTCAGCCGGGCGAGTCAACATACCAGTCCCATTCCCCGGATTCGATAAAGGCGCCAATATTGATTGAGAGAGGAAGACAATCCTGAAGTCTGGATCAGGAGCGGGGAAAAATGATCTGACGGTCGCTTCGGTTATTAATTGTTGCTTCAACCATTTGTCTCCCGGGAACTTCATGCTTGATTGTCAAGGTAGGGAAGAATCTTAATGCATCACTTTTCCGGGGATTTATTTGGGGACACAATACAGAGTATACTAATGGTCCGTCCATTTTTCCAGTTCTAAGCTTACAATAGGGAAAGTTTTTATTAATGGGTTAATTTTAATAGACTTTCAGTGATCTAAGCGATTATGTACTTTTTCCGATGCATACCTTTATTATTACATTTATTTTAATATTTGAATCATTATTAGAAAGGTGAAATTTATTTCTGCAGTGAATTTATGAGGACAATTGAGTGCGTGTGGGTTACTTTATGGATGATTTTTAACTGCACTTTTAATTCCAATTAATAATCATATTAATGGAACTTCCATTTTCCTCCTGACACTGCATAGTAAACAAACTAATCATTTGTAGAAATTGCTGTAAAGTTTATTCGAGTTTTTATTATGTACTTGTCTCCCTTCTAGTAAGACACTGAAAGTTGAATATGTCCAAATAATAGGTAACTACTGAATGTTTTACAATTCGATCTTCATCATTTTTCCATATATATTTTATCACCACGTTGATCTTAACTATTTGTGTTTACCAAAATTTACATTTATTTTTGTCTTAGCTGTGAATAGCAGAATATTAGAAGAACAAACAGATGAACACAGACTAGTTATAGTAGCCTTGAATTTATCATATTTAAATAAACGATTAGAAGTTCAAATACTGCTTTTATTAGTTCACTCGTCGCCCACCCTGTCTAGTGGTCAGAGTGCCTGACTGTGGATAGGGAAGTCCTGGGTTCAAATCGCAGTTCAGGCATGGATGTACTTTCTCTATCTATTTTGTATTTGTCCTTTCCTTGTATGAATGGGTTGTGAATGGTTGCTTACCCTATAAACGGGTACCTATGGCATGTGTGTACTGAGGATGTTGGACTCCACACCAAATTACGGTTCAGTTGGAAAAGTGGAGCAGCGCACACCATGATACCTGCCTAGCTGGCATAAGACAACAACAACAACAACAACATAATTTTATTTTAGACACAGCAATTTTACTTTCATTAAAGTTTTATAAGTCAAATTTAGCATATAACGATACGTTAAATATTTCACAGACTTTAGATGCGTTTGTAAATATGTTTTGATAAATATTCCATGAATGCTTTTTGAATGGTAGTTGATAAGTTGTGAGGTTCCTTATCTTCAGGTGTTGTTTCAGTTTATGAAGATTAATATTTTGTGTTCACGGAACTTCTATATTTATACCGGTATACGCTTACATTACCTACATCAGTAAGAGTGACTAAAGTCAAGGGACACAATCTTCTCTGTTTTAGTTTCTTTTCAAAGAGTAGTAAAATACGTTACAATAATTATGTCTCTTGCCGATATCCTTATAAACACTCTTTACAAATATTATTTATACCTTTTGACGATTAGAAACAATGATTACAATATCAATGAAAGTTGCTAGATTATTTTAATGATTCATGATATAACTCCAAAACAGACTTCATTAAAAACAATTTCGTCCAATTTTCTTGATATTTAAAATTAAAGTCATTGTTTTTTTTATAATGATATATTTACGTTTTTCTTTATTTCATCGATTGACCTAGAAAATGCAACACTATGAAGCCTTAGTGTCACAAAGAAATTAATTTCCTGTCACACAAATAATTTGAAATGCAGTTTGATTATATTTCGTCATAGAAAGGAAACAAATGGTGACAAGATAGCAACGTTATCTCTTTGCCCCTAAAGAAATTCAGAACCATAGAAGACAGGTAGATGGAGAAATAGCTACACGTCTTTTATAGTTTGAATTACATAAGATCACGAGATGAAAAATAGTTTCGAAAACCTTTTTCTAGACTCGAGATTGTAAGCTAACATAAGGATAGTTTGATTTACCATCACATTGTTGCTGAAATCGGCACAAAAGATTCCGCTTGCACATAATTCGGATTAGATAGAAATAAAAAAAGATGCAAATAGTCGCAAATGATAAGGTTCTTCTAAGCGGACAAAAGATCGCACGGATTGGATTCATCTCAAGGGAAATTAGCGGTCTCAAAACCAATTTCTGTCAACATTCTGTGGAAGCAGACAGATTGAGGCGCTGCAATTTCTGTGAGACCGATTAACGAAAATTTCTTGAAGGGACATTGCTAAAAGTGGCTTTAAGATGGACTGTTCTTTATGTAGATTGCTATAAATACCTAATCAGCGAAATGAAAAAAGTTCACTGGAGTTTTCAATGAGGCATTCAATTAACTGAATGGTGTTCAGTAAGGAATCTCGTTTCTGTTAAAAAGTAATAGTCACTGAATGAAAATTTGATCCCGTGCGAGATATGGAGCTAATTCGACCACTATTGTTGAATGTCACACCGGTTGCCCGTGTAGGATAATGACTTTGGAGTGCAATCAGCTACTGTTGCAGATCTCTCCTATAGCCAAACTGATATTTCACAGATATATTCACAAACATTTGCTGCTAGTTATATTTCCTACTTTCAAAAGTGGCAAAAGTACAATTGCTAGCTGTCTAACATGATATCACAAAGCATATGACAAATATTGTGTGAGGAGATAAGTCTTGTAACGATTAAATAGCTTATCCTGCTTTATCTCCTAATCATTTATTGATAGAACATATTTGAAATGTGATTAGACGTCATTTGTCAATTATGACCCAGCTTTCTATAGAGAACAAATTGTGAAGAATGGTTCAGAATTTACAGCCAATCCATGTTAAGTAAGATTCTATCTTCTAAAGTGTTTGTTGCACAGCCATGTGAAGGTGGTCCTACTTCAAACTGATTATATCGCATATTTCAACAGTGAGAGCAGCAGAAGCTTCACGCGGCTTCCCGTTCATATCAGCAAAGTGAAGCATCACTTTCTACGGGTAACGATTGGGAGGGTGAACAGATTCTCCTTCACTGGTTATTGGAACTACGAGGATTGGGGATATGTTCACATTAATCTGTGACGTCCAGTCTTTTAAGTGTATGTGGAGAGGAGGATGTCAGGTCACAGGTGACGAGGTCACACCTGATCGTGATTCAAAATTACAAGGTGCTTGGTGATGGGCGAATATTACAAACCTGTTAACCATAAGATATAGAGCGGGGATTGCCTACACCGCTATATATGTATATCCTCAATGTAGATATTCACCTGTTTATAAATACCACCACTTATATTTATGCATGAATTGTTTGCCAGTGTATCACTCTTTATTACATTCTATCCAATACTTTATATGTTGTATTTATAAATCGACGCATTGGATTATCGTCATTATTATCTGAATAACTTGGCGTTACTCGAAAAAACTATAGCCCTCCAGAGGGTTCCATCCCACTGTGGAGTTCCAAGTAATGAAAAGGCCGACTTCCTGGCTAAAAAAGGGTGCTTTAATCATGCAGAATATTTCTCGTTCTATGCCTTTCCATTCTATTAAAATCGTGTTAAAAGATCTTTCAAACTACGAGCTCAGGAAGAACTTGATCTCGTAAGTCCTGGAAGAATGCTATCCCGAATTTGTATCACGGCCCAAGCCATAGAGCATTAGATGAATTCCGCGTTGTCACTGGACATGACTGCCTTCGAAATCACCTCTACAGAGTCAAAAATGTTCCTTCGCCAATATGCAGTCCGGCAGCTCTGGAGAGGTGATGTGTTCCACTGCATCTTCTGCACTGTTCTGCTCTTTGCAGGACTTCTCTAGCACAACGCTACTGGGAGGCAAGGGACACGTCACACGAATGGACTCTGTTACAGCTGTTTTTTTTCTTTTTTAATTGTTGTATTCTGTGTCCTTTTTTTATTTTTACTCTTATCATTTTCGCTGTAACCAGCTTTCATCACTGCAAGAAGCCGAAGTCACGTCACCTCACACAGTGAGTCACCCATTTGGTGTACTATTCTACCCTTGAAAACGGCTCTTCGTAATTCAGAAGCAAGCAACAAGCAGAAGATTCCGAGAATTTGCCTGCATCTCCAGAGGAATAATTTCACATGGAGGACATTCCAACCGTGACATATTTAACATGCCTTAGTTTCCATGAGTGAACACGACGCATCTTTGATTGGGTTGAGTATCGAACTCACTATCTTCTGATAACGAGAGCAAATGCCTTAATCAACCAGTTTACCACGGCCATTTATTGGATGATATATTCCAGAAAAAACAGAGCTTACTGAATTACGAAAATTATATTATGACCTTTTGAATAATTTAGTGAAACATATAGTGATACATTTATTTTTGGTAATTAATTAATAAGTTAGTATAAGTATTTTTCTTGAGAATTTAGTTTAAATTATTTCACTTTTTAATTGCAGCTATTTGGAACATGTTTTCGATATTTAAGCATAATATACTAATTATTATGTTTATTGTTTATTTTAAAACATGGGTTGTGCTTTCTATATAAAGATAAAGTTTTGATCAAAATTTTGTAAGGTGAATTAGACATTATTATTATACAAGTAATGACAGAGACTTTAAAAGATAAATTTTTGTAAGCAAATTTAGTTGTTAGGGTTTAGATTGTAAGTTAATATTCTTTTTTTTTTAAGAAATAATTTAAAGAGAAACATTTATTGAATACTCTATAAATGATGACAAGTTTTCATTATTTCAAAAATTCTCTAGCAAAATTCATCAAATTCAAGGTTTTTTTTTTTTGTAATGGTGATTACACCGGACGAAGTTTTGTAATTTCATGATATTTCTAAAACTATTTTGAGCGTGAAGTGAGGAAGAGAATTTAAGAGAAAGAAGAGAACGAAGACAGCATAATTACGATGCAGTCTTCGACAAAATGAACGCTGATTAAGAGAATTATATCACAGAAAAGTTATTTCGTGCAGAGATTACTTAAAATAAGTTTCTGTCAAATTTGTACATTCTTTGGATTTTAAAGATGGAATTTAATTATTTTTGGAGTAAGTTATTTCACACTAAATCTTTGACAAAAAGTTACTTATAGATATATCAAAATATAGAAAAGTTTTAAGAATTTAAAGAATAATGAACATTTTATGCTGGGAATTGATTTAAATATAAAGAGAAAGCAAGAAATTATTCAAATTATAAAATTAAGATTTGTATTTAATCATGTATAATTTGTTATTTGCCGACCGATGGTTGAGTGGTTAGCATTTCTGACTCCTGAGCTGTGGGTCCCGGGTTCGAATCTCGGTTCGGGCATGGGTGTTTTTCTCTCGATGTTTTCAGTCCTTTCTTCTGTGATGATGTGTGAATATGCCCCACCCTATAAACGGGTTTATTGTGGTATGGCGCGGGCAATGCTACTCGTCTCCGTGACTTGGTTCACAGGTGCCCGCTGGGTAACGACAAATGAGTAGCCAAATTCTGGCCTTATTGTGGCATAGGGTTCGTCACCCAAATAGTGCCCGCCGTTGGAAAAAAATATAGTTTGCTATTTCGTATAATATTTAACTTTAATATCACACAGAGACATACATACATATAGTGTATATGTTATTAATAACATTTTTAAAGAACATACGTCATTGAACAATGGAAAATTAATATTCCAACCAGTGTAACTTACAACATACTTTTTTGAGACAATTGAAATTTCATGATTCCCGGCTGAATTTTAACAAATATGAGTCACTAATAAATCATAAAACTAAAAAGTTTTCCCTAAAAGCATTCTTAAATAATAATTCTAGGGAAAATCTCCCAACAACCCTGATCCTATTGATTATCCACTGGGTTGCATCGAAAATCTTTATTTGAGACGTCTTCATACCACTTAGAAAAAATCATTTAGAATGTATTTTTAAGATATTCAACATTGTGAGAAAAAAATGTTTTGAAAATCAGTATTCCACCTTAGTTCTCTAACGATGTTTACTTTTTCAATTCTTCAAATATGGCGTTTAAAAATATATATAAAATCATTTAATGATTCAATTTGTTTTCAAGCACAATACAATTGAAACAGATTTTGTAAGTCTCAAAATTTAGTTAATGCTTGAATTTACGGTCCCGTCACTTATATTATATAATAGTGTTTATGGTCCGATAATGTAACAATTTTTATATTTTGGTTTCGTTGATTCTGTTCAAGCATTTTTGATGTTAAAGATGCACCTATCACAGATGCAACGTATGTCGATAAAATCATAGAAATGATCGAAGTTGACCGGCATGTCATGGCATTGTCCAAGGTTTTGACCATGAACAGTTTTAAATTTTTTCCATAAAACAAATTCAAAACAAGTTACACAAAATCTTGATGTTGACGTAAAAATACTGGAATTTTTTTGCTCAACCAAATATTTTCACAAGTTTTTTTTGAGGATTTTTATATATTTATGAATTATTAGAACATTATTATTCAGAAATATTTATTTCATGAATATGCATAAGAATGTATTTTTATCTTTACACTCAACCAATAAAAGTCTTCTAGAGTGTAACAAGGTAAATGCTGGATTATCCACGGAAATAAGTGTTATTAGCTATCTTGTATAAGCTGATTATCTAAGATCCGCTTTTCACACTAGTCTGATAGTTTCAGTTGATTACATGCTTGTAATCGGATGTAATCGTATCCACAAATAGTGAAAAAAGGAAACAAATCGACAGAGATATGCATTTGAATAATTTATATTCATAATCGGTATATATATATATAAGCAAATTTATCATTTGTGAAACAATAAAATATTTGACTTTTTATAGATGCCCAAGATTTATTTATTAATTTTTTTAGTGAATTTCAAAAATAAATTATGCTCACAATCGGTATATAAAAACAAATTTATCATTTGTGAAATAATAAAATTATTGACTTCTTATAAATTTATAGCTTTACTTCATTAGCGAATCAATAAACATTTCAATTTCTTTGTATTAAAACATGTTTTCTTAATCAGAAATCAAAATTTTTCTAGAATTTATGTATCGTGGAAAATCCACATAACGGATAAACTACTTGGGGATAATCGAGAATTTACTACATAAGCGACATACAAAAAAATAATTCTTGCTCTCTTATAATGTTTTCACTAAAGTAATCCCATTGCAATCAGTGTAATTCTATAGCATCTTACAGCTTTCAATAATTCTATAGCATTCAACAGCATTCAATGGTAGTTATATCGATGATATATACGACAAGAGTTTCATCAATATTTCAAACTAAATCAGTTTTTTAAAGTTTTATTTTAAGTTTTTTTTACATAAAGAACACACTTGAGAAATGGATGAATGGTATATTTTATGAAATATACAAAAAAATATTTTTTAAGTATTTAAAACTTTTAAGTATAATCATTTTTAAAAGAATCATACATAAAAAAATTCAAAAATATTGAAAAAAATTGATATTAAAAAATGCAAGCTTTTATTTAAAAAAAAAAAAAAAACGAAATTTCATTTCCAAGCGACTTTTTAAGAGCCGCAATTTAGGTTTAAAAAAGAAATTAAAATAAAATAAAACGAAATGTGAAAGCTTGAAAAACAAAAAAGAAAATAAGTGAAAGGAAGAAAAAAAAAAAGAATACTAATAAAAATGCCACTCACTTAGCCATTTCGCTGAGTTGCAATTTTCCGTCTTTGTTGCTGTCGAAGATTTGCAGCTGAAAAGAAAATAATAAACATCACCTTATTAGTAAAAAGGAAGAGGGAACAATCTTAAGATTTTGCTACCATTTGTTCGGGATTTATTTCCCCACAAATAGTTTGAGAAGAAAGTTAACACAATTTATTTGAAATTTATAGTGCTGTTTAAAGAAAGACATTACTTTCTCGCTATATTTTATTTTTTTAACAAGTCTTACTATAACAAAACATCCGCAATAAATATCCAACTGTAACACTGTTAAAAACATTTTATACAAGTATATAATAATTTTTGAAGTGTGTTGGACTCGCGGTAAGAAACATAAATCTTTTTATTTCTTTTTTAATATATTTGCTGTATTGTTTTCATAGCTTACTATTGTTAATTTACGAATTTGGATTGAGTATTTTTTTCTGTCCTTCTGATTTTTAATCTTTTAACTCTCAGAATATCCTTTTTACCCACTCCCTTTTATCTCTAAATTATTAAAATATTGGTAAAAATAAAGAAACCTTATTGCTTCACCATCATTAATTATGTATTAAGGCATCGAAAAGAGATGATAAATCTTAAAAAATCGTTAGGATGAGAGAGTTAAACGATTCTTTGCTATAATGAATTATTGTCTCCTTTATAAAACCACTGTTCATTAATGTAGGATAGATTGACTTAATGTCCACTTAATAATTAAGATCAGGTTTCTAACTACGATGCACATATGAATAATTTATAAATTAATGATTTTGATTTACATTCGAAGAGCTACTACGTCAAAACAAGTAATTTGAGATAAGAGGTTGAGTTAAATGTCGCGGCAACTAAAAGATGTCGTTTTGATAAGGGGGTATGTAAGTTGGTGAATATATTAATTCAAACAATATCATTCTTATCTCTTCAGATTGATTCAAAAGCACAAGATGGTTTGCTGCAAGATCTTAAACGTCTTAAAAATAATAAATGACAAATGTTACGCAGTGAAGGAAACATTTATACAGCGAAATAATTCAGTTTCTTTGGGGTTTATCACAATAATTCTTCTTTGAAAATAAAAAAATATGATTAATAAAAATTTATAATTTCCAAGCAATTTCTGAGATAATTTTTTTAAACTACTACAGACAATAGCTCATAAATTCATAAATATGTGCGGTTGCTGATAAAAATTTGTTTGCATTATTACAATCTTATATTACAATTTATAAAATAAGCTTACAAAATTGTTTGTATAATGCATGAATAAGATTTATGCAATAATTTTGAAATTTAATTCCTTCTTACACATTCACATTTGAATAAGTTTTTTTAATTTAAATAATGATTTTGTTTAATAAATATTTTGGAATTTATTCGATAGGGTGAAATAAGTAAGAACCCCCAATTATTTTCTGTCGTACAACTAATGAGAAATGTACAAGGAAAATATTATAAGCTTGCAACTTACTATACTGACACTGATATAGGCAACCTAACTGTAAAATTTTCTAATGTCCATTGTCTATGATTCACTTTCGGGGAGGATTTTCATATGCAGTAGACCTAATCACGTGTCTCAAGGAAGAACAACTAGAAAATTCTCAAGCATTCACAGAGACAATGTACATATAGAAAACAGGAAGGTAACAACATTCTCTTATTATCTAACAATAGATCTAACAAGACCATTAGCTGCAAAGAGAACGGAGTTATCATTTGATCATGGTTGAAAGTAGGAACCACCCTATTTGATTATTCCTCTTCAAGAATTTACAATTAGATTTTGGTCTATAATCATTTATTCCTTCTGCAGTCTTTTTTTTTATTGTTAGTGTTCGTTAAGTTTAACTTCCATAGGTTGCATACGTCAGTTGATGAATACAATTTCTTTTTATTGAAAGTGCCAGTTTTTAATCTCAAAAACTTTCATGATCAAAAGCAGAGATATCTTTACATACAGGACTAATCAGAAAATATATTCACTCTTTAAACCGTCATAGAAAACTTATGTTCCGTTCTGTTGTTGTTGTTTCTAATCTCTCTGAGGAAGTCTGACCAGCTCAATGAAACTGATGACATTAATGGAGTCTGATACAAGAAGTGGACAATTATAGACGTCCTCCCGGTCCAGTCCAAGATGTTCTGAAATGATAGCTGTTCTTGCCGGCATTTGGGGCAAAGAAAAGACCTCTTGCAACCCCCAGAATATGTGATACCTTTCGAATGTCCACTGGCTAGTTGGGACAGACATGTGTTGGTCTGCATGCTACAAGGTGGAGGGAGATAGGGAAAATCCTGTTTTTTGCCTTTATAACAGTTGTGAATCGGAGGTATTAACCATTTTTCTTTACTCTGTGCCTTTTGCTCCGAGAATTACTCTAAGTATGTGAGTTCTGAGGTTGTTGTTGTTGTTGCTTATGACACTTGGAAAAGCTAAGCTCGCTATGCCTTTGGCAGTGCGAACTAAGTTAATAGAGAGCGTCTTTCGTTTGGATCAGAGCACCACGAGGGTGAAAGTACAACTTTGCTCTTTCAATGGTGCCTCGTCATTTTGAACCACGGTCAGGTGACGAGGCCACACCTGAGCTCGCAACCCTCCTCTCCCCTTCCACGCCACACCAGCGGAAGGACTTTGGACGTCACAGATTAACGTAGACACGTTCCCAACCCACGGAGTTCCAGCAACCCAGTGAAGGAGAGTACACCGTGGTCACCCTCCCAACCACTGCCGCGGCAAATGATGCTTCACTTTGCTGAGCTTACGGGAAGCGGCGTGAAGCTGATGAGCCACTGGAGCTCGAGTTCTGAGGTGAAAAGAACACGATGTTCTTGTCCTTCCTTTGCAAGGGTGTCTGTTAATTTCTTTCCGAGGATATTAACATGGGATGGCATCCATTGAAAGTATTCTTTGTGCTGGTGAGAAATAAGCTTTACTTTTCGTAGGATAAATAAATTAGTTTATCTCCTATGTGGGCCCAATTTTTGAGATATTGAATTGAACTACGGCTGTCAGAAGATTCAGTTGCTGGAAATAGAGAGCTAATGTCCAATTTTAAATATAAATGCTCTTACTCACGCAAACGTGGCTATTGTTAAACATGTCAGCCTTCAGCATCAGTGCATTTCTGAGTACGAGTCACCACGGACTCCGTACATGGTACCAACGTGTCCAATGGGACTTCTGCGTGAATCTCATTCCAAAGTCTGTCTAGGCTATGTTGTCTGCATTTGTACACTTCATCTTTATTGTGCTACATAAGAATCCAGTGGTGAGGAAACTTGATCGGTCTCCCGCATCCTACCCTCTAACGGAAATTTTGATACAGGTAAGTTCGTCCATTGTGCAGTGGTGCACCATCTTGTCTGAAATAAAACTGTACAATGAATGAATGTCAGGAATATGTCCTCAGCAAGCATTTTAGGTATTTATCGCCTGTTGCATTACTTTCAAAACAAAAAAGCCCATTAAGTCCTTTTGCAGACAAGCTACATCAGTTGATTTTAGATATTACTTTCTCCCAGAAATTGAGTGTGGAACGAGAAATAGAGTTTTTATGACGGTTCAAAGTGTGTATAAAATTTTTAACACACCCTGTATGTATAACGCACATCCACACAGACATAGGCAATTTAACACGTGAAAGTTACTGTCATACTTTTTGAAATCCATGCAAACAAGCATCCATATGTGCTTTTAGCAGATTTTACCATAGTGGGTGGTAACTATGTATTAAAGAAAGAAACCTAAGAAAACTTCAAAGCATTTGCATCAGCGAATGTTGTGCATGCAGAAGGTGAAAACCAAACATGTCTCCCTTTCTTATAATTCAAATGAAAGTTAGGAGATATTATCACATTAACAGTAAATGTTTTCTGAAATTTTAAACATTTTAAGACGACTTTTTTTTAGTTTTTGATCCTCTCTAAATGGAAGTGGGAACATTAAAGCATTTTTGAAAGATTTTTGTTTCTTATTTGGTACTTAACATGTTTATAATAAAACAACTAAAAAGAAGTTACATATTCCTCATTAAAAGAGTTAGGATGGCACAGTTTCTCTTGTTTCAGTGTTAAAAATGTCTTTGATGACGAGCGGCCTTGTGAAACATTTTATACATACACGGCTTTTAACAGTATTTTTCTACAATATAAAATGTTAACCCAATACCGGATGCAAGGTTTCTTAACTTAACACATTAAATTTGAATCTTCAGAAAGGTAAAACTAATCTTTATAACGAGGAAATATGCAAGAAAGATAACTTTTACCATCGGTTTACCACTAAAGCTTAAAATGTGTTGTTGTTGCTTATCCCCGACTGGCGTGACAGTACCATCACACTAGCCCCATGAATCCAAAAATAGTCAGTCTCTCAAGCACCACCTCCGGTCTCAACTCCATGTCTCCTCTCTCACACCCAATGCACTGAAAAATATGAGATGGGGAGGCCTGAACCACTCGACATTTGGGACAGAGAGGGTAGACCTTGGTACCAGAGACGTGTCTCTGAGCAATCAAGTGGCCACTTCGCAGTCTTGTCAAAGCCGTTTAGCTGCATCTTTTGTATTTACCCACTAGTGTGGAACCAGGATGTTTGCATGTGTACCATTCGTGGGTAGGAATGGTATCCCTAAAAGTAGCATTGATAGTCATCCTAACTCTAGAGGTCAGCTCTGAGGACGACAAGCAGTCTCCAATGATGATATTCTAGCTTAAAATGTAAAATATTTTAAAGAAAATTCTTATAATGCACTTTTAACTATTTTTATTACTTCTTTTGACGAACATCAGCAGAAAACACCGAGATTATATATTTTGTAATTTTTTTTAACATAAATATCAGCTTTTTTTAAAAAAAATAATCAATAATAACCACATTTGCGTTGAAATCTACTTTCCCCACTACAAAATTTTAATTATTCACGGTCACGTTGAATACTATAAGCCTGAATATGAAATGAATAATTAAATTCGGTTTATATGCAGAGCTTTTTCAGCTCAAATAGCTACTAACTGCTTGTTCAGTGCATTCAGATGCATTTAACCTTCCATTCCCGCCACCTCATAACGTTATCTTCTAACAGCTCCACACAATTTTTTAATGATGTATGGAATTTTTTTCATCTCGGAATGGTTAGCTATAAGATTATTCCTAATGACTTGTACTTAATTATAGAAGTGATAATGAGGTGAGTTTATGCCCGTAAATGATCTTAATGCTTTGTATATTGATCTGTACAAAGTTGAATTTTTTTATAGCTTAGAGATATAATTAGCTCTTTTGCTGCTTTTTCGTTCACTTCCCTTTATTTTTTTTTCACTGTGGTCTCCTTAATCGAAAGATAAAGGTAAGTTTTCAATTAAGGACGCAAAACATGAAGAATCTGAAAGTGAATTCCAAAATATTTTTGCAAATGGTGGATTGTATTTTCTCATTGGCAACAATTCGATTTAAAAACTATTTTGTTCGTTAAAGCAAATTGTCAATTGATTATTTTAATTAATTATCATAAATTGTTGCTTCATGTTGATGAGAATGTAATTGATATTAACTCATTATGATAAATTTAAATTTAATACCATTTTACACTAATTTGCTTAATGATATATCTTATTAATCTATCTTGCTCAATTACGTGGCCATTTATTTAAATTAAAGACAATTTGAAACATTTGAATTTGATGAGTAAATATCGAAAAGATGATTTCAAAATAATTTTTGGACTTTGGTGTTAAAATATATAAAAATTCACGTGAAATATCATTAGTATTTTAAAGTTGAAGAAATTTATGTCTCTAAAAACTATTTATTCGTGTTCGTTTTAAGATTTAAAATTATAATTTTTAATTGTGTCATCAAATTCGCTGTATTAGAAACATACATTTCTTATCTATAACCAATTTAAATAATTTTTAGTATTTTGTATTTTATAAATTTTCATTGCTATGTGACACTGTTAACGCGATTTGTTTTTTTAAACAATTGAAAATGACCAAAAGAAATTTTCAAAATATTGTACTTAATAAAATCATCTATCAACCATTGAAATTTACATATAGAAGTAGTTCCAGCGAGTAAATTACCCTTTTTTCTAAAAACTTTCTTTTCCATACACAAAAGTATGGTATTTTTCTAGGAAAAAATTGATTAAAATATAAGAACATTTACTTTATTTTCAAATTCTCATCTCTATTAAAGCTAGCCTTCATTTTCTATTGGACTGATCAAAAAATGATTTGTTGGTCAATTTTATCTCCAACCAATGGACCTCGTTGTTTCCAATGAGCGGATATTAGAATTTCCACCTGTTAGCATTCCAAGAGACGGAAGTGATGGTAGCTATATAATGGGTTACACAGGGCACGTGCCATCGTGACCCCAAAATGGGCTCTCATAATATAGAAGCCAGGATCAAGCAGAAGAATCTTAATTCCAAAGATTGTTCTCATGGTGGTTGCGACATATTTGCATGCTCCAGACGCCTTTAGGAAACATGACGGATCTTTAACAAGTACGACGCCCTAACTAACTATACAGGTCCTCGCAGTTTCTAAATATACAATGTAAATTACTTTATGTGGTTCCAGTGGCTTTTTTAAAAATCTGTGTATGAGCAGATACTGTTCTGAGGCAATACTGTCAATTTCAATTACGCGTCACATTTCCTTAGTGATTTTGGGAGCAGCAAGTCCAATTTCAGACTTTGCGCCATAAAACTCAACCAACCTTAGTGATTTTTTTAGAATATTAAGGTGCTTATCTGTGTCTTTGGATAGATGGCTGAAATAGTAAACATTAGGCGGTATTTTTGAATTATGTTGATAATTTTGATATTACCTGATGCACGATGTTACAGTGAAGACATAAAATATACTATTTACACAACTTCTAAATAGTTTTCCAAGAACTGTTACTCAAAATGATATTTAATGTAATATTTCTTGGATGACATTTATGTTAAAATTGTTTACTGAAATCGATTGAACTGAATTTCGTAAGCTTTATCTAAATTATATATTTTTTAATCTTTGTGATCCCGTTTTACATTGCCCAACATCGAAAATGCAACATCCAGAAGGAGTTGCCGGAAAGTGAAGAAACTCGGTAAACACCGAGAGAGAGATAGCAACGAACAATAAGTAATCTGTATTTCGAAATGATGTGCATAATACAGAACCAGAACAGGGTCTGGTCAGTAGGTTAACATAGCGAAGTAACAGAGATCCGGACTTTACCAACCAACTGGTTATCGGGTTATGCTCCACCATCTCCAAGAGCCTTCCGTAACAATTACGGGGGCCCACTTACGACCCAGCCTGGAGTTAATTTAAAATTATATTCACATTGGTGGGGCTTAAAAGCCTGCAGAAAATCTAGCGCAGTAGGTGTCTGCATCACAGTTCAGTTACATGTCAGTTGAGTCCCCTTGTAAACTCATCTGTCTACTGGAACTGACTCCATCGACGATGGCCTGGCACTTTTTGAAATTACAGGCGTCCTTTGCGACAAGAAGAAACTTTCAGTGATTATTTTTCAAGCAACAACAATAACGTGTATATTGCCCACTCTGCCGGTCCTTCACCTTATATCTTATCCTAACTTCGATGGAGATCTGCGCATTTCACAACATTTTGGTAAAATGCGCCTATTCTGAAATTTGCATGATTTTCTGGACACTTCTTCTTGGTGTTGCATTTTCAATGTCAGACGGTCTATTTAGATATTTAAAATTAAAAAAAATCAATACTTTAATCTATATTGCAAGTAGAAGAAATTACTCTCTTCACATGAAATTAATCTCTGAATGTTTTCTTAACAAGGATATTAAAAATAATTTCTAGTTTTGTTATAGGACTTTAATGCTCAACAGCCTTTATTTTCATGTGAAGGTAAGATTACTTCATAACATTTTAAGTGTAGATTCTCATTTACGGGATACCGCATAAAAGATACTTTTAGAGTTAAATTTTTTGTGGTAATTCAAACAACCAATGATTCCTTCTCTACAAGACTTTTCATAGACAAAGGCTATAGTATTTATATACCGAAAAACTGGAAAATTTTCAAGTATCTGTCATAGCATATTTATATTTCGCAACACTCATTTACCATAATTTAAATGTGGACTGGATCGGTTACTATGATAGGAGAATACCATACCACCAACTCCATGCTTATCCACACATTTACATTGTTCAACAGTAATAACACCTCAGAGTTCAATGGTAGCGAAATTTTTAATTCAAAGAGAACGATTGAACAATTCACTAAAACTCTGTTAATCCTTAATATGTTGATTTAAAAAATGATTAGCTGTGTGTAATAGATATTACCCAAAATATTTGTCAAACAACCAGCTTTTAGGTTAAAGTTATAAAATATTTATATGAAGCGATGCTATATGACAAAATAACTACTGAAAACATTTTTCGTAAAATTTATGTTGCTTTAGTAGCCCAAAAACACAAATAAAACAGTTTAATGGAAGATCGGTATTTAAGCACTACAAATTAATAAGAGAAGCAAGACAATTTTATTAAATATTCTCTTAAAATTAATAATGAAAAATCATAGCACTTCTAATATTTTATTACAAAAATACATCTTACTCCCATTTAAATTAATAAACAAAGTCGGAAAATTAATTAACTTTTTTCCTTTTTATGATTACGAGGGTTGTTTGTTAAAATGATGCCTTTTGAATGCCTAAAAAGAAGAAGGTTAGAAAGACAAATTGTGCCATTGCAAATAAAAATTTACCCGAAAGTACTTCATTTAATGGTCGAAGAATCTTCTTCTCAAGAGCTAATCAAGTTTTGAGAGCACCTCCTCTCACTTTCTCAAGAAATCAACCTGCCTTTCCCTGAAAGATGGAGTGAGACGACATCAAAGTTTATGGCTTTATTTTATAGGGCGTAAAACTTACTTGATTTACGGCTGAACAACACATGGGAGCTATTTATAGCTCCATTTGCTGATGCTCTCCGAGTATTATAATTTTTGGTGAAGATGCGGATGCAGACGAATAGCCGGTCGCATGTTTTTGTGTACCGCTATGGAGGTCTGAATGGCCTGAAAACTATAAATCTCAGATGTCGAAGCGTATGTATCTAAAAACTGAAGGCAAAATAAGCCTTAAGTTATGGGCATCCTTGGTTATATCGTACCTAAGTGGAAAAAATAAAAATTAAGAATGTATTTCATTGTTGGATGGAGATATTATGAAATTGAACTGTAATTTTATGTTTAGTCATTGAATTTCTTTACTGTTTCTATGGTACTTTTAGATTTTATTTTTCCCTACAGTTGAAATACGTTCTAAATTTATTTTTTATACACTTTACTTATCAAATTCTATTGTATATTTTTCAATTCCAAACATATTCTTCAGCTTTGTTGTCATTAAAGTAGACTTCTCAATTGTTACTAATTATTAAAATTCATTAGTTCAATATTTACTTTTTGGGTTTGGAGTAGATACGGGTACTCCTTGGTTTGTCAAATTGTCGAAACATTTGGCGATAAATTTAAATTTTTGGAACCCTCGTATTTTCAGTGCTTTAACTAACGTAGCTTTAAGATTGCCATTTTCTTATTCACATTTTGGAATCTATCTTGGCGTCATAGAAATCGCCAAAAAGTAAAAGGGTACCCGTAAGTAAACTTTTACCATTTTTTGACTTCCTGAAAAAGGCGTATTATCATAAGCAAGCACTTTTTACACCTTAAGGCAGAAAACATAAAAAGCATATAATTTGGGAATTGAAGACATCCAGATGGAAAGAGTATTTTGTTTATATTAATTTTTATCCTATAAATGTTGAATTATATACACACACCTTTCAAAAAATTATTTCTTTATCGATTGATATTTTCAATGACACCACACTTTTTTCTTTCAATTAACCAAAAACAAAATAATCAACAGTCAGATTTCGGTGCAAAATAAAAATTTCCCCCAAGAATTAATTATGAACTGAAAAGAAAATGAATGCAACATTCCAATTTTTAAGCAAAAATGCACTTTTCATTTTTGCTTGAAAATTTCCAAGGAGAGAAGAACTTCAATTTTTACTATATTCGAAATTTTTTTAACATTATTGCTATCATGCTTCATTGACGCTATCATGTTTCATGTTGACGTAATTCCGAGTTTCAAAAAGCTCTAATTTTTGGAAAAATATCAAAAATAATTTTTCATAGCTTTTTTTGTAAAATTTTATTTTTAATAGTAGAAACAGCATTTTTTAAACACGACTTATTTTAAAATGAAACATGAATTTCACTGATATTGATTAATTATAATTTTAACTCTCCTTATGAATTTGCTTTAAGCATTTCACAAGAAATTTAAAGCATTCATTTCTAATTTCATGACATCAGTTGATACCAGGGGATTGGAAATGTCAAAAAACTGAATCTCACGACAATAACAGTGGTTATGAATCCCACTTCAGGTGTACTTTTGAACACAAAAAACTATTGGCTTAATGGAGTAAAGAGATCAAATGATCCTAATCACCCGATGATTTACAAAATTCCAATAAATTAATGTGTAATGTTATTTTTCGCAACTGTAAATTGTTCATTATATGACTTCAATAGGAATAAGAAATTTTCCACCCAAAAGCAATTCCTGATCTTTCCTAGAGTGTTCTGTTCTTGATAAAATAGGATGTTCCAAACCATTCTGAAAAATGGAATTATTTACAATTTCATAAAACTAGGAAGTTATGTTATGTCATTGTTATTATCATCAAAATAATAAAGCATTTTTATTTCATTTTTTTTATTTGTCTACACATTTTTGTTATAATGCAAGAGCCCACATAACACCTTTGAGACTTTGCAATCAGACATGGGTCTAAGAAAAATTTCGTATTGGGCAAAATTAAAGACAATATCCTTAGGTATGATTTCTAAATGACCTGGCATAGGTGTATATGTAAATGAGCTTAGAATTCCTATGAATCTTACGTAAGAGCCAACGTAGAAGTAAATTCCTTTGTTATAAATTAGGTAGTCACAGTTCCATTCAAAAGGCAATGGAGTACAATATGGAGTTCAACAAGGCAATGGAGTACAATATGGAGTAGAACAAGGCAATGGAGTACAATATGGAGTAGAACAAGGCAATGGAGTACAATATGGAGCAGAACAAGGGAATGGAGTACAATATGGAGTAGAACAAAGCAATGGAGTACAATATGGAGTACAACAAGGCAATGGAGTACAATATGGAGTAGAACAAGGCAATGGAGTACAATATGGAGTATAACAAGGCAATGGAGTACAATATGGAGTACAACAAGGCAATGGAGTAAACTATGGAGTAGAACAAGACAATGGAGTACAATATGGAGTAGAACAAGGCAATGGAGTAAACTATGGAGTAGAACAAGGCAATGGAGTAAAATATGGAGTACAACAAAGCAATGGAGTACAATATGGAGTAGAATAAGGCAATGGAGTACAATATACTTGATGATGAGCTGGACCAAGCTCTTCAGAGAGAAAGCACATAAGCTCACTATCGAATAATGTAGGTAAATATATTATTTCTGCATGGAAAATTGTCGAGATGATTATTAACAAGTTTTCTTGGGTTTACTTTATTATGATCCAATATCTGTGAGAAGTTTTTCCGGAAAGTAATATTCTGAGGATATTGGACTGAATTGTTGATAATTGCAAATATCATCTTGTTTATGATGCTCAAGTTTATATAAATGCATAAGTCAACTTATTTTTTGTTTCGGTACTAGAAATTGAGCAAAAATATATGACAAGTAGGGCCAACCTTTCGCATATTAAATGTTAATGTTTCCGCAGAATAGTACAAATAACACTGAAAGTATTAATACTGTCTTACAGTCATGGTTATAGGGTAGTAAATTAAGATAAGGATCCAATCGGTTTAGTGCAGGATCAGGAATGAAAAATGTCCCCCATTAAATTGGCAATTAATGAAGTATAAGTCTAAAACAGTAAGAAATGATCTTTTATATGAGTGAGCTGTCGTTTAAGTATAATATTGTTCTGTCAAAGAGCATCATTTTGTGAAGATATTTTTATCCACAGTTATTAGCATTGACATTTTGATTATCAAGGAATTCAGGTTTTTTTCATTTCTCTACTTTTTGGGAAAAAAATCCTAGCCTTTATATATATTAACTTTTAAATTTTAGAATATATATCACCATGATAAACTTTTTAAACGATTTAAATTTTGTATGTAAAAATATTAGGTAAAGTTTAAAATCGGATATTCCTTAATTTTTTGGCGATTTTTTTAATGCCAAATTAGGCACCAAAATGTGACTAACAAGATGGCCGATATACAAAAGTTTAATTCAAATAAATTAAATTTTATCACCAAACTGTTCGCCTAATCAAATAGTATCCAATATCTACACCGAACCCTATACCCTATTCTACACCGAATACTATAGTATAGGCGATTAAATAAATATTAATTACCATTAATGAAATATTTGGATCTGTGTATATATTTTGGTAACCTTTCTATGTTTAAGGATTTGTCTGAGAAAAACAAAGAATTCTTCAATTTTGAATCAGTAATTCAAGATCTTGTTTTACTTTTCATTAATTTCCTTGATTAAATGTTTGTTCGAGATTAAATATTGTGTGTTTCAAAGCGTCATACGAAATGTTTTGCTAGTTTTGTTGATTCTGAGATACGCATACATCATCAAAAATTATATGCGGCAGAAATATTTTAATCAGGAAAAACTCATCAAATTTTATTTCAAACAATGAAATTGTTTTTCAAAATCAACCAGTTCCATTTGCATGCTAATAATAGGAATATGAATAACGTTTTGTTTTCTATGTAGAAATGTTTTTGTAGATACGAGATTGCAGAGTTTTCTTTCTTAATGAAGAGATGAAAACATTATTCAAATATTTTTTTTAATGATATTTTGGAATTTTCAATATATTTTACCAATTCAACATTTTAATTTAAAATAAATGAGCTGCTAAGCTTCGAAGAAATTTATATTTGAGTGCCTTGAAGTTACAATTTTAGATAATTGAAATGGCGATATTAAAAAAAAATTCCGAATTAATCATTTTTTAAAAAAAATAATCAGGCTAATTTTCCTGTTCTGAAAAGTCAGAATAACTTTCCCTTTTAAAAATCTTCTCATAATCTGCCATTAAAGTTCCAAATATATCACAATTACATTTCACACAGAATCACCACATTCCAAATCTAACAATTTGCAATATTCAATGAATTTATATCTGTTTAGTGTTGTTGACCTAATTTTATTCACATATTTCACAGCTTATAATTTAAAGTCACGAGTGAAAAATTTGAACACACAGTGCTTCTTGGTATACATAATATAATTATGATTTAATATCGGGCAATTTTAAAAAATTCAAATCAACTTACACAGCCATTGGAATTACTAATTTTTGATTCATCCCCTTCAATCAATATACTGTTGAATTTGCTACAATTTAATTTTGTATCTTCTAGTCTATGATTTTTTTCTCTAATTTTACCATGTAGAGATACCAAATTTTTTGTTCTTTAAAAACATAAAAATCGCCTATTCCTGCGTAATATCAAGTATGTCCACTGATTCATTCAAGCACAACAGAAAAGGCAGTACAAGGTAGATTAAATTCTTTTAATGTTTAGGATATAATGTAAGAGATTTCCATGAATGTTTAAAAAATGTCGCCTTCGATATAAGAATTTTTTTCTGTGCTTCCTCTTTAAAATTTTTTATCAACATTGCATACTGTTATTTATGTTCAAATCCAACAATTTCCTTTCTACATAAAAAAATGTTTCGTTTTCTTATCTGCTTAAATTAGTGACGTGTATCTGTCTCACAACTAATTTATATTTTTCATTCTCTAACTTCTTACCTTTTTCCGTCTAAGGAAAATTTCTCTTTACCTCTTTTATTCAACACTCATGCTATATTTTATTGTGTCTGTAAAGCTTAAGTCTTATATTATGTGAAAATGTCAAAAAAAATAATTTTCTCATTGTTTATCATATTTAAGCATAACATTACTTTCTGCATTTCCATTGGTTATTTCAGTTAGAATCGTGAAAATTTTAAAGATTAAGTTTTTACATTGTGAAAAAGTATTAAACAGTACAAAAATGATAAAACATAAAAAAGCAAAATATTAATAAATATTGAAAACAACAATAGATGTCATCTACATACATCATTTCCCAAGAATTAAAAAAAATACCCACAAAATGCTTTGCAAAACTTTTACTTCAAAATTCGATAATTTATTCTGAATTGACTAAATGCCATTTATAATTATCACATTTAGCCTTAAGCAAAGTTTGGTTCAGAACTGGCATTTTGTAAATGATTTAAAATGGCACATTTTTATTTGATAGTTATATTCCTGCTATAATTTTTCAAATAATTGCTTTAAAATTGTCTGTTAAGATCATAATTAATAAATAATTGTGCGTGAAAAAAAATTAATCAGACGACCAAAATTTCTTGATTTTACAGATTTAATTTAGATTCATCTGATTTCTCAGTTTTCCTATAATATTTTTGCGAAGGGAAATTACATTCATTATATCTATTCAAGAATCTAAAACTTAAGAATGAAGACATTTACTTGATTTTAATGCCGACCGATGGTTGAGTGGTTATCGCTCCTGACTCCTGAGATGTGGGTCCTGGGTTCGAATCCCGGTTCGGGCATGGATGTTACTTTCTTTCTCTGTTCTCTCTGTGTTTCTCTATCCTTTCTTCCGTGATGATGTATGAATGTGGCCCACCCTATAAACGGGTTTGTGGTGGTATGACGCGGGTAACGCTGCTCGCCTCCGTGACTTGGTTCACAGTGCCCGCTGGGTAACGACACATGAGTAGCAGTTTCTGGCCTTGTTGTGAGTTAAGGTTCAACCCTCAAGTGCCCGCCGTTAGAAAAAAAACTTGATTTCAATAAGTTTCAAATAACTATTTAAACCCACATCATTATTTAACACAACTAATTCCCCGTAAAAGATTCTAAAAGAAGCTGTCAAAGTGCACGACACTTATGCATAAATGGATATTAGACACAATTAGGCATTGCATTTCGTGGTGATCGGCATTAAGACTGGCATCTCTTTGGGAGCTCCAAAAAGGCATTTTAGTCTCCATTATTCTCAGTTTTATCGCGGAGTCTGCATCTAGACAAGTGATTTCGCTTTCCTGTACAGTAGAGGATTACTAGCAGCGTTACACTGTAAAGAGGAGGAAGCTCTTCGTAGATGAGAGGATTAACCTGTAATGGATCGTCTTTCTAAAAGACGTTTCAAGGTTGTTGAGAAGCACCTTTGAACAGTAAGGGAAGACAATACGCTATCAAATAACAAGGGAGAGGCGAAAATGCGTCTCACTTTTCAAAAAGACCTTAATCCTTTTGTGATCAGAATGCTTTTCAACTTCCCAGATTATTATTTCAGTGATACACATATATTTATATATTTCTTTTGGTCTTTTTTTAAAATAAATTTTTATTTATATTTCTTTAGATGACTGTTTTACTAATTTCATTTTTAAAGTAGCTTTTATAAATTAAGTAATGTGCAATAATAATTTTTAAAAAAAAAAAAAAAAAACTTATAGTTTGAAATGAAGTGTAAAAGAGAAAACTGTTTTAAGAAGTTTTCACGCGAGAAACCAATTTATATCAATAAAATTCTTATTCTATTTACCCCTAGAGCTTTCATCTAATGTCGAATTATGAGCGACTGTATATTAGGATGTTAATCTTTTGCTAATTTAAGACATAAATTATATTATTTCAAAAGTAATTTACACTGATTGGAATTCCCTGTAATATTGCTTATAATTAAATTTTATTAATTTAAGTAATATAATATCGCACTAACTTCAAGAACAGAAATATGGGGCATCATTTTCCCTTATAAAATTATTATCTAAACTTAACTGCTAAGATATAAAAATATGTTTGACATCAGATCCTTTCCACTTTCGGTATTCCCCAATATAATTCCGTTAAAAAAATAAAAATACTTAATATTTTCGTTAATTTTTTACAAAACATCACAATGCAGTTAACTCATTTACGCTTTTTCGAAAACCGTGAATGCATTAGAATGCAAATAAAAGGAATTCCAAATTTAGAATTTAATAACTTCATATAACTAAAGGAATATTCAAATCTTCCACACTTCATTCGTTTCATTTTAGGTGATATGTACATGAATCCTCATTCGATGGTGCAGAATAACATTTTGAAATAAAGCTAAGTAGTTAATAAATATCAGTATAAAAATAATAATTATTTATCGCTATTTTTCTAAATATATGAAATTTATATTTATGAAAATAAGTAATGCAATAAAAGCAATGTGTAAGCTGAAATAGCAAAAACAATGTAGTTATTTCAGAGTTGCAACAGGACATTTGAAAATTTCCTCGTAGTTCACGTATTATTCTATTCGAAATTGCATTCGATGTTATTAAGGGGTTACATTTCAGATTGCCAATTTTTGTTGATTGAAGCTGCTAAATATCTGCAATCCAATTGAAAATATTTGCAATCCGAAACCTTAATTTTCAACGATAATCATCTGAAGAAATCTGCATTTGAATGGGAGGGAATCTTTTGCTCCAGAACGACCCCCCTCGCAAAATAGGCATATTAAGTATGCCTATGTCTTCTTTTAACGCAAAGATATCAACTGTATCGAATTTCACTTGAAAGCACTTAAAACGAATTTTACAAGTACCGAGATTTTATTTTAAAATATGTATTAATGTCTGACTTTAATAAGATGGCGTAAATCAAGTATAGAGAATTCATTGATGTTTATGTATTGAGTATTAGATAAAAGAGCATTATATTACACATTTCTTTCGATCATAGAGAGTTTTTCAATCATTTCTTTCAGCAAAATGTGTTATCGGTTCTGAGAAAATCTACTGTACTCTTACAAAGTTTTGAAACACAATAAGCATTTTTTTAAGCATTCTTCAGCATACGATTCTTTTCCATGATGGACAAGATCACATGATTCTTCAAAAAGCAAGATGACCATGAGAAAATTCTGCGAGGATAAACTCTAGCTTACCCTTAGTTTTGTCACCCTGTGATGAAATGAATTCACTTTAAGAAAGCCACATACTTGAACAACGAATTTTGGATTGATTAACAGGTTTGTAATTCTATAATCACTTCTGGCATTTCAAGAATAATTTGACCAGGATTTAGAATTTAGAGAGCAATTTTACCGAGAAGCTTAAGACTGAAGATTGAAACCCAAAAAAATTGTTGAATTAAATAGTCAGTCTATGCCCATTTAGCTATTAAGAATGCAGTAAATGTAGGAAAATACAGGAATAATATAAATTACAGGACATTTTTAAATAATAATCATAGAAGTCATTGACCTGTTTCCGAAATTACAAGAGAAAATTTTTTGAAATTTAAAATATCACTTTTATATAAACTTACCTATTTTGTTAACTGTAAAAAGTCTAAATTTTATAAGCGAATTTAAGAATATCCATAGCAAACAGTTCAATTCAATTTATTTAAAGTTCAATAGACTTACAGAGGAAGATTGTTATCAATAACTATGACTTCAGAATAAGCTTAATTTTGATGACTGTTGGGTTAAAAATTCTGCAATCAAAGACCTTACACTAAAATACGATTTTTTTTTATTTTCATCCGCTTTCAATAATGATTCATACAGTAACTGATAAATTTGTCTAGAAAGGTTTATACCATCACTTATACAAAATATTTAGAAGCCAGTTTTCCAACAAGTTATTGGTAAAGCACACTTTACCGTAGGAATGGATACAATGAAAATCAATTTACGATCAACACATTCTTCTAATTCAAGGAACATTAAATCAAACGTATTTGGCTGATCCAAAAACACATTTCAAAATTTGTGATTAAAAACTATACATTAAAAATGTAACACTTCTACAGGTCTTGAGTTTCCACTTACATTTGTATTAGAAACACTGAAATAAAGACAACAAATGTGCGATCTGTAATTACCATTTTATTAATGAAATTTTCAGTGATAAGCTATCAAGTTGATTAAAAGTTTTGATTCCTTTACAACAACAATTTTTCCAACGTCCGGCTGATATTAAGAGATAAAGATTAATACATTCACGCTACAATGGGCTAATTTAATGGCATCTTAGAAAATGGGGCACCCAGGGGGTGTACCATCTTTGCCCCGAAGGTGAAAGGATAGGGACACACAGAGAAAGGAACATCCATGCTCGAACGAGGATTCGAACCCGGGACCTGCTGCTTCGAAGTTAGGTCACTAATCACTTTACAAATGGTCAATTACTCACATTGATATTATCAATACATATCAATTACAATTCAATTTCATTTGCTTATTTTTGGTATTAAATAGTTCTAACACCACATATGAACTTTAATCATGAAGACGACAATTTTGTAGCATTTTTCAAAATTAAAATTAAATACAATAAACATTGACATAAGACTTAGCGTATCCATTTATATATCACATTAGTTATTTCTTTGTTTCATTTTAAACTTCAAATACTTTCTCATCTACAAGTATATAATGGTTATCCAGTAAAATTTAAATGGGTGGCCGTAGTTTAAACTGAATAAAATTACACTGACACATTCGTCATTCTAAGAGTAACCAAATCTGTGAGATAACATGGAAACAGATGCTTTACTTCCCATCCTGGTCACTCTGAAACATGAACTTTGACGCCTGAATTTCCTCTAACGCAATTTAAAGTTGTCCCTTCCCGTGTCAACCTCATCAAATATACAGCTGGGTGGCAGGGATGTCGACACTTCCCTTCACAGAGCTTAACAAGATTTAAAGGTGGCAGCTTTCATGTGCAAAGGTGTATCAAGAGAAACTGAGCGAATACCTATTTCCACACAGAAGCTTTAATTTAATAAAAGTTAACTTTAGGAATTAATTATAAGATAAGATATTTCAGTAAATGTGATGCGCGAATAATAGAATGTATACGATTTTCAAATTTAACGGTAATTAGTTTTGATTTTATTATAATTCATTAAATAAATATCAATTATTCTCTTAAAAACTTGCAAGTGGAGTTTAATAATTATAATCAGATGATAGCATTAAGAATTTTAAAAGTCAAATTTTATTAAAGTTGCAGTATTTTAGTACTACTACATACATAGCGGTGCGGAGGAGTTAACGGGTTTTCAATACTAGCCCATCACCAAGTGCCTCCTAATTTTGATCCACGGTCAGGTGACTAGATCACACCTGAGCTGGCACCCTCCTTTACAGAGTACAACGACAGTACGAGTAGTGCAATTTTCATATCATGTAGTGGACATCATATTAATCGAAGGGCAGTAATGTATTACAGCATTCACCCCATCTTGCTTTATGAAATGATTTTTCAAACATAGTGGGTTCTATTCACGTCTCACAAGGAAGAAAACCCGGAAAACTTCGAAGCGCCCACCTAATAGACAAGCATAAACGTAATGTTTACATCTGAGCTATGGCTTAATGATCGGATCGAGCTTTTTGGGAGTGGAAGGTACCGGTTTCGAACTCACATGCTGTTGAACAGTAGAGGATGAATGTTGATTTCTGTTCGTTACATCTATGGCTATCGAATTGAGAATTTTCTAAGTTTTCTGCTTTGCGATGATGAAAACTCAGACTAAAAGCCTATAAGCGGTAGACGCCTGAAATTCTTTAGGAAAAACGATGCAAGTAAGGATATCATTCACATGGCATAAAAACATACATCTTTCGTTATTCCCAAGTGGTTTGATCCAATCCGGCCCCTTCGAAGGTGGGAAGAACACAATTTTACCAATCTGTATGACATTTGATATCGCATACTAGATATCTTAACAAGTACAGTTGACTTGTTGCAACATTCATCAAGTTTATGGTGCATCATCGGTTTTTGGTTTTGGGGAGTATTTTTCAAAGAGAGCATATCTTGTCTGCGTATTGATGAATAAAAAAAATCAGAAAAACTCCCCCGCATTTACTTAGAAAAACGAACATGTGTAAATTACAAGTGCAGATAATGTGACTTCGACGACATAAAGCAGATTGCTAAGCCTCTGAAGGATGAATGGCACTAGGACATCTAGAATGGAATGTTCTTTGGAATGACACCGCATAGATAATGGTTCGTACTTCTGGGTAGCTGATCGGAAATATTTCCGATCAGCTACCCGCAATTTCATAACATACCGGAACACATACACCTGTTGCATTGACTCCAACAGATGTATGTGTTGTGAGCAAAAATTAAATGTTCAACAATAGCTGGAACTGAACCTAGAACTAGAAAAGTGTGTGATCTTACCACTATTGCGTCGTATTCTTTTTAGCTATTAAAAGCCCCCTGGTGTTCATAAATGAGGTAAAAAAATGAACTATTTAGTTTTACGTTATATATTTGACAGCCATCTTCTTTTCGATTCGAGCTACTAAATTCCTGAAACTTTATTTGCGTTCAGGCTAAGAAATCGCTTGATATCCGACATTGCATTCGGCTTATAAAGTAGTTTGTGATTGATTAAGACACAATTTTGTGTGTGGCACCACTCATAAATATTTACTAATGAAATATTTCTCAAATAATGCATTATTTTACGAATCATATCTAAGTATCTTAAAGAGTGAGACATGACTTGAGACCAAAGTGAACTTAAATAAAAAAAAATTTTTTTAGCAAGAAAAAAAAATTTTTTTTTTAAAGAAAACATCATATGATATAAATCAGTACCTTCAGAAAACATTCCTGTAAAACTGCTTTTTTTTAAGTTAGCATAATATTTTTCTTTGATTTCTCAGAAAAAGTTTTTTTAAAAAAATATTTTTGTTTTCTAATTTTATAGTTTATAAATTATTGTTTGTTTTATTTAGCACTTCTCGTGATGCTTTAATTTAAGAGTTGTGTTCAAAATAAAATATACTTCAAGTTTCTCATTTCTTGCAGTAAACTTTTTAAATAATAGTCGGTTGTGGGTTTCTTTGCTTTACTCAATTTTCTTCTTGTATTGCACATTATTTTTATTTTTCTGTGTTAGAGAAAGTAATCACTCATTCTTTTTTCTTCTTCTAACTCATTGATTTAGTTTCTCTAGTAACATAACACAATCAATCCATCAATTTCATTATTTGTTTTTTAAGTTTATTCTTGAGCATAGAGAGAGTTCACAGGCATTTTTCCGTAAATAATTCTTATATAATCCTTACTTATAAAGTATAAGATATCATATAATAATTAGGTATCTATAAAACAGATGACCACAGAAACGCGCATGTTATTATTTGTGTAATATATCAAAAATGCCAGTTATCAAAACCTTTACAATAAAAATAAGTTTTTTCATTGCTTATAACTTACCTATACATAAAAAGGAATTATTATAGTAAGATTTATTCTTAATACCAGTGAGCGGAGGTGGCAGCCGAATGGTTAGCGCTCTTGCCTTCGGTTCAACAGTTCGTGGGTTCGAATCCCACCTTGGGCATGGATGCTTGTAGTGGTTCGGAATCCACTTTAAACCGTAGGTCCTAGTCTAACTAGCCCTCGTGTGCAAAAATTGACCGTTGAGCGACAAACAAACCAATCCTAATACCAGTGAATTATTATGGTAGTGCAAGCATATATATATATATATATATATATATATATATATATATATATATATATATATATATATATATATGCTTGCAATATATAATTCATTAACTTGAAGAATTCGTGATCGTGATCATCATATAATTGAAGTTGAAACGGCATACGAACCAACTAATTTATAAGATCAATGAATTTATTAAGTATTGTACTGAAATACAAATAATTAAGTCTACTATAATTAAAATGTTTAATTTTTTTCTTGGTTTAACCAAGTGGAAGAATTCGATAATATATTTTGTAGAAAATCGCATTGGTAATTTATAGATCTCTTTTCCTTTGAATCATGTTTAAAAATAACTCCAGAAGTGCTTTTTTAATTAGCTTTCGTGTGAAAAAAAAAACTACCGTTGATTGACAAAAATAAACTACAAGAGCATTTTAAGAGTATTTTGGGGATGGTGAGCAAAATTTTGTAGTAAAGTTGTAGTGCGATATAAATAAATTTATGTAGAACTACTGTTTTTATATTTCCTTAAACCGATGGATTATCTGTCAGTCTCTATTTCTTAAAGATTCATAAATCACGCAAACAATTAATAATGTTTTATTTTGAACAGAAAACCCGATCATTATTCGCTGTAAATAGCATTTGGGACGTTGAACATCTACTTACTCTCGTTGAGAGATTGGTAAGGCATTATCAATAATAAGGAAATGGATTTCGTTTATTTACATTGTCTTATAGAGAAGGTACCAAGTTGAGCAAATTTATGTATATGTCGTTGTTACTAATGACACTTGGACAAGCCAAGATCACTATGCCTTGGATATGCGAATTTAAGTCAAGAATTAAGATGCGTTTTTCGTTTAATCAGAGCACCACGAAGGTGAAAGTATGACTTTGCCCTTCAAATCCTCCTGTAGATGGCACCACCAGACGATCCCCTTCCTCAATTTTGACATTGATCTGAAGGGGGAAGAAATTTTCTCCAGACCATATTGCACCCATGGTAACTGCTCAACGACCAACTGCAGGACTTTCGATTCCACAGATATAAGGAGCACGTATATTGCATGTAGTCGGTGGATCTTTGGCGGCACTGGAAATAAAACCCCTCCCTTCCGGACAGAAGCCCTATGTCCTAACCACTAGGCTAACACGGACAATTTATGGGTAACATCATCCACTTTGAGAAATTCAGGCTCAACTCAAACAACACTGTCTTTCAGGCGGAACTGTATGCCATTCTTAAAGCTGTAACCTGGGCAAAGACAAGAGCAGAGAAAATCAGCATATTGTCAGACAGCCAAGCAGCCCTCATGGCCATAAGCAACCCCACCACAACAAGTCCACTAGCCCGCGAAATCCAACGAGAGATCAACATCAGCAAAAACCTACATCTCGGATGGGTTAAAGCGCACGTCGGACTAGAAGGCAACGAGACCACCGACAGATTGGCATAAGAAGCCACAACAGTGACCGAACTCCAAATAAATCAGCCCACCCCAAGATCTTTTGACAAAAAGGAATTAAAAACAAAGGCCATTCAAACCTGGTAACTGTCATGGGACCAAGCTACTACAGGTCGCTTGGTACATGATATAATTCCAAAGGTTAAACCTAATAACCAATGCTGGCCAAGACAAGTTACACTGTTCATCACGGGAGATGGTCCATTCCCGAGCTATCTACATAGGATTGGTGCTCTGAAAAGTGACAACTGTGCCTGTGGTCATACGGGTGACCCACTTCATTATGCCACATCGTGTCCACTCACCAGCTCCTGGCATTTTACTACCCCCAGAGAACACCTGAGAATAGAATGGCTGAAAAATGTTATCCACTATCCGCAAGCAAAAGCCAAAATCATCTCGCTGGTAACATTTCTCTCGGAGCATAGGGAGCTCATAATCCCTGGACGATGATGAGAGCCCAAAAACTAATGAAGAGGAATCAATGGCAGCAGTGAGGCAACTACCCTCCTACGCTGATTTGAGCTGTTGCGTTGGGAGCTTGAGACCACAGGCAGGGGTGGCCCTCCCCTTCTGGTGCTTCTTTCTTTCTCTCCAGCAGACTCCACCCAAACTGGTAGAACCCTCCCTGGGTTAGGTACAGGGAGTCCTGCTGGTGCTCACGTTCATGGACCATTTATGTATATTCATAAAACAAACGGTTTTCTTGAGTCAGTAAGGATCGTAAAGAAAGCGAATATTCAGCTATTAGTAACTTGACTGTGATTCAAAATTAAGATTTTGAGCATTATTTGAGCAATTGAATATTTGGTTAAACCAATATTGGCGAGAGTTAAACAGTTAAACAATTGCCCAGTCAACAATTAAAGAGCTCAAGCACCTTATTAATTACCATTTTATAGTTTTGCAAGATAAAGTATACGAATATTGAAGAACATCATATTGAACTTCATGCACATTAGTAAATATTACTTAGTTTATCAGTTTTATTTCAACAAAATTTAGAAAATCTGTAAATCTATATTAATAAAAATTAATGCAACAAAAAGATATTTTGCGCGAGATAAATATAGAGAAATCACTTCTGTATTTTATCAATTCATTGTAATGAAATTTCAGCACCATTTTTGTCCAGAACCCAAAATACACTATTCATACTTACTAAGGTATCAGTGTATTCAATGAGCTTATCTTCGTCAATGCTTTCTTTTCTAGCTTCTTTCAGCAAATCCTTCAAAAAGTTCTGAAACAAAAATGTAAGCATTAAAAAATTTATGTAAATATATTTGGACACTATTTTGTTCAGTTTCATTTTACATACTAAGAATGAGTACCTCGTTGTGGGAAAAGAGTATTTCAGTAATATAAAAACCCTGCGTTGTTTATAATAGTGTAGTTTGTCTATAGATAGGGGATATTTACAATAAATCAATGTAGCTATCTTTAAATATTGTTATTTAAAATACACACATATTTTTGACTGTCTAGAAATGAAATTGATATGATCTTTTTACCCACTATTCCAGCTAAGACGATAACTGAATGAACCGTATTCTATAGTTTTCCTTTCAACAGTTTGATGGTTAATCTCCCACGAGATGCTGAATAGAATATGGGAACTTTAATTAATAAATATACTACCATAGACATCATGCAAATTTTTCTGAAATCTGCTTTGAACTTCAAATTCTGAGAACTATTAAGACGTCTTGTATATCACCGATTACACAGTAACAAATCAAATTTTATCTCAAAATATGCAATATATGGGTGTGCTGAACTATATCAGTAAAAGTGCCATTTATTGTAGGCATTATATATATATATATATATATATATATATATATATATATATATATATATATATATATATATATATATATATATATACAGGGTGTCCAGAAAAGGACTCCCTGATTTCAAAATTAAATATCTCGAAAACGAAGATCGATAGAAGAATGCAGTAAACGGTATGTTTATAGTAAAAACTGTAAGAATTTAATACATCAGTTTGAAATAATAGTTACAGAAGTTGCAAATAGATGGCGCTGTAATCGTCATACGTAATGCTTAGTATAAATAGTCGAAGCCCAGAGCGATCAGTACCACTATTCAAGCGTGAAAGGAGGTTAGCATTGAAAACATTGTGATGTGATTTTTTGGAAAGAATGTTTTCATACGATTATTTCATTTATGTATGCTGATTTGAGCTGTACATCGTACAGCGCCATCTGTTAGCAGCTTTTGTAACTATTATTTCAAATTGCTGTATAAAATTCTTACAGCTTTCACAATAAACATACCTTTTACTGCATTCCTCTATCTATCTTTGTTTTCGAGATATTTAATTTTGAAATCAGGGAGTTCTTTTCTGGACACCCTGTATATATATATATATATATATATATATATATATATATATATATATATATATATATATATATATATATATATATATATATATATATATATATATATATATATATAATCGGGTTTGTATTGCTATCTTTATTGCTTTGCAGTCACCATATTCTACAGTTCACACGAAAGCTAATTTTATTGGCATTTACAGTTTAAAATGAACCACTACAAATATCCAAATTCGAAGGAGGAGTTGAGCCCACAAGCGAGAAATTATATGATTGTTAACAATTTAAGTGCCAGCTGGGCTTTGAAACACTTAAAAAGACATATAGTACATTTTCCACTATATAGATTTATTTGCTGCCAGTCTTTCCTGTGAATGGAAATCCAGCACTTGCCTTGCACGTCTCGCCTCTGACCACCTGAAATGTCTCACTTTTGTAGCGGGTAACAAGACCTTAACCCTCTGTCCTAAATGCCACGGACATCAAGTTTCTCCTGAGGATATGCTGGATTGTATGAATATACAATGGGACGATATCTACACTTCTTCCCGCCTTGTCATCGATTTCCTCTCCGTCAACGGATTCCTAGATTAGGTCTAACTCCGTCAGACCCCTTGAAGATAAGCAACAACATTTGCTGACAGCATTTGAAAGCTTCCCGGGAAAAAAGTTTTAGGAAAATGATATCTGACAATGGTAATAATGAGACTTCAACTTTTAATAAGTTTGAAAGAAGGGATTTTCTTTTTAATGGATGAACTAACAAAAATAATATAAAAATTTCCAAATAAAGATCATCGGAAGAGAATTAGATAAATGCAACACACTTTTACTTCTTATTTATGCCGAAAAGAATGGTTAAATGCAATCTCTTTCCTTTAATTTGACGAAATAGACGCATACGTCAGTTAAAGAGATTGACTTTTGAGATGGCTCTCTCTCATTTAATTTTCCGTCGATATCAACGCAAAAAGTAGATATTTCAAAAGTATGATTCTTTGATATTCATACAATGATGCTTTCAATGGGATAAAGTATCAAAACCATTATCTTCAGATTTTTACTTAATTCACCAAACTTCCAAGTTCCTTTGAAAAGAATTGTCCGGAAGAAAACTAATTTTAATCCTTTACCTACTATTAGTACATGCAAATTCTAATTGACTACATAAAACATGTCCATAATTGTAGTTTCAGTGGATTCCATAAAAATTTAAATGTACAATTAATTTGACTAATAAAGAGATTATTTTAAAAATACAGAGAATATCCAATAGATACCACCGAATTTAGATATATTTTAATCAAATATGAATAGACAAAGACTTAAGCAAAGATACACTAATTTCTAAAAATCTTAGGACGATGTATAGTCCATTATGATTACCGAATATAAAAGGACTTTTTCGCAATATATTAATGGCTATTTTCACTGCATTACCAAACTAAGTTTTATACTGCGAAAACATTTTAATGGAGTATCCAATTAATGCACCTAGGAAGATATGTAATAACCTATAAAATATATTATATCATAAAGGTTATTACATAGTGTACAGTATTTCATATATTGCGCATAATATAATATTTTATATAGTATTACTTCAAATAAATTAATATTATTACTCAGAAGAGTCAAATAGAAAATATTTTACTGTCTAAATAATATTTTCCGCTTAACTAGTATTAATTTACAGTTCTTAGGGAGTAACATTAATTCATAGTTTTTAAATGAATGTATTCGGAAAATTTATCATACTCATAGTACTTTTAAACATAATATTTTTCAAATATAATTTTGTGAAAAACTTTAATAATGTTTTAAAATTCGTAAAAAAGCCATTTTACACACTACAGAAATTTATTACAAGAATAAGAAAAATATAAAAAATGTAATGTAAAGATAAAATAAAAAAATATTCTATTATAGGGGAAATTTTTCGATAAAAAATTTAATAAAAGAGAGTAGAGAAATTATCGGTCTCCAATACTTGCAACTGGTTAATCATAAAAAAATTGCCTAAAATTTAGAAAAACGCGTATGTTGCATTAATTTTGTCTAACAAAAACTCCTTAGTATAATTTTTCATTTTGAATGTTCAATTTATTATCAAACTTGTTACTAAGAAATTCATCATATTTTCAGAAAATAGAGAATTTTCAATTTGAAGTATACCAAATAGGTTAAGAGCTTATATATTTGTAAAAAATGTAAAGAAAAAGTATAACATAATAAAATAAAAATATAAAGTATATTAGATTGTCATTTCAGGATAAAGCATTTATCTTCTTGTTTACAGTTTCGTAATAAAATAATGAACGAAAACAAAATACTTGTGTATTTGGCACAAGCCCGCATCATAATGTGTACATAAAAACGTATTGCGATTTCATAAAGAGATGGAATGAATAGTTGAATTTGTATGAGAATTCTCAAAGATTGGATCACATTTTCAGAGTAGAAGGTTTCAGGTTCAATCTTAGCAAATGTTATTGAATCAAAAATATATGCTACGATGCAAATTTCTCTTGGCATAACTGTTTCATTAAGCGATTCTAAATTTACTGAGTTTCAACAAGTAAATACGGCCAATTTAAAATAAAGTCTTCATAGAAAGTTGTGTATATTCAAAATGAGACTTATAATATACAAAATCTGTCAGAAATCTTAAAAAGGCAATAAAATATCTAAATAGAATCAAACAATCTTAAACCATATTTATCTTTCAAATTTTTCATCCGAAAGAGGAAAATTTTCCTTTTTAAAATTTTTAATTAAGTTAAATTCAACACAATGTGAAATTGAAAAGAAATGAGGAGTAACTTTCAATTAATATGTAAAAGTATGTATAATTACAGTGTAAAAACAAAAATCTATGAAAAGTTTCGCTTATGAAATTTAAAATGAAACATAAAACTATTTTCATTCAGAAAAAAATTTATTTAAAGAAAATTATATTAATAGAAATAATTTTATATTCTCAGTTTTCTTAATTTTTGATTGTTCAAGATATTGTTTTGGGGAATTCTGTCAGACAATCTTTGAAGACAGTAAACTCTTAACTAAACTCTCTTCATCTTTAGAAACTGATTAAGAATGAACTTCAGCTGTTGTGTAGTTTTCTGCTATCCAAATGTAAGAAAAAATCCTCTGAATTATAATTTTCTGAGACTACACTAAACTACAAAATGCATATATAGAACTTCATTCCTGGAGCCAGTATGACGAAATTCGTATCAAAAGTAAAGCTTGGGGATAAAATTTCCAATTTAATTATTTCTAACATTTATATAAATTTTAGATGGCCCTATGTTGTTGTTGTTACTTATGACACTTGGACTAACCAAGCTCGCTATGCTTTGGCTATGCGAATTTAAGTCAGTAGGGTGCATCTTTCGCTTAATCAGAGCACCACGAAGGTGAAAGTACGTCTTTGCTCTTCAAATCCTCCGATAGATGGCACCACCAGAAGATTCACTCAAATCTACTCCCTAAATTTTGACATTGATTTGAAGGGGGAGGAAATTTTCTCCAGACCATTGTACCCATGGTAAACTGCTCAACGACCGATCACAGTACTTTCGATTCCACAGATTTAATGAACGCAGTACATCGCATGTACTCGGTGGGTCTTTGGTGGCATTGGGAGTCAAACCCCACCCTTCCGGACGGGAGGCCGATGCTCTAACCACTAGGCTACCACGGCCCCTCGATGGCTCTAAGGATTCGTGAAACAGGAGTCCCATCGAAGTTCTGACGTTAAGTTTTTGTAAAAACTTTTGTATCCAAAAATCAATAAAATTTTCTTCTAGTTTGTTGCATGCTAAAATGTCTACAAGACACAAATCAGAGAATTCGAAAGGATGGTTAACTTTCAAGATTTCACAATTGTCCTAATACTTGAGAAAAATCTTTCGTTTCTTCATATCACCAATGAGATTATTGCTAATTATATGGTGATTGATATTTCTCCAGCCCACAAGTATCCTAAAGCTAAATCGTACTCACCAAATTGCTGATAATATTCATCGTATTCAAATTTTAATCTTCTGCCCAGCAGGAAATATTTAGATGGGTGTTGACGGAGCACAGAAACATGTTTTCATCAGCGGTTTCTTTTATTCCAAACTTGATGCAAAATTTGTTTGTGAGATTCCCATAACGGCTAACGAAGAGCACTTCTGATCAGTTTCTCAACCAATGGGATTTGTTTTAGGATGTTATCAAATGACCAGCAGTGTTTTCTATTAAAGTCGTTTAGATTCTATTCCCGTAATCCAAGACATTAATTTCTAACGGGCAATTAAAAGGTTAAAACTTTGGTCTGCTTGTTTTAATAACATGCGATTTTAATCAAGGTTTACCGGAGTTCGGAATCTATTTTAAGAATAAACATCAGTTGAAACAACCCTCGTATCCAAAATGGGATGGCAAAGGATAAACCATGGTAAAATCTTTAAACAAAAAACAAGAGAATTTGAGTAGGTAAATGAAATAATTAAAGATGGACCTTGTCTACAACTATTGTCTAAAGTTGTGAGACCCAAACACATTAACAGCACCTTGAATGAGAATTTCCCATAAATCGCCAAAGCTGGAAATCTTTACTCAAATATGTTCACGAACGTAAATAGTAACTTAATAAATTCAATTAGAAACCAAATATTTGAGCATACTTGTGGATAAATCCACTCAATTTATATTATAAGATATTTTCTTCAGGATCGTAAAGACGGTAACAAGGCGCGACATTCATCGACAAGGATGGGGGAGTAAAAATGACAAATGTACTTGTTTACAACTGAGACGATACGTTCGAGGATTTATCTGTCTTAGCCCAACTGCTCCTTTTATCAAACCCATACGTCATTGGGTCTTGTGTTATTTGCAAAAAGGATGACCCAATAAATACTACTCCACCATTCAAGTCACGTGATATCATTCATGGATTGTGATAGGTTAGAAGAAGTGCCTTTTCCGAGTGATATTTGTTACACTCATATATAGAATGGATTAGGAGATGCCTGAGTATTTTAGTAAGAAGCTAAATGTTTGATAAATCACGTTTACATTGCATTTCCTCAAATAACAGGACGCCGTTTTATGGTTATTGAAAGAAATTTGTTATAACACACATTAATGATATTGTAAATGATGATCTTAGTTTTGTGAGATAAGTTTTTAAAATACTTTCCCATTTATATTAAATATTAGTCAAAATAAATAAATGTTAAAAATAGAAATGAAAACAACTCGATAGTAGTGATAAAAGACGTGACCTGTCTAGCATTTTTCTTTCAAAACGAATCAACAGTATATATGAATTATGACCTCCAAGATTTTATTTTCTAAATCTTCAAGATATGGGAATATAATTTTGTCTATATTTTCATTAATTGAATCCAATTTATTTTCCTAGAAAAATGTTTTTAATGTAAGTAATAATCTGACTCTTGTACATATATATATTTCGAAACTGAATATGCATTCAACTTCATTTTAGTGACAGAGGAAGCTGATAGAAATACAAATCATTTCATTATTTTTTTAAATATATCTGTTTACCTGAGAAACAATTAGAATTCAAGATTCAGATAACAATTAAATTAGATTTTCATTAATATTTGATTCGATTCTGCAATGTTAAATTATAATACGTACTGGTTTATATATGCATATTTGTTTTGGTGGTTCATGAAAATTTTCTTTTAAAGAACACATAATAATATTTTTATAAGTGCAATTCAAGAAGTCATGCATTATTCATATTACAACTATGCATTAAGCGAAAATCTTCCCCACATTTTGTTGTTGTTGCTTATCCCCGACTGGCGTGACAGTACCATCACACCAGCCCCATGAATCCAAAAATAGTCAGTCTCTCAAGCACCACCTCCGGTCTCAACTCCATGTCTCCTCTCTCACACCCAATGCACTGAAAAATATGAGATGGGGAGGCCTGAACCACTCGACATTTGGGACAGAGAGGGTAGACCTTGGTACCAGAGACGTGTCTCTGAGCAAGCAGGTGGCCACTTCGCAGTCTTGTCAGAGCCGTTTGGCTGCATCTCTTGTGTTTACCCACTAGTGCGGAACCAGGATGTTTGCATGTGTACCATTCGTGGGTAGGAATGGTATCCCTAAAAGTAGCATTGATAGCCATCCTAACTCTAGAGGTCAGCTCTGAGGACGACAAGCAGTCTCCAATGATGATATTCTGTAGACTTCCATCCTTGGCTAACTGATCCGCAACTTCGTTCCCATACACATTAACATGAGATGGCACCCACTGGAAGACTATGGTACTGGCTTTCAAATTAGTAAGATCCACATTTTCTAAAATTTTTCAAAAACATGTGCCAAATTTTCCAGCATGTAATAAATGCGTTGAAAAAATAGAAAAGTCACTAAAATTTATACAACTCTAACCCATATACAGTGATATCTATGCATCTTGTAAACACATTCTTTTCATATCCATATGTGTTGGTTAATGCTCCCAAGTTTAGGAAAAATATTCTACATAAAAGTTTAATCAGAAACCTAAAATATTCATTCAATGCTGGAAGAAACTGCTAAAATAAAACTATATTTAAAACATCTTCTTCGTGGTCATGACATAATATTCAGGTTATTTTACAAACATGAGCATGACATAATCTTTATGTGATTCAAACTCATGTTACAACGCTCACATGATTTTTTTCAGGAAAAGAGTATAGATTTTATTTTTAATATTTCGAAAAAAATGCAAACAAGCTTCCTCTGTATTATTATTGAAAACAAACAAAGTGATAAGCGTTTTTGTGACATAATTTCACCTTGAATATAAAAAGCAATTTCTCAGCTTAAAAAATAGATACCAGTGTACAAAATAAATGAGAATTTTTATATGCTCCTCCAAAATTTTCATTGCTATCAATTTAGACATATTTGGCAGATGTTTGCATTCACAGATCAACTTGAAAATGTAATAGAAATAATTTAAATTATACTAAATGCAAATTAATAAAAATATACGAAAAATTAAAATATAAGTCTTTGTTTAAAAATATATTAGATTACTGTATAATTTATTAATCCCAGTCATTTGACAGAATTTTTCGTCATCCAAAAGAGGAAGGATTTCAATTTGCATCATTTGTCCGAGTCAGGTTCATAAATAATGACCTCCGTGTCATGAAATTTCATCAGAAAGGGTTAGATATCGTAATCCCCTCGCTCAAGAACAAATTTCCTGCCATGTATGCGAACATTTTGCACGTGCATCCTTCCCTCTTGCGATTCCGTAATTAGGGACGGATTCATTAAGGTGGGATCTCCGGTAGAAACCGTTCCATGACGTCATTTGATTAACCTCCGTTGCTTTGAGTCTTTTACAGGCCTCAGTAATCACGTGATTTAGGGCCGAGAAAGGGAGAGAGTGAGAAAGGAATGTTTATCTTCATGGTACTTTGATGTCCCGGATGAGAGAGAGGGAAAGAAGGCGGATGTAGTGGTCTGTGGAATTAGCGGGTAATTAGCTGAATCAACCCCTTGAATTCCACCCTAGCTACGACGTAAACGCCACCTATCAAGCAAGTCAACTTGAAGAAGGATTCTTACTTTTAAAGTGTTATTCTAGCAATTATTTAAAGTTCAGGAAAAATAGTTTTTGTATGGTCAGTTGATGTAAGTGTTGGAAAATAATTATAAAATGTTTGAGAGGTCCAAAAACGATTCAACATGAAGAATGCACATCAGCATCTGATAACCAGATAAAATAATAAGCATGGGCTCTAAAAGTACCTTGAATTTTTAATTGTGGTCAGCGTTACCATGTCAACATGGACCTCCAAATACGGAATCATGGAAAGAGAGAGAGAGAGAGATAAAGCTTATCTATCACTTAAATAAATTGTAGTGGATAAAACTACTCAAGAATATGTCGAACTCATTACTCTAATAACATTACTTGTGATCATTCATGATCTCCTTTCAATCATGATGTCTCTCTTTTAATTTCTTTATTATCTCTTCACTATGATGATACTTTCTGCTGCATGATAAATTTATTTTCGCAACAATTTGACGCATGTTGATCAAAGAACATAAGAATCCGCAACTAATGAATTATATAATTAAAAAATAATCATGTAGTACAATTATAGTAAGCACATCAATGAAACTATACGCATAGATAAAGTTTCGTTTTTCGTTGTCCTAATTTTTTACAAATAAATTGCTTTTCACAAGTGTCCTTCACAAAAATAATTTTCTGTGTAATCTTATTAAAATTTCGTTCACTGTTTTTTGGAGCATCTCTTACCAAAAATCGGTGTACATAGGTAGCTAAGTAAAAGACTATCATTTAATTAGAAAAATTGAAGCTATAGTTAAATAACTGTATGGTAAAATCCTAGCATATGTAACGCTTTTGGTGCAGTTTTAAAAAATGTCGCCAACGGCGACATTCACGTGATTCATATACATCACCATACGCAGGAGTTACATAATCAAAAAAATTGTGAATCTTAAAATGGCAATACATAAACATACAGTCCGAATCTTAATGTCACCAAATTCATTGTATTACGGATACTAGGATTAAGCCAATTGTATCCTAATTTAGGAAAATGTAAAAGTCTTGGTGAAGTTTGGCAATGAGAAAAGTTAGATCACGTGTCCATTTCCTGATGATCCGGTTTGATAGCTGATCCAACAGAAAACTTTTGTGATAAAAGGGCATATGTTTATTAAAATATTCTGGTGATCAATGTTTCACTGAAGATGTAGTTTTAATTTAGC
Source organism: Latrodectus hesperus (assembly GCA_037975125.1). Classification (NCBI taxonomy): domain Eukaryota; kingdom Metazoa; phylum Arthropoda; class Arachnida; order Araneae; family Theridiidae; genus Latrodectus; species Latrodectus hesperus. The sequence continues at coordinate 4,961,057 of JAJQOW010000017.1, read as the reverse complement.
GAGTAATGTACTAACTCAGATGTACCCTTTATCATTTCACCATAATTTGAAATTGCCTGGCTGTGGCCTCTATTTGGCAAACACAGTTATAAAAATAATCATTTCGTAATCTATATTATAAAATACTTGTCTACCAAAAATAAACCTAATATTTTGAGTGCGATTCTCTCTAACTTAGCTACAGATTGAATTTTAAGTTGACTGTGCTTTAAGGACACTTTCAACAAAATAGTAGTAGTATGTAAATTCTAAATTTTAACTATATTGCTTTATATTCATCAATACTACAGTAAATACAGAAGAAATGTTTGGCCAAGAGGAAGAATGCATCACTATTATGTCTAGAAGATTTAGGGTTAAATATTTATCTAATTCAATATCATATCGTCTTTCTTTAAGGATCTAACTACGATGGTTTACTAAGGAACTAATGATAGATCATGAGACGTTAAAAGACAGATCTCAACATTACTGTGATGTTAAAATGCTTAGACTACAAGCTCAAGAGATGACCAGTTCATTTGACTCTATAACTCAACAAATAAACCTAATATAACTCAAAAACTATATATCGGCTTTCTTTGTTAGAAATAAGCATTGGAAAATATCTCTAGTAAAACAACACACACAAATATACATTTGTTTAAAAGAAAATATTTTATTTACTGAAGCAATAAAAATTTTTGGGTTCATGTAGATATGGGTGCTCCTTGATTTGACGCAAAATTTGACTATAAATATTGGCGATAAAATTTTATTTCTGGTAAGCCTGGTATTTTCAGCGGTTTAACTAACGTAATTTTGGGTTTGCAATTTTGTTACTTACATTTGGCATTAAAAAAATTGCAAAAAAATCAATGGGTACCCGAAAGTAAACTTTTACCAAGACTTTCCTTTAGAGATTTTTTGATAACTGAAATCAAAGCAAAGTCTAGGTAAAAGTGAATATTACGGTCACAGCCTCGCCAATTGGCGAAAGGTTTTTTTGCCAAGTGGAGGAGACTAGGTTTTAGAATTTGGTTAACAACCCATAATGGCCTCTTTGAAAAGCTATGGGTGAGCTGTGACCACACTATTCAGTTTAGACGGACACTATTTTATGATTGTGTACATTAATTCCAAGTCACAATCATATCTTTAACAGCTATTCTGTTATTTTATAAGACTAGTTATAACATCTACTATTTTATAAGTCATCTTATTTTTAAAAACTGAGTCATTCTATGAGATAACTCTAGTGAAAGCACCAAGAATACTTCAGTCAAATAACAGATGGCGCATTCTCTTGCTCAAACAATATTAGTTTCTGAATATTTCGAGTTTTCTTTCTTGCGATAAGCGAATACCATAGAATATTTGTTGAGCGTTCTCTCGCAATGCTTCTCCGTGGATATGATAAAATTTATAATAGATATGAGCAGTTAGAGAAAGCTCAAATGTTATCTTGGCTCACTACTTTAATATCTTGCTCCGGCGGAGCATCGGAAGATGGATGGGCGCTCCTCCTCTTCACTCGGTGCATCAGCTGGCCTGAAGGGCATCTTCTTGTTTTTATCTCCAAATAACGAATATCATCCATTTTCGGCATAAACATTTTCGAGAGCAAAGCAGTTTATTCTTTTCTCCCCCACGGGATGTATTTCGCTTGTGCTCAACATTTTCTGAACGTTTTAAATTTGAGGAATAGTTACACACATGACCAAGGATGAGAGAGATGAAAAATTTGAGGGAGAATAAATTAAATTTTAATTAAAGCCATTCTCTTAAATTATAAAACGTTTTTCGAAAAATTGAGAATCCAGTGAGATATACTCACAGAAAAGGAAGAGTTTACGAGAGCTTAAATAATGCTTTTAAGCTAAATCATCTAACAAGCATAAGGTGAACAATATATATACAACCATGTCGTAACAGTAAATAAATTGTATCTCATTAAAGAGCTTGGTAGTTATCATGTCTAAGTTGTCTGAAATGAATGCAGTCTTATGAAAGCATTTCTTGGAAATAAATTAACATCTGATTAAAATGTTGGCTGAGAAATTGGGCAAAATTTAAAAAAAATTATGAAATAGCAAGCTAAATATGAGTTTATAATTTCTCTCACAGAAATTAAAAATTGCCATCATTTATTGCAACCTTAAACTATTCATTTTTATTTGGTTTACGATGGATTGGTGCTTCAGTATTTAAAATAGATAATTTTCATGATGCCTCATAACAAATTGCCATAGCAAATTATTTCCAACTGGGATAATTCTGATGGTGCCGTTTCCTTATAATCGAAACTTAGTTGTATTTGATAAAGGCATCAAACCTTTATTTATGAATGACAAAACATCTTAAGTCTTTCACAAAGGTTTTTAACGTTTAGAGATCTTCATAATGGTATGATTTTTGTTGGCATCAGAGCCAAACCTTTTAGTCACAGAGTTTGGGAAAAGATTATGGCATCAGTTAAGCAATTGAAAAGTCTACATTTCAGGATTTATATATTTTCAGGGTTTAAAATATTTATTGAAATCAAAAGTAATACAGTTAAAAAATAAATTCTGTCACTACGAATTTTATTAACTGGATTATTGCATTAAAGGGAAAAAGTATTTTCAATATAAATACTTTACTAAAAAAATAATCTTAATACTTACAAAGTATAGGGATATATATGAAATCAAAATTATGTGGAAAATCTTCCATTGAAAATATATTATCAAAAGAAATGCTTTTAAATGCCTTCAATCTCCTTTAAATGGGATTATAATTGCAGGAAAATAAATGATTAAGGAACATACTCGGTTTTTAATGAAGACCTACTAAAAGAAGCCAAACAATTACGCTCAGCTCTGATAAGAGGTTGGGATCATTACGGAAATTACAGGTACTTAGAAAAACAGCCGCTAATAGTGTAATAATTTATTGAAATTTAATTTAGAATGATTTAGTGAAAACGAAGTACACACCATAAAGTATATTCTGACTAAACTGTTTCGCAACTACATCAGGAGAGAAAATGAATTTTAAAATCAAATTGAAATGATGAGGAAAAAATTCTCTTTTTTTATAAGTTTCTGTTAGTTTTTTCCCCTTTTAAGAATTTTAATGTAAGGAATGGCGAATTTATTGTTTTTAAAGAATCTAAAAGTTCTTAATATTTAAAAACTTAATTTAAATATCAAGAACTTTTATGAGCTTATAATTTCATTAGTTAAGGTCTTAACATTTAACGCATGTGAATTACTTTTAATTTAAAATGCTATTTAAAAATTTTTATTATCAGAAAATGTTAGATCATCAAAAAATTTATCATTATTATTATTTGTAGCAATCCAGTGATGATAGAAAATAGCTACTATATTATAGTCCTATATGCGGAATGACAGATATGAACAAATTAAAGTTGCATTGAAAAGTTTTTGTACCAATTTTAAAGATTTTATCCGCCGTGTTTATTGTTGTTGTTATCGTGTGACAAGTGCAAAAAAAGAAGAGGTAAAAAAGACAAGTCATATGGGACCAAAGGTATTTAGCACTGCCCGGGTCACATCTTCAGCTTTTTCCGTCTAAAGGGTGCCATGGCAGCAGTTAGGGTCGATGTTGAAGAGGGTTGACCCCCTTGTTTATTAATCAACATAATTACTAATTGCTAAGAAAGTAAAAAGTATATAAATTTCACGCAATTAATTAATCCAGTATTAACAAAGTAGAAAAGAAGAAAGTAAGTTATGAGAAAAATCTTAACAGTTCCTTGAAATTCTATTATGATTCAGAATATTCAGAGTAATTCAAAATATTCAATTAATGGAGACAGTCAGTTACTTTGAAGAAGTAATTGGCTATCTCTATTAGCTGAAAGACGAGATCAAATCCAGCCTTAAACTTAGCAATAATACAAACAACTTATCTTTTTTGAAATATTATTTACAGTATTTTTATTTACGGCAAAAATAGAGGATGAAGTCAATCATTTTGTTGGTAGGCATATATTTTTTAATTTTTTTCTATTCTTATTATTTTTGTTATGAATTGAAATTTATTCTGTAAAAACAATAATTAAATTTAAAACTCATATATTGGATAAAATTACTTAAAACACACCACTTATTATCTACAAACGCAAAATTGTGCCAAGTATATCTCGAGACAACTTTAATCTTTTTTTTATATAGATTAAGGTCATGAGATAATAATTAAGTTTATAACATTATTTTTAAAATCAAGCTACTTTTGTTTCAAATTAAGCTAATTTTTCTTGTTTCATGTTTACTTTCAAAGTCACCATTTTGAATTCGACCATCATTGTCGTTTAGAAACGCGAATGCTTTCAAATATAAACAACTAGGTGCCATCACACCCCAATTATAGAACGTTAACCCTTCTTTGTGTAGTTAATTTTAAATCGAATTTGAATCTAAACCCGAAGAATTTTTAAATTTCATATTATTTATTTTGTTATTTAAAAACTTAATATTATTTTCTGATCTGTGTTTCTTAAATTCACAATTCTATTATTCGGAAGATATTAGGTCAAATAGTAGTCACTGTGCAAGCAAAGGGTTTGTATCGGGGAGATAGGAAAGTAATGTCATTTCTGCAAATGTTGATATATGATTACCATTTGTCAGTTTATGATATCGTCAGCTTTCATTTTTGTGTAATTTTCATGTTATTTTTGTGCAGCTGTCTTTTTTCAGTTTTTTATATCGTCTGTTGCTTTACTTCTAAGCAATTCAATATTAAACTTTTGTTGGAATTCGGGGTAAAATGGCCAGCTAAATACCATAAAAGCACATCCGGAATTGTATGCTTTTTGAGTTTCGCAAGGGTATCAATCCAAGAATTTCGGCCAAAAACATTTGCAATGTTTATCCAGGTGAATTAAACGTTCGCAAATGTCAAAGATAGTTTTCCAAGTTCAGATCCGGCACTGACTCCTGTCGATCAGGAAGACCACCAACCTTAGACAACGACATGCTAAGGGCAGAAGTGGAAGCAAATTTGGGTCAAACAATCGAGGAATTATCAAGCACCCTTAGTCACCATCCAGGAATATTTACAGCATATTGGAAAAATAAGCAGAGCAGGATTTTGGGTCCCCCACATAATCTACCCGAAGAGAATAAAGTCAACCGATCCATCTTATGCAAATTGTTGCGTCAACGCAACCATACAGAACTGTTCCATATGATAATCCAAGACGCAAATGGCAGTGGCTCTCTCCAAATGAGCACCACGAAGTACTGCAAAGTACTCTTTATCTCTATTTGATATGATGTAAAAATTTAAGGAAGAAACCGTTAATTCAGGTGTCTACTTCGTCAATTTACTGCGTTTTAAAAATATGAAGTACTTAAGTTTGTTTAATGGCCGATTGATGGCAGAAATAAGCAGCTGGAAATATATTGCCATATTATAATCGCAAATATTTTCAATAAGAATGAATTTGGCTTTACTTGTATATTGTTGTGTAAAAATATACTATCAGCTAGATTCTGAATTTAAAGATATTTAGATGCGCTGTAAATATTTATAAGAAATATATATATTTACACTTGAAAAAGAATTTCTAAAGATTAAAGTTATAAATAATTCTTCACAAATGTTTATTCAAATAATTTTCTCACAGCTTAGTTAAGTTATATATTTAATAAACATACACACATTCATTAACTGGAGTTAAATACTAACGGAACATTAATTAAAAATGTAATTTTTATTAACATTTTCTAGATTAATTAAAAGTTTACGAGTAAGAAAAAAATGTTATTATTTTTAAGTAAATTCCACACTAAATGTAGCTTTTCACTGCTATTAATTTCTGAACTAGACAAAATTTTTTTTTTACATTTTTTATTACAATTTAAATTTATTAAATGCTAGAAATTATCACGGTTAAAGAAAAAAATTCTTAATGAGCAAAAATAGTAAAATGTTAATAAAAAGTAAAGAGAATCATGTTTACATTAACACCCTAAATTACTTTCCTGAGTATAAAAAAATGAATTTTATAGCGCGGTAGTGAAAAATGTGTTTTAAAATTCATCTTGTCTAAGTTAATTACTTAAACATAGGAGAAAATAAACACAGTATAATTTAAAAATAATTGTTTTTTTCTTTGTGCTGGACTAAATTAAACTGGTAAATCAATTTTCCTTTTCATTATGCATGACCTGTGATTTTCTCTTCATTTTATTTAAAATATATTTAATTCGAAGCAAGTGATTTCCATTCTTTGATTTTATTTAATGTTACTTTTAAATAAAAAGCTCTTTTAAGGAAGAAAAAAATAGGATATATTTCAAATTAATTGGAAAAATTTATATTGGAATTGCTCTTACAAGTTAGACGTTTTTCAATTAGTTTGTTTTCGTACTTTGCTTAGGAAACAATAACTTTATGGAACTTATGGACTTTATATATATGCATGAGTTTCAATTTTATTTTATATCAAGTAATTAAGAAAGTTCTCTTTTTTTTACGCATGAAGAATTGGAAAACAATTATTTGTGTTAAATTGTCTTCGGTTGTTTTAGACACATTATACAACTGATTCGCAAGGAAATTTTATAAATTTTTGATTTAATTTCCAATTTGAAAAAAGAATTTAATTATGATTGAAGAAAATTCAACGTTACTAAAATAAATATATCATAAGAGAATAAAATAAAATTTTGATAAAAACTAGTCGAAAAATATCTATGGTATTAGACATGATGGAGTATAAAAATGTTCAAATCTTTTTATACTTTGTAGCCACAGAAATCCCTAAAAAGGGAATTAAGTGCGCATCTTCCCTATTCGATGAGGAATTAAGCTCAGTGATCAACTAGATACGATATCATAAAGATCATATTGGCACCAGTCTTTTAAAGTAAGGAATAAATTACAGTTGGAATTAATTTTAAAGAATAGTGTTGCATTTGTTAGACTGTTAAATGTATTAAAATAAAATATTAAAAGACAATAGGATTTGTTATAATATGAATAAAAATCTGATGGGACACACTTTATTACCATACAAACAAACTAAACAAGAAAAATATTTCGTGATGTCTTTGCTTGTGTAATCTGTATTACTTAAAACGTGTTTTTCAAATAATTATGTCGTGTAATTCTTATATGATGCTAGTTTGTATAAAAAATATATTTTTAGCAAAAAAATAGGTTAATAAATACATCAATAATTAAGAATTCCCTTATTCCGATTATATAATAATTAACAATTAAATATATCATCATTATTCGCCGTAAAACAGTCAAGATTACTAGTTATGAAAAATATTCAATGTAAAAAATAATTGTCATTCAAAAATTATTATCAGTAAATTTTTGACATCACATATTGTCCAATAGATGGAAACTGTTGTAAGATCTCAGTAAGTGCAAAATTTTGTTTTCGAGGATTTTAAATACATAATGAGCCATATTCCAGCAACACAGGAGAAGAAACTGAGAAAACACTCAAGCATCCACCTCAACTGAATTTTTCATATTTGCAGAAGGTATAAATAAAGCATCCCTTCAGTTATTTAACAGTGGATGGGATGGAAACCGGGAATCCCCCTACCAATTCCGAGAAACATTACTCTAGATCATAGGTTCCCAAAGTGGTCTAGGTGGACCCCCAGGGGTCCATAGAAGACTACACGGGGGTCCACGTAGACGTGAAAAGAAAACAGGGGTTCATAAGTTGTAAGTGGGGGTCCACGAAAAATTTTCTGGTTTTCATAATAAAGAACAAACATTTTGGCTTGGATTTACCTATCAACGTAGGCAGGTAGCATCATTCACTAGGTAGGTACTCAAAAATATTCGAGACTCAGTTCAAACACAGAATTGAATAGAACAATAGATAATAGTACAAGTGTATATCACACATGTCGAGACTTGCAAAGTGCCTCCCATGCGCCCGCTCGTCCGGGATGCTTGTTTAGACCAGCAAAGGGATGAAATGCGACTTGCGCTGTGCTTGCAATCCATATACATTCAAGTATAAATACAAATGCCAAGAACAAAACGTTACTCATTTGTTTCCGGGATTTTAAACATAAAAGTGTGACTGAGTGAATCGATGTCAGTGTTTGCAGTGCCGGAAAAAGTAAGTATCTGCCTATTTGTTATACATATTTTTATTGTATATGGTAATTTATCAATCATATTATATGTTTTACTACTAGAGTGTAGTAGGTAGTTATGTAGTAAAAACTAAATTCTAGATATTATTCTAAACTTCTATAAAAGAACAAAAAGCCAAGGAAGATTCAACTTTATCTACATAGGAACTTTTTCTGTTTAAGTAGTTTTTGTTAGTACCTAGATACTTTTGTTAGTAGCAGGAGGTCTACCGAAAACAGTAAAACTTTGAAATGCGGTCCACGAAAAAGTTTGAAAGAATAGTTTGGGAACCTATGCTCTAGATTAACTCACAATGAGCCTTTTTAGTGAACTTTTATAAACGTTATCAATAAACTCACAATAATAAATTAAATGCTATAAGACAGGTTTCTACACAGGGAATATTAATTTCGTCTCAATTGCTTAATCATGGGTGCAATCAATTCACACATTTTTGCATTAAAATTTATTTAAATTTCTCTATATGCATACACTTTCTCTCCTTAATCCTTTAATCACGTACTAATTTTACAATATTTTTTCCGGTTGTGCTTCTCAGCATTTGCTGATCGTTTAATATCTTTTCATTCTTTTATTCGAGAGTAAAAAAGATTAAATACTTTTTTTTAAGATACAAAAATATCATTAGAATACACTCTATTAATAAAGGATTACATCATCTATTGACATCATTTCAGAAGATTTTTATATTCAAAGGCTTTTTTAAAAAACAATCAAATACAAACAAAAATTTTAAACGCTCTCTCCGCATTAAATAAAATTCCATTCAAGTGACCTGGATAACAGAATACAGCACGCAAGAAAGAATTCCAAAACATTCACAAAATAAAAGAGGATTTTCCAAACGAAGAATCTGGAGACAAACGTTGGGCAATTCTTAATTTGTTTTACTCAATGTGTTCTTTGAGTGTGTTTCTTAATTTATTTCACTTCCCCCATCCTCCGTTTCCTGTCTTCGGGAAAAGCACCCGCCTCAAAAGAATAAGCGATAAGGAAATGGAATCGTAATCGTGTTCGAGTGCATAAATTGCATAAATTTGTGGAGATGACACTCTATAAAGCGAAATGTGCTTGGGTAGCAGAGGTAATGCTTCAGAAAATGCAAAAATGCGCTCTCTTACTTTCAGTTCGTCCGCTTCGATAAATCCGCTGCCATCCGTATCGTACTCTCGCCAAATCTGGAAAAATAAAAATAGAATTAAGGATGAAATGTATTTCGAAACTGCATACTCAGAATGCAAATTTAAAATTATTGGAAAGATATTGTGAATTTTTGAGCTTAAGCCAATAGTAAAAAAATTAATCCTAACAATAAGAAATATGTTTAAATATCTTTGAGTTTAATAATATAATTCTATTTTTTGTTGTTTGGATTTATATAAATGTGTATATGATAATATTTTAAATGTTATACTCTTCATTTATGTTAAAATCGAATTTATATTTTAAATGTAATTATACTTAAAATGCCTTATAAAAGACAACTTGTCTTCAATAACATAAATTAGGCTTAAATAACTGGACTCTGAAATCAAAAACCTTCAAATGCACTTATTTTACAAAATGTTAGGCATGAAAATTTGTACTTTTAACTAATTTTTCAACATAATTTCTGTTAATGTCGACATATATGCAAAGTAAAACAAGATTTTGAACTTCACCCAATTAGAGATGCACCATTTGATTTCATAACCATTACATTGAAATCACTTCTCAGGCCATTATCATCGTTTTGAAGCTAGCAAATAAGATAACTCAAGAGCAAGAGGTTATACACTAGGTACTAGATTAGGTCTTTATAAATGGTAATCAAGCTAGTTCCTGTCAAATTATGCCAGAAGTTCTTGAGTATGATCGACCACATGTAGATTTGCATAGATTGTATATGCTCCGTTTCATTTATTGGAGTTAAATGAAATGGAACACATACAATCCATGCCAGTTTCCATTTGGCATTTTTAAATTAATGGACAGGTGTAAAAATATTTTTGACGAAAAAATGATCTTTTTAGAAAAATTACTTCAAATCTCCTGAAAATTAAATACATTTTTAGAAGTTTCACTGAAAAATAACAGTGTCCTTATATTTTAGGGTCAAAAGTGTCACATTTATAAATATTTTGAATAAAAATTTTACAAATGTCTTATTTTAATTCTATTTTTATAAATATCACATTTCTAAATATTCTGAATAAAATATTTCAAATCACTTATAAGATTATCATTTTCATGCGGCATTATTTTGAATATGCTGTGCCAGGCTTTAAGACACAGCAGCTACAATAACGAAATTTAAATACTGAAAAATGCTTTGGCATTCATCATTGGAGAAATTATTCGTTGAGGAGTTCCTCTTCAAATATATTTATAATTCTTTAACTCACCAAGATAGGATGAATCTAACAATTACATATAAAACATAATTTTATTTTGCTTCGCAATAAATGAGAAAAAAAGAAGTGTTTAGTAAAGACGAGACAGACAATACTGAATACAAGAAAAATTATTTCATCTTACCTTCATAAATTCAACACTAGAGTCGAGAGGATTATCAAAACGAAACAGCAAAAGAAAGCTCTCCTCTAGCGGTAGAAGTTGAGCTAACTGAAGAAAAAAAAAAAAGAAACATTAATTTTTAGTTATTTAAATTTGAACTAAAAAGGAAACAAACAACAATTACTTTAAAGATTTATCAAATAAACATAAATTCAGAATAAACTTTTTACAAGATATTCTTGTAGATCATGTAATAGTAAAAGTACTTCGTGAAGTAGAAGAAATGAACAATTAGACGATTCTCAGAGCCACATTCTTTCTGAATCTTTACAAATTTATTAATAGGTGTTGATGCATAATTTGGGGAAACTCATAAAAAATACAATAAAGATGCATAAGGTTAGCCAGATGTGCTATCCCTCTAACCAAAGTTAAAGTTGTACATTAGTCAAAGTGAACTGTTTGGATTCTGTGACCGTATCCGGCACTTTTTTCAATCAAATGTTTTCATTAAAATTTAATTTTTTTAAATTTGTGCCTCTAAAACGGTTTGAAATGCACCTATATGTGAACCATTTTAAACAGTCTACATATGGAAGAAGATAATAATGGTAATTTTAATTCAAATTATATACGTTTATATGCTACATACATTTTCCCTTCTACGTTGCTTTATATTTCGGTAGATTTTTGGAACATCACTTTGAGGTAAATTTTTAATTTTGTGGGTTTTCGTATATGGCAGTTTTCCTGTTTAAATAAAATTTTATTATTTACGTAAGAAAACTATAACTTGAAATTTTTATTAAAAAATAAATCAATGCATTTTTACCATGATTTTAAAATTATGTTTGATTACTATTTTCCAAGTCATGTATAAATTATCTTTTTTTTCTTGTTTTCAGATCTAGGAATAATATCTGTACAATTGTTTCAATAATATAAATATAAAAAATATAAGAAAATGATGATATGAAGACAAAAATAGAAACTTTGAAAAAAGTAGTGTGATAACTATGATTTTATTATTAGCAAAATATTAAGTCGCTATTTCTGATTTGTAAATTAATCATAAAAAACTACAACATACGCACTTTATGTGAAAAGAATGAAATAAATCTTCTTTTCAACATAATATTTACTCAACTCAAAATTTTGAACTGGAAAATTTAAATCCCTACAGTTTAGTGTTTTAAAATAAAAAGAATTCTTGATTTCGTTTAATCTCATGGGAATGACAATAATATATGAAGCTAGTTTTTGTATTTAATTTTGTGTGTGGATTTCAATGAAATAAAAATGAAACTAGGAATTTTTTGAAGTAGTAAATATATATTAGGCTATAAATTTGGTGACTTTCAAATGAATGTCTGAAGATCTGGAACATGGGATGCCATTTTGTTATAACGTATTCCTTCTGGGCCGAAGTTATCAAGTAAGGTATCTTTTAGACAAGAAACATTTTCGAGAAGTTCTTGATTTCGATCTTATCTTCTCACATTACCCTCTCCAAAGAAATATAAATCTTGCAACTCTCATTAACTACATGATCAACAAAGCCTAGTTTTCGTGAATAAAGAGAATATTTTTGAAAATCATCGTAAAACCACAATACCAAAAAATTTGTAGGTATCATCGATAGAGAATAATAAATTTCACTGAATCTCTTCAAAAGACAGCCAAAAATTAGAAGATTCTCGAAATTAATTTTAATACCATATCGATTTTGGCTATGTTTTATAGTTTACATAAATTTCAAGTTATTTATGAGATGAAACAGATTAATATGTAATTCTGAAGATACTTAAATAATAAAAGATTTGATTATATAAATAAAAATTAAACTTCTGTTTTATCAATTTGTTTAGATTTTAATTCTGCCCAAATTCAAGTTCTTTGTTCTGAGCAACTCGTATATTCTCAATATGGATTTTATCACTTGTTTTATAACTTAATTTCCAGTAATCAAATTTCCCATTAGGTTTAATATAATCCGAATGGGTTACTTAATAAATTATCGATACCTAAGCCACTTTACTATTACATTTAATAAATTTTTAAAATTAAGCTAATATAAGATACAGCAATACTGATCCATTTTTTGGCGATAATAAAAGTAGTAATATTTGGATCACAGAATATTTTTAAGAGAATTACACTAAAAGATTTTTATGCATAGTTAAATTATAACTCTCAATAACATTTAAAGTAATAATCAAATTATGTATGAAAAAAAGAATAAATGTTAAACATGAGAGAGAAGTTTTAAAATTCTCTCTCATACATTACCTCTCTGATTTCTATTTTGCCATCTTTATTGTCATCATAAGCTTCCATGAAGCATTCTTTTAGTTCAGCCATCATAGAGTCAGAAACGACTTGCTGGAAAAAAAAAGAATTTCCGAAATAAATAAAATTCCATATCAATAAGCATCTGTAAGTTAAATAAATAAACAGAATTACATTATAAAGATAAAAAAATAGCTAATAGTTTTTATGTTCTTTTCAACTAAAAACTAAAAAATGTATATGAACTCTCTATAGGAGACGATATCATTTATATTCTATTTTTTAAACGTGCTAACAAGTTCTCATGGTTTTTTTGCATAAAAATGTTTTTCTTTACGAAATATATGTTTTACGAAAATATACTCCCAGAAGAGAAGATAATATTACAAACATCATTGCCATTTATCTTAAACAGTGCCAGATTCCTCCTTGTCAAAGAAATAAAAGAAAAAGTATTGATGATCGAAAATAGTTGGCGACAATCTTCCAGTCTTCAGATCGAAAATTTCATATTTCCTTTCTATTTTTTTCAGTTTGTGTAGTTATATTCTTATAGTACATTGCTTTTAAAAAACTGAGACATACTAAATACAGCTTTAAGTTATTTTTTTCATTTTGAAATGCAAAGCTTTATTTCTGAATCAATTTATACAATCACGATCAGTAGAATTTTATATTTTTTCTATGTAATCATGATTTTATCAAAAAATATTGAAATAAATAGTTGAAACAATGAGTTTGAAAACTTACAATAAAATAATAGAGCCACAATAACATAATATGACATAATTTATACATTTTAATAATTTTGTAATAAGCATCTCGGAAATTTTGAAACATTTTTCTGAAACTTTCAAATAATTTTTTTTAACTCTGTTAAAAAGTGTTTGGTATATTAAAATATTACTAATCATATTTTTTAATAATGATTTAATTTAATCAATTAAACTATTTTATTTTTTGTGGTTAGTTGTAATGAACTAGGATTTTGTATTTTTCAATTTTTTTATATTTAGAATTTTATATCGTTTGTTTTCATCTCTTTATGTTTTACTTATTTATAATTATTAATTTTATTATTTTAATTTATTTGCATATTTTTTCATTTTTATTGTCTTTAATAGTAATGCCATTGTGGGTGGCTACGTTGCATATTTAGAAAGAATGAGATAACATAATATAATAAAACATGCGTAATGTTTATTACATTCTCCTATTAATATAACAAAACACTGAATAATATATTTAACTTTTCAAAAGCAATAAAACAAAAAACTGCATATATTTAATTTTTAGATAAATTTTCGTAAAATCACAGACCAATAATACATGTTTCACTTATTTTTTTATCCTGTACAATTCTACGTACAACATCTAATCTTTGCTTAATCACGCAAGCTCACACAGACTAAAAAACATTTACCTGTTTTCCTCGTATTCAGTGGATACTAATTCATGGAATTAATTTACATATATGCCATCTGGTTGAAAAAACTCAAATATTTTAAAATCTCAGGATCTCCAAGAACAATGTATGTGAGTATATTATGTAGATTTTCCGTGAAATAAATCCCAGACAGAAAATCTCTAATTAATTTTAGTAATTCCCATTAAATTCAAAGAATTGTCAAATCAAAACTTCAATGCAGATTTCAAAGTATTGTTTCTGTGGAATGGGAATGACTGATAACTTTATTATTCGGTGAATACTTACATATTTTGCTACTCGGGCAATAAAACATTGTTTTAAACTTACAAGAATTACTTAAAAAATAAATCTCAGTTTATGTACCCAATAAATACACATTCAATCGTTTATTTTAAAGAAAAAATAATATCAAAAATAATCTTATTATTTTACATCATACTTTTATAAAAATATTGTATTATAAATAAGTTCTCTTTAAATACGTAATTTAAAATTAGCTATTTAGTTTAACTACCGCATCAAGTTACGTTCATTTAAGTTGAAAATTAATATAAATTTTCCGAATTTAGCTCCATATTTAAAATTTTCTCATGATAATAAGCTATCTTCAGTTAAAATTGTAAAAAAATATGCAACTTTTATGATAGTAATAGAAAAAATGATCAACTCTAATATATTTTAGCAACAAAATTTTAATTGATGATTGTGGGCTTCACTGTACAGATATTCTGACAACTAAAAGCCGAATTACCTTTCTTTAGAATTTCTTTATCGAAATAAAGTAACTTCAATAAACTGAATGAAACATTACTGTTTATTTCATAATGTTATGTAAATAAAAGTTTCTTTTGCTAGAAAAATAAAGAGAAAGACCATTATGTGTAATAATGGTTTTGTGTTCTGGACAAATAAATTATAATTTTAATTTAGACTAAGGTAATTAGTGGGAATATTCGTTCAATTTGTCCCTTTTTATAAAATAAATGGTTTGGTACTTGACCCAACTAAGAGTCGTTGTGTTAAAATAACTTATGAAAGCTTTATTTCCTTTCAGTGTAATATTTTTCTACTGGTGCAGCTGGAAATTTGAAGAAGTTAGCACCAACTCAGTCGTTCCACTCGTCATTTAATTATCGTTTGAAATTAAAAAGTTGTTTACTGTGTTTAACAGGTTCGGTCGGAAGAAACAGACTGCTGAAAATGAATGCAATTAAGTAGATAATATAAATTTATGTATGATATCCCCCCAAGAGATTTCTCGCCAAATTTAGCGTCCTTTGTTTTGATTATAATGTTGCTGATTTGAGTTTTTGTTGCTTTTTTGATTTTTTGTTGCCAGATTTGGTTTTTCTCGTCTTTTACTTTATTTTTGCCACTTTTTATATATATATTCTTTTTTAAATCAATGGAGTAAAAAGTATTAAATCCTAGTAACAGTCAGGCATTGGAAAACATTTTTTTCCAATTTCACATTTGATAATAAGAAAACCGTTGCAGATTCTTATGCGTTTGACTAAACTGAGTATTTTCTGTAAATAAATGAAAAATAGTATTTTGATGAAGAAAAAAGCTCTATCGTGGCAAGATTCATTTGTAGTCAGATTTGTTTTATAAAAAGTTATATTCATGATAATAAATCAGTTTATATTGTAGCATTAGTAACTGCGAATTTTTATTCCAAAATAACTCTGTAGTTTAAATTTAGTCACAATTTTACTTTACTATAATAACGTTTTGCAAAATTAGTTTCACTGAAATGTGAAACTAACAATGACGGATTGGAAGCAAACGAACAAAACGGAGAAATAAATATCATCCCAGAACCACTTGTAACCCATTATATTAAAATTTGGCATAGTTTATACAACCGATGGATCGAACAAAACATATCACCGAACATATTCGACATGTGGGCATGAAGTCATATGAAGTAATCCCATCATTGTTATTTACATATCTCTTTTACCGGTTGCTTAACAGAGAAACTAAACCCAACATAACAGATTTTATTCATTTTCCAATAATACTTTCTAGATTTTTTACGCTATTATTGTGATTCAAAAGTTTCTAAAATTCGTACTTTTGGAACTTTGGGAAATTTCCCGTTCTAAAACCATGCGTTTAACTTGGCGATGAAAAAAGTCGCAATGGTCGCCAATGGGTAGGATATCCTACTTGTTCCCAATTAACTATTATACACGAATTAATATATTAATGTATCATTCTTTAAATTAAATCAAAGAGTAATCGCTCTGAAAGAAATATTTCTTTTCTGAAGTCATTTATTTATTTTTCACGTAGCATTAAAACTACTTACTGAAATATAGAACTGAGATACATCTTTTACGAATATATATAGCTATATAGAAAGCTAAGATAGTAAGAGTTATAGTGCTAAAATTCACTGTTCTATATTTGAAGAAAATGCAATTCACTTGACTAATCGATATTTTTATTGCTCTACTGAATTATAGAATTAAACTGATCGCAGAAGAGACAAAAATGATAAGGTTTGTACGAACTCGAAGCTAATTTCCTTGGGAAATTTATAAGATTTAAAAATATGAATGCCAAAGAGAATAATTTACATAAATGTAGGTTTATTGTCAGAAACATAGCATTGAATACTATGTAGTCAATAACAGAAACTATGCACACCTCAAACATAACAAATTTGGCATGCATGGAATTAAATAATAAACTATTTTTCTGAAGCACTGTGCTTGTTCCTAAGCAAATCAAGAACTTATTTATAAGTTATTGATTTTTATGGTTTCCATGGAAACATTAAAGTTTGTATTTTTCTTATATATCGACATAAAAATATAGAATGATTATGCATTTTTGAATTTTGAAGGTATCGAATACAGTTAAAAAACATGGTATAAGCATGATTAATGCCATTAGAAATAAATAAAATAAAAATGGCAAAACATGTAAAAATCACATAAATTGCCAAATTGAGCCATGAAATATTAATGTTTAACTAAAAATTCATGAAAATTTTCTTTTGTTCAATGAAGCAAAAATAGTGAAATTATTTTTGACAGCATCAAAGAATAAAGTATGCACTTGTAATTTCTATTTTGAAAGTAAAGCATTCTTTTTTGTCAAATTCTAAAATATAATTCACAAAAAATTTTTGACTGTCTGAAATTTCATGATGTTTCAAAATAACTTAAAATATTTTGTTTTTAAGTGTCTCATCACATACTTTTTTAAATTTAAATCAACTATAAATTTATCAATAAAAAAAATTGGATAATCTTCAATTTGAACCCATCAGTTATAATTTTAATTTTTTAATGCTTAAAACTCTTCATTTTCTAAAAAAGCAATTGATTATATATACATTTTCATGATTGAAATAATTCTAATCATTACTTAATAAAATATTTACTTAAAATGTATGAGAAATGTAAAGATTCTATACATAATTTAATACAACCAGTCTGAAGTAAATTGAGTTTTAATTTTCGCAAAAAGTAATTGCCTATTAATCTAATTGAAAATTGCACGATCAAATTGTTTCCAGTTAGACATTTCAACTAATATTTTTGTTTTCAGAGAATGTGCATTGGAGCTTAAATGCACATTTGACATCTAAGACAATTAATGAACGAAGTAATTATTTTACACAATAAAACTGACGAGAAACGTGTCCTTTTTTACTGATGATGCCTCACAAAATCTGTTTACTAAGCAAACGGGTTTTAAAGTAACATGAATTTTCCATTTAATTAAAGGAAAGTGAAATTTTATTTTATCTCTTTAGTTAAAGGAATTATGAAGCCTGCTGTTCGTAGGACAAAGAACGGGAAGTAAAGTTGAGTTGTTTGGGAAATAAATTGAAATGTTTGGAATGGGAAGACTGGCAACTGCAGACGAAGCGAATCTTTTAAGATTTCTTTGGGAACGTGAAGTTGCGCCGAGTTCTTTGAGTGGATTTATGAAACAAGCTGAATAATGAAGAGAGAATTCTTCATTGTTGAATTAAATCCTACATTTCAAAGACTTGTACAGTGTTTCTGGAATTTAATGGTTTTCTCCGGAATGTGTAATGATTTTCTGCATAATGACTATTTCAATAAGATTTCTTTTGTTCAACATTTAATAAAAATATTTTTCAAGAATATGAAATGTTAATATTAATTAATGAGACAAAATATATATATTTGTGAAAAGCCTTTCAAAAATCGAATTCGGAATATATTTTTAATCTTTTGTTAAAAGAAATATTTTCTAAAATCAGTCATCTAAAATGTATTAAAGTTATTCATATAAAAGTGTAACAAAGCTGTCACTCAAATTTACACTAAAAAATTGTAGGAATTTCATTTTGCAGAAATATGCATTAATAGAATTTAAATATCAGCGTTAGCTTATGTGAGGCATAAAATCTTCAAATTTGTTGTATATATCCATGTGTAAAAACATACACATATATATTTTAAGACAATAAATGAAGTTTCATCAAAGAGTTAGATAAAAAATATATTTTGTTTGGTATAGATAGGGTTCGAAAAGTTTTCGTTCTTAAATGCAAAAGATAATTGGTCTGTTCGATCTGGTATCGAATGCCATCTTGCTGATAGGATTTCTGCATACAACGCTTTTTTGATATCCAAATTCCTTTCATTGTCATGGTGAGAAAATATGAAGAATGCTGCCTTTCAGGAATTAACTTTATAAACTTTCAAGGAATGTGGCATTATTTCAGAGATTTCAGATACAAGATGACATGCCGACCAACTTGTCTGGTGGTCAGCGTGCCTGACTACGGATAAGGAGGTCCAGGGTTCGAATCCCGGTTCGGGCATGGATGTACTTTCTCTCTCTATCTATCCTGTCTTCGTCCTTTCCTTATATTAATGAGGTGTGAATGGTTGCCTATCCTATAAACGGGTACCTATGGCATGAGTGTAGAGCAAAGTCGTACTTCTTCACCTTCATGGTGCTCTGATTAAAACGAAAGACGCTCGCAATCGAATTAATTCGCATAGCATAGCGAGCTTGGTTTGTCCAAGTGTCATTAGTAAACAACAACAAGATGACATAAGCAAACACAATAAAGTGAACAAACCAACAAAATTTTGCTATACCTCAAGTCGAAGAAAAGAAAAAAATTATTTTTTTGATGCAATCAAAAATTAAATTAAAGAGAATATATTTAGGAATAGAAAGCAGATTGAAAAAGAAGATAAATAGATGATGTTCCATCGCGTAATTTCCAACATAAATTCAATCACAGTCAAACGTTTATTCATACTGTAGTGCTAATATGGAAATTTTTTTTAAAAAAAGTCTTTGTAGTGCCACAGCTTCAATCAAAAATTTTCACTTAAAGTTTATTTCTGATTTCGTAATTTTATAGCGTAACGAATTATATTTATAATTACTGTAATTAAATAGAATTTTTGTACCTGATTATTAATAATATTATATAATAAAGTTAAATTGATACATGCCACATTTAGATATATTTTACACAAAACATGATAACCAATATACTCAAGGATGTTGCTATAAGAACATCGTTAAGAGAAATATTTATTGGAAAGCATAAGTTTAACGGAGAAAAGTTCTTTTTTTTTCTCTGAGTGAAAAATTAGAAAGGAAACCTCTAATGCACACTGGGAGCAAATTAACTCACTTGAATGAATTATTGCTATTCCATTTCACAAGTATTTGAGGGTGTGGTGGCAGCATCCATTACTTTCTCTATTCAACTGCAGAGTTACAGAAGAATATTAAAAAAAATTACATTCTCCAGAATCAAAAGCAAGATCGATGCTAGACGTTAACGTACATTAGATGGCAAAATCGACCTAAGCAAAATTACTTCCGTTTCTATTTTGCCGTATCGTTTGCCAAAACTGATAAAGGAAATGAAGTGAATTAATTATCGGAGGTCGTTAGCGGCCCTCTTAATTCGTCTCAATCATCTGTAATGAGATGTAATAGCACTTCCATTCACTCCGCCATGATTTCTAGAAATTTTTCCAGATGAGAGAATCCTGATGAATTTTCATCCTTGTGATTCCATCCCTCTTCAATCGATGCGAAATTTTTTTGTGATCAAAACTTTAAGAGACCAATTTGTCATTGCAGTAGCAGAAAAGTAAATATGTTTTGCGGATAAAGTTTGAGCTCAACAAGCAATTCATGCTAGAATTTTTATTTATTTATTTTTTTACGACTTGGGTGAGAAACGATTTTTAAAGCAGTCAAAATTATCTTTTAGTAAAGATGTTTATTTATTTTTTATTAGTCAGTATCAAAGAACATAAAAATTTTAAGTCATATTTTAATGACTTGAAACTGAACATTTTCGAATTACTTGCACTTTTAATGAGCCATAAAAAGTGCAGTTTTATAACCAAATCAATAAAATTCACATACATTTAGAAAAATATGCAAGATAAAAAATAGCAAATAAATTATTTTGCTTGACATTATTCTGAATATCCTGTTTTAAGGTTACATAACTATAAATGCTAATAAATTACTTTATTTTATATAATCTGTTAACTATTACTCTGATTAGAAAATCACTTGAGATTCCAGAAACAACTAAATGAAAAAAATAATAATGTTGGCATAAGCAAGGCTAGAGTCTTAACATTCAAAAAAGATTGTTCACAAATATTGCAATTATTGATTTAGAATTCTATTAATTAATGAAATTTTTAAAAATATAAATCGTCCTTGCCGATTTAAACTAACCATAAAGTGGATGTTTTGTAAAGTCTTTTTCATTTTGCTTTTTCTTTTGTTTTATTACCAACGTGTTAACGGCTTGAATCAATGGAAAACGGCTTCACAAACCAATGCTTTGCTCCTTATATAAGAAATCGTTTTATTAACAAAATGGAAGAACTTCGACTCTATTCTCAGACATTTGATGGTGAACTTCGCCTTGTTTGCTGCCGCTCGAAGAATGTGATGTGAAGGCAGGCAGCAAAATCGTCAACAAGTCGGATTTACAACGCCGTCTCAATATGATGTGACGTGGATGAAAAGTTATCTGACGTCATGGATATTTTAAATAAAAAAATGACGTACTCAGGATCTCAACTGTAACGAAAGAAACAACCACTTTATGGTTGAAAAAAAAAATCAAAATTTATTGTTATAAGATTTTGGTCTAAAGATTTAGATGCCAATAATTTAAATCATTTTTAAAAACCAAGATAAAAGAAGTTGAATATATAAATTAATAAATTTACAACTAAGACTTCTATATGGATTAAAAGTATATATACTAATGAATAATAAGAATATATTTGAATTTTTGGTGGATTTTCTTATGTATCTGGCAACCTCGTTTTCATTACCTCATACATATGGATACCTATAAGAATTATGCAGAAAATTCTGTTTTGGCAACTCTAGTATTTACGTCATCGCGCACGTCACGATACGTCATCTTAGCAACATTTCTTCATCGCCAAAAAAATTAAGAATTTGGAATCATGGATTATACAGCACCTGTGCCGAATATTCAATTTAAAAGAATGAATCATAGACAGAGCACTTTATTTAATCAAGGCCAGTGATAACAAGAGAATGTTTATAACAATTAATTTTATGTGAATTAAATACTGTGCCTAATAGAAGCAGAGGTGCCCAATGACATACAAACCCAACTCTGAGAAGAAGAAGAGAAGAAAAGAAATATTGTGAGCTCAAACTATGCTTTAATGAAAAACCCATAAACTTTTAAGAGAAAATGTATGAATGTACACCTAAGTTTAAAATTAACAACAGATTAAATTCAGATGAAATTTTTTTGTAAATAAATTACAATAAAAAAAAGATTAGAAGTATGTCAAAAAAGTCATTTCATATTGTCTATAAATCGCCAGAGAAAACTCGTCAATTATAGAGCTGCCTCTATCGAGATAATATTATAAGAAAGTGTTATATATATATATATATATATATATATATATGTATATATATATATATATATATATATATATATATATATATATATATATATATATATATATATATATATATATATAATTAACAAAGCTTCAAATAATGTGAATATAAAAAGAAGTAAATATGCTCAGTAATAAAATATTTAATAGTCTTGAAGATGGAATTGTACTAAACTAAATGTATTTAAATAGGGTTATTATTTCAATCTCCAATTACCAAATATTTTTCTGTGGTTGAGTTGAACGTTACTGAGGAACGGTAGTATGAGACGGAAAGAAGCATGTTAATATGTTGATTTGAGAGAAAATATAAAACAACAGTTTCATTTCGACATTTCGATTACAGCCTTAGTAATTAATTTAAATCATAATTAAAGATAATTTGAAATTACAATAATGTTGCTTATAATATGCTCACAATTTTGGAATTCTTCTCATTTTAAGAAAAGAACTGTTTTATTCTTTTCTTTTTATATAGCGGTGGGGTTAGAGAAAAAATAGGTATAATATCACACACATGAGCACGCAGATCCTCTTTTCTTTCTCCATTTCCACAATCTCTTATAAAAATTCTTAAGATATTTACTACTTATAACTTACGAAATTATTACTTATTGAAATACCTTGTAGGTATTGATGTTAACTTCAAATATCCCATTAAAACTAAGTTTGTTCTGTTCCTGTGAAATATTTGATATTTATTCTCTAAAAAATGTAGACGAAACATTACGGTTGAAGGAAGGAATTTTTTTATAGAATATTAACATTCTAGCTAAAAGTTTACAAATACCTAGTCAGATATCTTCCATTTAGAGAACTTGGTATAAGAAAGGGATTAATGCCAACAAGTCGGAAATGTTTCCCTGGTGATTTACAGGGTGTTTAAAGGAATGCCAATAATGGTTTTGAAGCTGCATTAGGCAAAGTGACAGTAGAATGGAACATAGCGGTGTTGTGGTAGTACAGATATCAAAGACATGAAAAACCAGGAAGTAAGAGAAAACAAGTGTTTGTTGCAATTCGTAAATATCTTTGAACTGGTACCATCTTTGAAGTGTAAGATGCATACATGCATAGCGATGCAGCTGAGCACCGGAATGTACTTTAAAGTTAACTGGTTTGGAATACTCGCCTATCGCCAAGTGCCTCGTCATTTCGAACCACGGAAAGGTGACGAGGTCACACCTCAGCTGGAACCCTTCTCTCCACATCCACGAGGATCCTCACTCCACAGAAGCTTAATACTCTCTGGAGAAAGTTGTCATTGAAAGCCATTTGCCCTCTTGCTGTTCTGAAACGATGGATTTGTTAAGTAAATGTGACCACAGTCGCTATTCCAAGTGAACCAGTCCACATTTTTTGGAGGTTTGTAATCCTGGTGGTGGTGGGACTAATCCCCATCTGGTCTAGTGGAACTAGATCAGATCCATGAGATCATAGATAGCCAAAAAGTCCAAAAGCAGATGTGGACTTTTCACAGCCTCCTCACGAGAAAACCCCAAGCACTTCAAGATGTGTTGCGGGCAAAACGGAGAATTGTCGCACTTGGGGCATGATGGGTATTTTCTTTCACCGTCTTCAAAGATCATACTACTTCAAGTGGCCAGTAGAAAGTCGAGACAGTGTCGTCTGATGTACTCTGGAGCCCTTAAATGCTTACCATGAGTTATGAGTTTTTGTAATCCTTTAGACAGGAATCTCCGTATTAAAATACACACATATCTGTATATGTGTGTGTTGGTCTTAAGTACTTATTTGTCACTGTCTTTTAGTCAATATATTTGCCTTTCAACAAGCCAAAATGTATAAATCTCTTCTTGTGTGAAAATATGATTTCCTTATATTAAAATATGTCTTTTATTGTTAAAATATTTTGATGTGTACGATTATTATGGTCATTGTTAAAAACAATCATCAATAAAAAATAAGAATGTATATTCCAAAATAAAACAAAATTAAATATTACTATTCGTTAATTTTTTCCTATAAATCTAGAAAAAAACTATTTGTACAAATTAAAATTTTTCTTTCCATTAAATATCAACAAATATTTGAAGCATCTACACCTCTATGAACACAATGAATGGCATGTCAATTGGTCTGAAATGTTCAAAGGGTCTTCCTGTTTCAGCCAATTAAAAAACGATTGCTTAATAGTTTTAGAAATATGTGTGCTTCGATTCATTTCATAATATTGATCCTTAGAAGGATATCAGTAATCTCTTATGTGTTTCAGAGTTTTATAAAAAATGGAAAGACAGTGCGGTGAAGGATGTCTCTCAACAGACGTTTTTCATTTCTATATATTATGTTGCATGAGTGTGCCGTAGCATCTTAGTTGTCATGGAAACTATCGATTTTCGTACATTGACGAAAGTGAAAAATCTAGCCACGTGGGTTGAATTTGTTTCTGTTCTAGAGCTTTGGAGAATTTCGGATAATATTTCATGATGTTCAAAATGCGAAACTAATAAATGATGTGAGACGAAGAATACATTATCTATATTAAAAGCATTTGGTTTAAAAATATGTGTATTAAATATATACACATATTTATATACCGTACGAAAATTGAAATGTTTCAAGAAAGGAAGTCATTTGATTAGCTTTTGATTCTAAAAGATAATGTTTTGGAATAATTATGTATTCGATTATTAAGTAAACAAACTGATACGTTGGTATTGTTATTTGTATGATGACTAGTCACTATCCAAAATATTTTCAAGTTGTTTAAATAGTCAACTAAACTGTTCACACCATCATTTAACAATAATTAGTCATTGTCTTTAATGAAATCTTAAGATACATATGAAACTCCTATAATGTTCCTTTAAATAGTTTTGGTATGATTTAAGCCCACAAGCACACATTTAAATGAATCAAATGAATAAAGATGCTAGAATGTTAAAAATAATAATGTTGTGTAGACTGAAAATTTAGCGCCATTTCTTCTTTATTCCCTCACATATATTAAGAGATATTGATAACATGGTGGTACACATTTAAAATAATATTGGCCAGCAATATATATGTCTAGTGTTCTTTTAAATAATTAACTCTCATATATGATTTTTTTATTATTCTTTTTATTTTTTGATTTTTGAAGTTACCTTTTCTTAAGCGTTTTTGCAGAATGCCTGTTGAGAAAAATTAGACATCTTTTTACATTTGGAAATTTCGATTTTATGATCTGCATAATATATGCGTGAAGTTTTATCCGGATTAGTTAGTAGAACTGGAGATATGAGCTACTGAATATCGTCCATCCAATTCTAATATACTGAGCTTAAACTGGAAATTCGGATTCTTTTATTTTATACTAATACAGAGCGAGCTGTATTAAAAGGATTATAATGGATGCGAAAATTTTTTACGGGTTTCACATTTTAGAAAAGTAATTATGGTTTGTGATCTGATCTCATATTTCAATGGCGTCTCATTTAACATTCGCTCATCTTAAGCACTATGCTTTGGTCTCTAATGATTATTTAAATAATTTACTCTCGTTACTTTGCAAACAGTGCAAATTTAAATGATAACAAGACATCAGAATTGATCTGACCCATTGTAAATATTGTTTGGGCATCAATAAACAAAAATGTTTGTAAGAGTTCTAGATTTTTTTAAATTGAAGAATATATATTTTTTATGGTTTTCTATAATTCCAAAAACTAAAAATATATTACAAGCTGTATTTTTTTAAAGAATTCCTATACGACTATCGTTTCAAGTCTAATTATTAAGATTTGATTCTTTTAGACATTCTTGACAAAAATATTTTAAATTCTAAATTTACTCTACTCGTGGTTCTCTTTCAAAATTAGTTATGAAAACAAAATGAACTGCTTATTATTAAATGATTATTACTTCCAATATCCAAATATACTATTTGTCATTCAGTAAACAAAAACTTTCATCTTAATCTTTGAACTCGATGATGATAAGAAAATAAAATGTGATGAGGAGAAAAGGAGTTAAAGAAAATTAAGTATTTGGAAAGAAAAAGCAACAAAATCGAAACTAGTTTTGATCAAACATATAAATTAAAATATTGTAAAAATAATGTAAACTAAAAACATTCGGAAATGACATGTTGTAAGCGAAAAAACATGACATAAATGTTTTGCTTTTATATATAGCCAAAAATTATATATCATGTCTCTTAGAAAAAATCTACTTCATTTTTCCTTTTATTTCAGCTGATTAAAATTTATAATCTTATATTGGACACGACACAACCAAATTTCTATAAAATCAGTTCAGAACACATCAGCTTTTGTCCTTTAGTCGAATTCTCAAGTTTGTGTTCAACAACAATGTTGGAGAATTTTGCAATTTAAACAAGTTTTAAGTCCGCAAATATTTGTAAATTGTGGTTATAAATGCTGCATATTGGTATACGTATTTTTTGAACGAGTGATTAAAAGTTGTTCAGCTATCTTCCTCAGCGATATGTGAATGCAATTTACTGTATTTGAAAATCCATCTGCAGGAATATAAATGGCGGTTGTCCAATTAATCCTCTGTGTGATATCCATAATAGTATCGTTTTGTACTAAAAATACAATTCCAATAAAAAAAAACACGACACATATATGTTAAATATAAAAAAAATTATGAAATTGAGTTCTTTCCATCCGAACATCGAAAACAAATCGTAATGGGTGTTCCTAATCCTCTTCACTGCAACCGTAAATAGTAAATTTTCCTCTGGAGACACGTAGGAAAAAGATGTTTCCCCGTTAAGTCCTCAGCGTTGTTCACCAAAGTAAAGTACTCGAGTTTCCGCTTGTTGCCACTATTATTCTCATAATCATCCTATGCGTCGTTGAATGATGATACATCCACGTGATGGATTTGATCAAGTACTCCACTTTTTCTTAAAGGCGGTGTGTTGCGGAGAAGAAAACACAATTTGTTTGCCTTGGCGAAGAAGGAAAAAAAGAATTGGCGCTCAAATGCAATCAGTCTCTTCAGAAGTGAGTTTTACCTTAGTGTGAAGATTTTTTTTTATTTGATTAATGGGTGTTTTTTTATCATCTTTATCTGAGAGGAGTAATTTTATTGGGTAAATAACGTCGATTTATTTATTTACTTTCCTTGAGAGAAATATCTAAGTTATGAAAATTGCTAACGATAATTCAACAGGAAAATGCTTCAAGAGAATAAAGAAATATGCATTTCTTGCTCTTATATTTAATTTATTATTTTAAACTCTATTGTATTATCTTTCGTGTATACATATATATTCTTAACACTATCTATATCATTTGATATTCTTATGAATTTAATAGTTTCACCCATAAATTTTGATATATTTTTATTCAAGGATATTTATTTTGTAGATTTTGTTGCATGTTTAAAAATAACCTAAGTTTTGAATACCAAAACAACGATTTTGGTAAAATATTAAAATCTAAATAAAAAATTTACTTAAAATTCATAATAAACAATCTATATTTACGATAATCAGTTTGAAGAAAAATGACTTAATCGAGTTAAGTTAGAATAATAATAGATTAATTAATATTCATAGCTAGTTAATTTAATGTCATCAAAATAATTCTAACTTTAATGAACATAAATACTAAAGTGAGCAGTTAGTGAGTATTAAATACAACTGAAAACACATATTCGTATACATATCAATATTCTGAAATATATAAATCATGTTAAGCTTATCTCTAGTAAGTTACAAATATAAATTAACAGCAATTAAAGTTCAAATAAAAATTTCATTGAATTTCCAGCAATTATAATTTAAGAATGACATAAAATATTTTTTATATTTCTCAAAAACCAAGAAAATGAATAATTTATTGATGCAATTATTACTCATGTTAGATTTATGTATTTGCTAGGTTTACCACAAAAAACAAAGATATTAAATTTTGATGCGTGATATGATTTATTCCTCTGCCTAAAAAATTTCAAGTTACAATGAAAAAATAAACACAATATAATTACAGTATAGATATTTGTATCCTTGTATGATAAAATTTTCCTATTAAGTATGTAAAACTGAAATTAATAGCATTTTATATATAAGAAGAATAATACTAAAAATTTTTCCACAAGGTATATTCCAATTTGTATTGCAAAAATACGGAAAATAAATAATTAAAAAAAAATCTGGAAAAAAGGCTATTAAGCGAATTTTTATGCTATTAAGAATATAATAATTATGTATTTTAATAATTATTTATGTATTCAAAATTTGATATACAATGTCTATCGTTTGGTTTAGAGTCATTGCTACAGAATAATCGGAAAAACATGGAATCTATATGTAATAGATGAAATATATTACACACTTAATACCTTTAATTAGGTGATTGAGAATCATCGCCAAAAATGAAGGTGTATTCAAGTAAACATTTCAATCCTGTTTTTATAATCAATTTTTTGTTCTTAACACTACTTTATAAATTTCAAATCGAATAATTTGAGTAAGTATTTTGTTGCTTGCACAATAGTGCTTTGAAATTCGATATTTTTATTTTCCATATTTAGAAATCATTTCTAATGATTTAGAAAACAAAACATTTTTTAATATTTATTAAAATTAAAAACTATTGTGGAAAGGTAAAAATGTATCATATTTCCATAAGGTTTAAATTGTGGTTCTGAATTGGCCAAAAAGACGTTGTGCACCCATATCATGACAGCACTCCCTGCCAGAGACTGCGATATGACATGGCACGTTGTCCTCCTGAAAGAAAGATTCATCCATTTTATAAAATTACAAAGCACAGGAAGAAACTACTTAACCAAAACTTTCCTGCAGATATCGGCCTTCAACCTACCATGAATAATACACTGCTCGACACTGAAAATGCAACAACAAGAAGGAGTTGCCAGAAAGTGACGAAACTAGGGCAGACAGAGAGAGACAGCAACGAACAATAAGTGATCTGTATTTCGAAATGATACGCATAATACAGAGCAAGAACTGGGTCGGGTCAGTAGGTTGTAGGACCACCGTGGACGGCGATACACGAAGCAACATGTCTAGGTACAAAGTCAATTAGAATACGGACGGTGTCCAGAAGAATGGTTCTCCATTAACTGTCAACCATTTGGCGAAGTGCGTCTTCTGAGGCAGGAAGCGGCAGAGTCTGCAAATGGCGTCCAATCATATCCCAAGCGTGTTCGATTGGTGAAAGCTCTGGAGAGCACGGTGGCCAGGGAAGCAGCTGTACACCTTGCAAGGCAAAATGACTGATGCGAGCAATGGGTAGTTGGGCATCATCCTGCTGAAAAAGGTCATTGGATACCTTCTGAAGGTTGAGAAGTGTCATTGACCGCAGCACATCATTTACGTAACGTTGGACTTTCATGGTGCCGTCTTAGTTATTAAAGCAACACAAGAAATTCTTTTCAACAATCGCCACTGCCTCTTCCAACTCAGCTGGATAAAAGCCCACAATGGAGTCCTGGGAAACGAAACAGCAGACACCGCGGCCAAAGAAGCAGCTTCACATCCAAACTTACAGTTAACCCCCTCAAGTGGTCAAGAGCCAAAGCTAAGCGTAAAATTTTCCAAAATCTCACCAAAAAATGGCAACAACTTTGGGATACTTCGACTACCGGTAAATATACACGGGAAATCATCCCCAAAGTAAACACCGACATCCTACACTCCAATCCATTCCTGAATGGTTTCCTCACCAACCATGCACCATGTCCCAGCTACTTCCACAGATTTGGCAAAGCAAGCTCCCCACTCTGCACATGCAATAAAACTGGAAATCTAACACACTACTTAACGGAATGCCCAATAACGGTAAACTATCACCTAAAAATCTCCACGAACCAAAACACAACATAATTCATTAAATTCTGCCTAACAGATGCCTTCAGGAAACAACGTCTCATCCAGCTGATGACCCTCCTACAAAACAAAGGCTTGGATTGCTGTAAAGATCCACTTATCCGAACCCCAGTCGACGTCATCTCCGACTCGGACAGCGAAGAAGACCTTTAACCCAGCACAGCTGCCCAATTATCACAACGAAGCACACCTGCTGGCCTTTGTGCCCCACCAATGAATATCACTTGATTCAATAAATGGCTGTGGTCACGGTTCTCCGCTGACGCCTGACACTCTGTGGACGGTGTCTGTTTCTCCAGATTGAGGTGGGAGCATAACTGATAACCTATTGGTATAGAGCAGGGCTTCCATCTCTCGTTGTCTGTCTGTCTGTCATGGTGCCGTGAATACGAACAAGAGGTGACCTGGAATAACCCGCAACGGTGCCCCAAACCATGATGCCCAAACATGCAGGTGGGATTTTCCACAATTGCTAGAGGATTGGATCTATCTCTATCTCGACCCCACACTTATAAGTGGTGACTATCAATGAAGAAACAGAAACGTGACTTATCTGAGAAGACCATCCTGTGTCCCGACATCATCCACATCACTCTAATCCGGAACCATTCCAAACGTTGGTGTCTATACTGTGGAGTCAATGCCAATTTAGGGGCCGTGGTAGCCTAGTGGTTAGAATATCGGCCTTCCACCCGGAAGCATTGGGTTCTATTCCCAATGCCGCCAAAGACCCATCGAGTACATGCGATATACGTGTTCGTTAAATCTGTGGAATCGAAAGTCCCGTGGTCGATCGTTGAGCAGTTACCATGGGTGTAATAATCTGGAGAAATTTACTCCCCCTTCAGATCAATGCCAACATTGAGAAGAGGGAGTGGATCATCTGGTGCTGCCATCTATCGGAGGATTTGAAGAGCAAAAGTCGTACTTTCACCTTCACGATGCTGATTAAACGAAAGACGCTCCCAATTGACTTAAATTCGCATAGCCAAGGCATAGTGATCTTGGCTTATCTAAGTGTCATTATTAACACACACACACACACACACACACACACACACACACACACACACACACACACACACACACACACACACACACACACACACACACACACACACACACACACACACGCACACACACACACACACACACACACACTGGCAGTTTGGCAGTTTTTTTAACGGACACCATGAGCGCAGGCCACTAGTGACCAAACGAAAGCGAATGGTTTTGCTCGATAGGGAGCATCAAGGGTTTCTTGCACATGCTGCAAAATTTTGGTAGACGTTTTTTGCCGGGCTGCCATCGGGGGCATCAATCTACGCGTAGTGCCTTCTCTGTGGTTGCACCGGCACCTCCCTAAGCGTTCCACAGTTCCTTGTTTCAACCATATTTGCCACAGTTGGGGCACTGTGAATGCGTCCAGGTATCTGTCAGTAGGGGTTTTCTGTAAGAGCCAACCTGCTCTTCTCAGTCCTATCACCAATGCCTTACGCAAAGTCGTCTGTCTGCTGGAACTGACCCCGTCGACGATGTTCTGACATTCTCTGCAATTACAGGCGTCTTTTGCAAGAAGAAAAACTTTCAACGATTATTTTTCAAGGAGCAATAACGGGGCGAATATTGCCCACTCTGCCGAATCTTCACCTTATATCTTATACTACGTGTGCTAAGAGCAGTATTTTACATCATTTGCATAATTCACAAAGGTGCACCTAACCTCAAATTGTTCATATTTTTCTAGCCATTTCTTGTTGATAATGCATTTTAAATGTTGGGAAGTGATATTAATATCATACCAAGAATAATTAATTATAATTATATATAATAATTTCTAAATTGCACCACGAAACACCCTCTTTAAACAAATAACCACATAACTAAATAGTTAAAACGATTTCTTGGGGTATAAGACATTCGTTTGGCATTCACTAAACCTAAGTTCGTCCATTCAACTGTGAGAATAAAGCATAAAATTCACAGTTTCATAAATATAAATGGTTCACAATTCAGCTGCGTTGTTACGAGCACATATCAAATATCTGTCTTCTTGGATTCAATGTGCTGCATCACATTCATGTGTATAAAAGTACTTTGCCCAAAATATAGAACTACTCTACTGCTGTCTGTTGAAATTCATTGAGGATAAGTTGAAGCCTTACTTTCAGCACGTTCTGATCATGCTCAGTCAGTTGACGAGTTGATGAACGAGAACAGGTAGTTATGTTCTGTCATTCTTATCCACTTCTGTACAACATCACCAACAATTTACCTTAGCTATGATAATTTCTACAGTTGCTAATATTTATTTTATAATGAGAATATACTAATTACTAATATGGCAACCTTAAATTTGACACCTTTTTAAATTCACATCTTTTTCTATTAAACTCCTTTTATTTCGACGTGTCCTTATTTCACTCAGAATTATCAACTGATACACTTTTTATACATAAAATGTAACTTACATAGGTCATACTAAAACAATGGATTCGCTTAAAATCTGATATGTAGTTAGGTGTTTTGCAAAGTGATGTGATTCTAGTTCATTATTGTTATCCATTTCAGTTCTATGAAAAATTTATAAAATTATATTTTATTATTATTTTACTGCTATATAGAATAAATAATTTCGGTAAAAAGTAAATAATAATTTTTTTATTATTGTAACTTAAATAATACTTTTACTCAAAATTTGCTCTATTTTGCTAATAAATGCTTCAAAAATATCGTATTAAAAATGCTTTGAAGAAAGTAAATATATTTCATATTAAATAAAAATTCAATATTCTAGATTTCATGTTAAATGAAAATTCAAACTCTTGATTACAGTAACAAAAGTTTTTCTAACATTTGCATTCATAAGTTTTACTTCATATTGTAGACTTTAAAAATTTCTGCATATTTACAAAACTTCATTTGATATCTCATTTCATTGATTTTGGAATAAAATTACTTCTAAAATAGCTTATTTAATCGAATAATAATGATGAGACCGCATTAAAACAATGCGCGCCAAATTATTTTTATAGAAGTGAACACAACTGCTAAATTAATTAATCTAAAATCCAGTCATCTGAATCAATTGGGACCGCACTCCATTCAGATAATTGTATTTCTTTCGAAAAAACTGGTTCATTTTAATTAATTATTGTAAGTTGGAAAGGGAAACCGACCGATGGTGAAGTGGTTAGCGATCCTAACTTCGAAGCAGTAGGTCCCGGGTTAGAATCCTGGTTCTACAGGACGTTCTATGTATATTTCTCCATCTTTTCACTTTGGAGGTAAAGATAGCAAATCCCCTGGTTGCCCTATTGTATAAGATTCAATGTCTTCGCCCCATGTAGCCCTGAATGAGTTAATTCCTAGGATCAGCAAGGCATTGAAAAAATATTGGAAATATGGAGGAAAACTATGTACAGAAAAATAATGTTATGAAAAAGTGACAATTTTACCTGTTAAGGTCTTACAAGTGCTGTTGAACTTTTACGTCAGAGGAAGCCGTTTCACTGACTTCGTCCATTTTCGAGCAGCCAGGTCACGCATTTACTAGATAGTGAGAATTCACAGGTGGTCACTCTCAAGCTGACGCCCCACCTACTTCAAAGGAGTTTCAAAACTGGCAAATGCTACATTTGCTGGTGGTCCCGGGTCTGTTTCAACATGGACATTAATATCGTCTTCTTAATCGACCATTTAAATAAGTTCACCATCATTTGCAATTTGAAATCCAGTGTCTGACTCGTAATCACTTCTCCTAAATCTTCGGCACTAACTTCTCAACATCCAGGAATTTCCAAAAGAATGTTTCCGAATTCCTTAAATGACACGACATTCTAATCTTCTCCCTTCTCTTACATTTCATTTTCTTAAGCCTTTTTTCTCATTTTCTGTCTCTTCTTCAGTTTAATTTATTTTTTTCTGAAATTCTGAAAGCGATTCGGATAATTGGAGATCTACTGTATTTTTGAAAATAATGAATGGTCAAGTTACGTTATTTTACGAAGTTGAGCCAACATTTCAATATGGAAATTCAACAAAGTATTTTTATAATGAAGACTAATGGGCAGAGGTTAAAACACGAAACCATTAAATAGATTTTTAAATGAGTTTTAATGAGGTTTGTTGTTGTTGTGGCTTATCCTCCTTTTGTCTGACTTCGTCAGACAAGGTCCATAAAACCACTGACCCGAAGAAAATCTGAAACAAAAAGGGGGAAAGAGTAAAAGTTTTTCTTGGTGAGCCCCATGCAGTCAAGAACATGTTCAGGGGAGGCCTGTTGGGCTCGGCATTTTGTACATAATGAGTAGGTCTTCCTCCCCTCTAAAAAAGAGAGACTTTTTGTGTGGCCGCTTTTTAGTCTTGCTATTGGAGTTCGGGTGGCTCTGTCTTAATGAGGTTTAAAATTAATAAAGTATCTTTTATTCCTTACTTTACTCAGTTCAATAGATAATACCTCGAACTTAATACTAAATTCAAATATTTCTGTTCGAAATTCATTTGAATATAATTCAGTGTTGCCACTGTGACAACTCTAATATATAGATTTCATGAGTGAAAATTCTGTGAATGATGTAATCTATGACCATATAAGGGTTGTCGTATCACAAAAATTGTTTGTGTGTGTGTGAGTGTGATAAAAACATTATATTTCTAGTACACAACAACACCTATACAACTCAACGAAAATTTTCCCTTAATTTATTCTACAACCCTTCCTAGTGGTAAATTCACCATACTTATATATGTTCAATTACTGGATACGTTTATGACATAAAGTGTAAAAATATTTGAATAAATCACTCCCCAGTTTTGTATAACACTTGTAAACAAATATGGAGCTTCCCTCTGCTTAGTTATGTACTGAAATGTTAATATTCTGCTTCGTTTTTGTGTGTGTTATAATGAATACTGTAATTCAATGACTACAGCAACTGTATTCAATTTATATTTATTGTGAATGCATTTGTAAACATAAATCTAACAAATTGTATATGAAATTTAAAACAATTAAAATCCCATTTATTTATGAATTGCGAAATGTATATTAATTTACGCCGACCGATGGCTGAGTGGTTAGCGCTCCTGACTCCTGAGCTGTGGGTCCTGGATTCGAATCCAGGTTTGGGCATGGATGTTACTTTCTTTCTGTGTTTCTCTATCCTTTCTTCCGTGTTGATGTATGAATGTGGCCCACCCTATAAACGGTTTTTTGGTGATATGACGCGGGTAACACTACTCGCCTCCGTGACTTGGTTCACAGGTGCCCGCTGGGTAACAACAAATGATTAGCAGTTTTTGGCCTTGTTGTGGCATAGGGTTCAACCCTCAAGTGACCACCGTTGGAAAAAAATATTGATTTACATTTACAAATTACATAAAAGCATTGATTTATAATTTGTTATTTAGTGTTTTAAAATTAAATTTTTACTGTTACTGTTGATTTCTATATTTATAATCGAAATATTTAATATGGTTTTAACTAAGCTTGAAACAACATGTTTAATGTATATAATTCGCCTTCTTTTGTATAATATGCATTTGTAAAATAATTGATCTAAAATGCAAACGATTTTATTTTTCCCTCAAGAGAGCCACAAACTATTAAAGTTTTTTATAGCCCTTATTAAAAATTAAATATAAGTCATTATTCGTACGAAATGGCATTTATGTTGAAGGACTTCTGAATGAGAATTTTTATTTTGTTTTTTTAAACTTTTCCCTTATATTCAAGGATTTTATTTCATTAAAGCATTACAGAAATATGAAACATCATAATTCCACGTTTTCAGAGTACCAATGGCAACAGCGGAAAATCACCGATGGGAATACGAAAACCGCCTCAGGAAATTAGAAACTCTGAAGGGGCATTAAAAAGAACGCTCTCATGCAAACAGACGATTTTCTCCTGTCGAAAATCGGGAACACTTGCCTGTTACATAGTCTACGCTAATTAGCCGGCTCGTGTCGCGGACAAAAGCGGGAAAAAATCGAGATTCCGGACAAGGCACGGTTGAGTGATAAATTTGATGCCGTATCGCATTTTTGCGATTGTTCGAAATTGGGAAATTCAGGAAAACAAGTGTTGGTCACGAAATGGGTGCGGCGAGAACACGAATGACGCCATTTTTTATTCCGAATAAACATTCTTATTTTGATTTGGTCTCGCCATTTCGCGTGCTTGATGACTTTTTTTTTTTTCAAAGACTCATTCTACATAATATCCGGGAGTTTGGTGGTAAAAATATCACATTACAATTTGAATCCGTAAAACAGCAAAACAAATTTGATAAATGAGCTGACATTTTTCAGTTATACGAAGAGCCTTTAAAGAAATTTTTGATGAATATTCTTTTTATTTACTCGCCGAACTCAACTTTTAAAGACGAGATTTTCTAGATTTAAAACTAGCACATTCTCTAGATTAGTTAGTTTAAAAAGTTTTTAACTTATTATAACATAAATTACTTTAAAATAAATTAGGTGAAACAAAAATTTTTTGACAAACAGGATGTTCATTTTCGCGAAATTATTTTACCCAACAAATACTTCAACATTCCCCGGTGACCATTTAATTAGTTTAATTATTTGATTTATAAGTTTAGAAACGTGAATTAATTTATATAAAAATGAAACTAACACATTTTTCCAATCTGTAATTTGTGAAATGAAAAATTAAAAAAGGGAAGAAATACTATCACTATTTTTACGTATAACTAAATAACTTGTGCTTAAACTAATACTAGGTAAAATCATTATTTGGTTAGTACATTTCTATGGAAAAAAATTCCTTAATTTAGTTTAATTAGTAATATTCATTACAGTTTAAAAATAAAATTAATCTAGTTTAAATGGTTTAAAGGCGATTCAACTAGAAGCTATTCTTTCTGAAGAGGATTATGGTGACCTATGGATCTTGTCTGACAGCCGTAGCTCTCTCCACCATCTTAGTAATTGGCTTCTTGTAGGCGACAAGATCAGCAACTCTATCCTGCTTAAATTAAAACTCATTTCACTTAATCATGATGTTCACTTGCAATGGATACCTTCACATGTGAATCTCCACGGGAATGAAATGGCCGATAATCTTGCTAAGGAGGGTTGCAGGATTTCAAATACTCCCTCTTCCACACTTACTTTTCTGGAGTTATACTCCCAGGAAAAATCAAAAATCTCGGAGGAGTGGAAAACACCCCCACCCATAATTGGTACAAGGGATCAAAACCGGGTTTGTCCCTTGACCTCCCGTGTGACAGACGTACCCGGACTGTTCTCTCAAGACTTTCTAGCGGTCATATTAAGTGCCTCACTTTCAACGAGGGCAGGAAAACTTTCGTCACCTGCACCAAGTGCCAAAATCATCAGGCTTCTCCTGAGCATCTTTTGGATTGCATGGGTCTCTCTAGGGAGGATCTCTTTAGCAATCCTCTTTTAGTCTTCGACTTCCTTACAGTCAACGAACTCGTGGATCTAGTCTGACTCCGTCAGACATGGAGGATAAGCAACAACAACAACAACAACAAAGGCGATTCATTGATGTTATTTACGTTTTTACTGATCATATATTCTATTTAAAAGCTTTAACTACTTGAATCATCGTTTTTCAACGGTAGCTGAAGCAGAAAGTGTATAAATCACAGGATTTACAAAACAGCTTTAAATTTTAAGAGTCATTGAAAAATAATAATAATTGAAACATGACATTTGTAATAATGCAATGAAGTACAATAATAATGCTAATTCGCGTATAAGAAGATTAGTTGCATGTACTCTTTCCAATGGGTTCTATTTTTAATCGGACAATAAATTTCTAGTTAACATCTGACTTAACGCATAGTTGTTTTGTTTATATTTTATCAGGGGAATACCCTTATACCTTATAACTTCAGGTATTTCTTCTATTCAAGAATATTTTCTTATTTGAAGACAGTAACTTATATAGATATTATTTCATCTCCATTCATTCTCATATAATCTTTTTCCTATCTTACTTTATCTTTAATTATATCAAGAAAATAAAAAAATTAAATCAGAGTGAAAATATGAAGCTGTATAATTTGAACTATACAAGTGTACACATTACGACATATATATTAAATTCTAATCTAAATAAATTTTATAAATGTTATAAAACAATGCTTTGCATTATGAAAAATTTCTTTAGTTATTGAATATTAAATATTGTATCCAAGGCTCCTATCATTCATATTTCAATCTTTTTTCGAAAGACGATATAACGGAAAAGGCAAAAACGCATTCTCTGAAGAGGAAAAAAAAAACAATAGTTTTTCAAAAATAGAAAGAATATAGTAAATATTGTAACGAATAAGGAGTGTTACATTGTGGAAATATAGAAAGCAAAGAGATTCCGTAGCGGTAAATATTTTTTTACGCATAGATGACAATTTATTCGATTATTTCTCTAATTTATTCACTTTGAACGTAGATTCTCCTTAAGTTCATAAAATTATGAACTTAAATTATCTATTTTTTGGTTACATTTTTCGGATTTTATTTAATGCACATATTTAAAATATTGGAAAGAATTCTAATATATGTAAAGAAAGTCAAATATAAATAATATAAAAGAAATTTAAAATACAAGAATATAATGCAATATTCTTTCAGACTTTTTTCCGTTGCATTTTGTGGATTTTATTAGGAAATACTTCACAATTTGGAAAATAAAATGGATCAAATGCTAGTTAATGGAACGTTTATTAATTAATTTTTTTATGTCTTCCGTCCGTTTTTGTTAGATTGTAGATTGTAAAGTTTTTTAATTACTCATAGTATGATTTAATTCAGAGAAACTGCTAATTAATCATATTGAGTACATACAGCATAAAATACAGGAGTACATCGTATTTCAATCTGCTTTCAACATTTTGTGCATTTCATTAGAAATCTATAATACTCAGTACGGTAATTTATTAGTACGATAAATTCTTAACTCGTAAATTATTATGATTCGGCACAATAATTTACGCTTTTCAGACATAACAAATAAATTATTGTTCAGTGTTTTTACCGTGTTTTTCACAAACTTGTGATTTTTTATATAACTCAAACGGTAATCTACATTGTACTATCCTCAATGTCTTGCTTTCCAAGAGAGCTTTTTTCTCATTAGGGTTTCATTCACGAATCGCAAAACAGAATCTTGGAAAACTCTCAAGCACTTACATTTACAGGTGTGTATGCTTTAAAGAAGATAGTCTCCATCTCCTTGCTTATCATAAATAAGAGTCAGAATTACGCAGCTCCTATTAAAAGGCTTGGAAATTCATCCCGGACACTGTTTAATCAGGGAAGACTGGTAGTACAGCAATTGTAGTTTTTGCATGATTATCTTTCAGAATGGTGTTTAGAATTTTTGACGATTTCTTTACTTGCGACACGGGAATGTAACTAACTATGCCATGGTGATACATCTTTAAAATGTCCTTCCAGAAAGTAAAGTAAAGGGTATGTTTAAATTCCTCTTAATAAAATCCAGTTTTTAGGATATTCACTAAGCTGCACTTATAGTCTTCTCATTGTTATTCAACAAGGGCTAAGATGTATCCATCGAGCGTCATTGTAAAAAGAGCAGTCCACTGGTTTTTCTCCATAAAAATGTTCTTACTTTAAATGTATTTTTTTTTATATGATAGTTGTATAAATCAGTCGATAGACCTTCGTTCACGCCATCTAGAGGAAACGAATTCGATTCTGGGACCGGCTAAACACCACCGTGTTCGCTAATAGTAACTGAGGCACGTTAAATATGTTGAGGTTACAAAGTCCCCCAAGTTCACATCGAAATGAATACCTTTGGGGGTGCCATACAAAGGTCTAGAGATTTCTTGGTCTTTGCTTTAAAAACAGAAGATTCACCATTCGTTTGTAGTGCTGCCATCTA
Organism: Latrodectus hesperus; assembly: GCA_037975125.1. Classification (NCBI taxonomy): domain Eukaryota; kingdom Metazoa; phylum Arthropoda; class Arachnida; order Araneae; family Theridiidae; genus Latrodectus; species Latrodectus hesperus. The sequence goes on along the minus strand of JAJQOW010000017.1, from coordinate 4,921,023 downwards.
GTGTCGTCTGAGCGAAGAAGACATGAACTCTTCAGACTTGACAAAAAGTTATACACTCTGGCAAGCGTAGAAAATGTCATTATTGAGAACTTGACAGGATTTGGGTTGGTATAAATGCTAAATAAATAGTAGCAGAGGCGCCTTAATCCCCAAATACCTGTATACAAAGACAAAACCAAAAAATGATAATTTTATCATTGAACATAATTATTACTAAGCACCAATAAAAGTCCAATCTTCCACTAGGAATGTGCTTGGACAAAGGTAATCTGTCAGTTTAAAAAAATATTTTCACAGTTAAAATGTACTAAATGTATTATATTTTAAATTATTGTGACTGGTTTTTATGAGACTACCTTCTAGAAACAAACACAATGAAAGTTATTTGTATAAGCCAATTTAATACAGTCACACTCATTTCAGCAAATCTTAATCTAATGCGGATCTTGAATCCGACCAAAAAAAAATGTCTCATCTAATACAAAAAGTGTTAAGTACAACCCGACCATCAACTTCTTTTATTTGATGTCATGATCATCAAGTGATTCCAATAAAACTATTAAACACGTGCTGCTTTGTTTGAATCCATCGACTTTAAATTATGATCAGATACTTTCCTAACATCCCGATAAAAATCTCCCTGAAGTCCAGCACATAAAACAAATTTTTCACTTCGCCAAACTTGGCGAGATATCAGCTTATATCTCAAGAACATTCTTTTCATGCTAAAGAATGGGATATTTGAAATTTCGCAGATGTTGTTATTGGGTTCAAAACATTCTTTTATAGCCTTCTGCTGGTTCAGAAATTTCCTTCATGTCTGTTGCGATACGATAACGACCGAATGTTTTATGGTTTAGGAGTTGTTACTTTTCTTTATCCATAAAGTAGCGTCAATTTATCCAAATACTTTAATCGATTTATTTTGTTATTTTAATCTCAACTTATATTTGAGAGGTATAAAAGACGCTTTTATACAAGATGAGCTACTTCAGTAAGATTTGAACTTCGAAAAGGTTAATGTTGAGCAGAAGTATACAATTTTTGAAATTGAATAATTAAAGAATCAAATATTATTTTTAATAACTGTTTCAAGCTTCGATCAATCTTAATTTTGAACAATGAAATGTGCGTGTCTAAAATAAATGTAATATTATGCATTAGAATATACAAAGAATTTTGTGCGTGAGACGTATTATATATATATATATATATATATATATATATATATATATATATATATATATATATATATATATATATATATATATATATATATATATATATATATATATTTGGCATAATTTATTTTATCAATAGTTCTACATGTGATAAGTTGAAAAGTTATAATAATTAATTAAATAAACTTTTATCCAAAAATTACAATAATGAAATAAAAGTAAACAAATTCAAATAATTCATGTTAAAGCAAACATTTTAGTTTTAGGAATTCAACGAAGGAACTCTAGCAATTTAATAGTAACAAAAATTAGCAAACATTAGCATTACAAAAAACGTTAGCAAACATGAGGAATTTAACAGGGACATTTAAAACTTTTTTCTGTTAGAATGTTTACTATTGGGTACAATCTATACATACAATATTCCATTATGTAATTTTTTGTGTAGTACAAGATCCACCAGGAAAAACAATTTTCTATGAAGAAAAAAGATATAACTGAAGAATATACTTTCTAATACAATCTTATGATTGTTACCACAAAAACTATTAATAAATTACGCTATCTTGATACCATTTAATTTTAGTTCATCAGTTCGAGTTTTCTACTCTAAGCGTTTGTGAAGCTGTTTTTCACAGGCACGAAATCCTGTAAATTGAAGGCCTCGGTCAATTTAAACATCGTGTGCATAAAATGAAATAAACTTACTAAACGCTGTAATTCTAGGTTTCACACAAATACCTGTATTACATTAGAAATGTATTAAACTGGTAGTGTTATTATTTAGATATTTCTAGACGAAAATAAAGGAAAACACTTCAGAATTAAATCTTGTAAGCAATATTTCATAGACATTTATTGTTTCAGAATATACATGATCTTAGAACTGTTTTCCAGTTAAATGAAAGTGAGCAATTCCTTTATATGAGCCAACTGCCACATTTTCCATTTGGAACAAGCAACCACCGTGAAATTACCAACTAAAGTTCCAGTTACTCAGCGTATCTGAAGTTTATCTCTCCACGCGGGGCTCTGTTAATAGAATACTAGAGCACCTGCTAAATAGAACGTTCAAACCTTCCCATTTCTCTATTCTTACTTCACTCACGTTTTCCAAGCTCCACCCCTATCGGAAAGAAATCTTGAAAGAATAAGATAACTATTTTTTTTCAAGGTTTATTCTAATTTCATATAAAAGAGAAACTTGGTTCCATTTTCATTCGAAGGTGAAATTAAGAGCCAGCAAAAACGATAAGAACGTGTTATGGTTTCATAAACGCGTCAAAAAGAAATCATGGACACCTTTGTGCAAATCATTTTGAAAATAAATATGAAATTATGGTCTCCTAATATTTTGACAGGAGTGAATATTTTTATGGGGTATCTGTCGAGACGCTATTGAATTTATGTTCAGTAGTTTTCGCGCATGAAATGGTAGAGTGAAATAAACATTTCAAATATCCCTTCCATTTATGTGAATGAGCGTCATAATTTCTGCGAAAAGAAGTTTAATGCCTTGGAAATGTGCTACTTGGCATTAAGAGTATTCTTGGGTTAAGATTATACTAAAATGCCGTAAGTCTCTAAGCATCTTATATGCTTCTTGGCTATTCATTTCAAAAATTGCACTCCCAATTTAATAAAATTCTTCTCAAAAGATTTTATTTTAATAAATTTTTCAAATAAACAGAACCCTCTCTTTTCTGAAATGAAATGCATAAAGTATTTAATTTCTTTTCATTTAAATAGACTTAAGTAAATTGTTTAAATTAACTAGATTTATTTAATTTTAGTAAAGATTTTTAGGAAAAATTCTGGATTCGTTTAACTAGAAATCTACTGAAATCTGGCTGAAAAGAGTTTTTTTAAATACTTTTAAGCTGTTAAAAGGTTTCTCCTAGGTGTTTACATTTCCGAAACTTGACGCGCGCGTTACCATTAAGCTAGTGTAAGACTACAATGAATGATGTACATAAAAAAAAGCTTCAAATATTGCTTTTTTCATGGAAACTTATAAACTTATAAATAGAGTACAACGTCGTCACACTGTCATAGTTTGAATATTACCAACAATGGCCAGTTTTTGGATTTGTGATTATTTTCAAATGTATTGTAATATTTTTACTTTGGATTTTCAGAATCGAGATTGTTAAAAAAATTGAGATTATTTACCGTTAATTTGTTGGGCTTAAAGATTCTTTGCTAGAAAAAGGATGATGATTTTTTAAGTTTCGACATCGTATAAAGTAACCAAGGTAAAAAATTACGAGATACAGGATTTTGGTGGACTTCTCAAGTTAGAAAAATGTGATATCCCGAAGAATCATCTTCTTATCGTTATGTATGTAAGTGATATTCCAGAACACAATTCAGATGAACCATCCATCGCTATTATATCTACTCTTTCAAAATATCCTTGACTGCCACATATCACTAAAATATTAACAAATAATGAACCAAATCTAAGTGGTTTGCAAAAATTAAACGGTTGGTATGGAACAGTTAAATACACAAAAATATTCTTTCCTCTATTAAAAAATATCACAAAGTAGTACAAGGATTTCTTTTCCAACGGCGGGCACACATGGGTGACGAACCCTATGCCACAACAAGGCTAGAAACTGCTTCTCATTTGTGGTTACCCAGCGAGCACCTGTGAACCAAGTCACGGAGGCGAGTAGCGTTACACGCGCCATACCACCACAAACCCGTTTATAGGGCGAGCCACATTCATATAACAACCCAGAAGAAAGGACAGAGAGAACAGAGAAGGAAAGAAACATCCATGCCCGAACCGGAATTCGAATCCGGGACCAACTGCTCAATCAACATACAAATATTTTCAATTTGATTTTAAATGCAAACTGAATGCTTAGAAAAACGGATGTTTGATTGTATATAGTGGGGATGATTTGTTTTCGATAGAAAGCTATTCATCATTTATTAGTAAATTAGAATACAGGGCCATGAGATTTTGTTCAATATTATTTTGAATTACAAATTTAATCATTCTGATTAACACATACACCTAGCAATAAAAAATATAACTATAAATGAGCTCATATACATTTTTTTCAAATGGTGAGCACAAGAGGGTTGAACCCTATGCTACAACAAGGCCAAAGATTGCTACTCATTTGTCGTTACCCAGAGGGCACCTGTGAACCAAGTCACGGAAGTGGGTAGCGTTACCCGCGCCTTACCCGCACAAACCCGTTTATAGGGCGGGCCACATTCATACAACAACCCAGAAGAAAGGACAGAGAGAACAGAGAAGGAAAGTAACATCCATGCCCCAACTGGGATTCGAATCCGGGACCAACTGCTCAGGAGTCAGAAACGCTAACCATTCAGCCAATCGGTCGGCAATTGTGAAATGTAAATTCCTGTTTTCCCAGATCAGGCAAACTTTTTTTACCTATTCATCAAATCGATTCATTTTGTTCTAGTGTAACCACAAACCCGTTTATAGGGTGGGCCATATTCATACAACAACACAGAAGAAAGGACAGAGAAATACAGAGAGAACAGAGAAGGAAAGAAACATTCATGCCCGAACTGGGATGCGAAACCGGGACCAACACCTCAGGAGTCAGGAACGCTAACCACTCAACCATCGGTCGGCAGTACAAGGATAAACCCACAGAAATTGTTAATGAATAAGAGTGCGATATGATGCTGAAAAAAGTTTTGTATATGAATTTTTTTAATGTTGTTTAAATCTAAGCAATATTGTAAAAGTTTACATTTTGAAACTGTTTTTTGTTTAAAAAAACTATCAAGGGCATTGATATTAAAATAATGAAATTGAAGATTAAAAAATTTATAAAGAGAGATAGAGAGGAAGATGTCCATATATATATATATATATATATATATATATATATATATATATATATATATATATATATATATATATATAGTTAATAGTATAATTTATAAAATATGCAAAGAATATAACATAATGAGATAAAATACAATGAAAAATGCCAAATAGAAAATAATACATTGAAAAATTAGAATATCAGATGGAAGACAACATATTGAAATATTAAATGGAAAACGATATATTGAAATATCAAATGGAAAATAACACATTGAAAAAATACAATGAAAATAATTACATTGATTATAATTACAAAAAATTAAAAATACAATGAAAATAATTACATTTTGTATTCTTGAGCTTTTAGCTATACTTCTGATTTTGCATTTATATATATATATATATATATATATATATATATATATATATATATATATATATATATATATATATATATATATATATATATATATATATATATATATATATATATTGTTGTTTATGCTGAAAACAAAAGTTTATTACATAAGTATTCCTATTCAAAAGTGAGGATTACTCTTCGATTGAGGCTTATAAAGGTATAAGACTCTTTTTAAATACGATTTTATAAATGAAGATCCCAAAATTATTTTTTATCGCATTTTATTTTCAATCGCATCTAAATGTCCCAATCAATTCTGAACAATAATTAACAAATTATGTTCGTAAAAACTTAAACATCTCAATTAGCAATTTCTCTTATTGAGTCTTTAAAACCACTTTTTGTAAACCATGGACTAAAAATGTAGGAGGGGATTAAAGAATAGAAAACAAACACTATCCTTAATTTCCCATTAAAAACTTCAAAGAAACATAAATTCAACTGAAAAAAACCCACAAAATTAAATCCCTGTCATTCAAAGTAGTCATTATCGCTAAGCAAAAGCTTTTAGTTTAATCAGGAAAATTTTTACGGCCTCTTTAGAAAATCTTAAATTGTGGAAAGCTTAACTGCCTCATTTTTTATTCCAGGAGGCAACTTTGCTAAACCAATCATTTACTTTGAAACACTCTCTTCTTTTCAGCGGTCACGTAAAAATCACGAGGGAATAAAGTCTTACCGTCTGGGAATTCGGTGGATCACGTACATACGGGACTTTCTTCATGACTTTAGAGGGTTATATTTGCCAGTTATTAAACCGGAGACAGGGAAAACAAAAACTTTCTTACTTACTAAGCTTGTGTTTATAGGATGCAGAGGTAACAATATTTATAACACAAATCCTTATTTGTCTATTTTATAATATATAGAATAATTAATTTAAACAATAATACCATAATAATAATGAAAACAGTAGAAAGAGAAATATTGTTGAAATGTTTCTCTTACTTATACTAATTTTGAATATCTGGTATGAAAAAGATTGAAGAGTGGAGGAAACTGTGTGGTGAATGGGACAAAAGATCCCATTCGAGTCCCTGCAAAGTCCAGCTGGTGAATATAGAGGCGTAGTTTTGTATTATCTTGATGGAACGGTACTTTCTTCCACCCCGACTTAGTTTGACTTTTGGATTTGATATCAGAATCAAGACTGACAAGCATCTCACTATACATCTTACTGTCGATGGTTTTAACTTTTTCCAGATACTCTTTGTGGTCAATAATCACGGCAATCTCACCAGATACGAACCATGATCTTTTTGTTAGTCAAATTACGCTTTGAGAAGCTACAGACTGGCTCAACGTTAGCAGATAAACCTCTTCTTCGGGTTTTTGTTGTTGAAGTAAAACCATTTTTCATCATAAGTGATGATCGGGTCTAGAATTTTCTCTTTATATCCAAGCAGATTAGTACAGATCCTTATCTGCTTGAGTGGACTTAAGAGGCACCCAAGGATTGAACTGGTACGTCACGTTTATGGCATGCATATTCCGACTAACAGACACAACACTGATGTCTAACACCTTAGATATCTCTCGAGTGGTCGAGTTTTCATCCACAAGTTCTCAGTGACGAGTCTTCCCCATCAGTACGGCAGATGGAGCACTGTGCTTCATGCATGTTATTGTTCTTGAATTTTTGATACCATACCATACGATACAACAACAACAGTATCTGGGACATTGAAGCCTAGTGGTTAGGGTACCGGCCTTCCATCCAGAAGGGCTGGGGTTGATTCTTAATGCTGCCAAAGATCCACCAAATGCATACGTATTTGGAGGATCTTTGGCATCATTGAGAATATGTGCTCATTAAATCTGTGGAATCGAAAGTAATAGGGTCGATCACTGAGCAATTGCCATGGGTGCAATGGTCTGGAGAAAATTTTCTCCCCCTCCAGATGAAATGTCAAAATTGAGGGAGTGGATCCTCTGTAGGTGCTATCTATCGGAGAATTTTCAAAAAAAAAAAAAAAAAGAGCAAATACGTACTTTTACCTTCGTGGTGCTCTGACTGAAACGAAAGACGCTCCCTATAGACTTAAATTCGCATAGCCAAGGCATGGCTAGTTTGGCTTGTCCAAGTGTCATAAGTAACAACAACAATAGTATCTAAGGCTGTACACATAATTTGGTGACATTCTGTAGGTGACTCTTGCAATAAAATCGGAAATAAATTACGTTTTTACAGATCTCACGATACAGTGTTATAAAGCAAGTTTTCTTTCAAAAATACCAAAACATCTTCTGACGAAATATAAACGAACACTACAATGTTAACTGTTTGGTCAGATGATATTAGAGGACGGGGCAGAAAACTTTCGTTACAATTCGATATGTTGAAACAAATCAATGATAATGTTTATCGTATATATAGGAGTAATAAATAGGGGACGTAATTGTAGTCCAAAATCTTTCATGAATGCTATAAACTGTAAGTAACACCTACGCCCACCCACCCACCCACACTAGTGATTGTCAAAATAATAGAAACGCCTTAAATGAAACAAATATAAATAAAGTATATATTTAATTTTAAAAATGCTTACCGGTTAAAGAAATAAAAACTGATTGCCGTAAAAGGAATTGCGTTGTGTCAGAGTCATTACTAACTCCTCCATTCAACTGATTTTGCGAAAATTTTTAAAATATTACGTCTTCATTTAATTCCGATTTATTTTAAATGATATTAAAATACAATCGAGAAATATCATAGCCACTTATACATGCAATTAATATTAAATTTTTCACTGCAGTTTGCGAATATAATGTACTCAAATGTTAGAAAGGAATTCACGCATGTTCCTGATTCACTTTCTAGTCTGTTGCCAAATTAAGTCCAGAAAAGCGTAGCTTGAATCACCCTCCCTTATCGCAAAATGTCATTTTCACTGTCGCTTCTAACAACGTCTTCCAAATTGGAACCGGCAGAAATCTTGAAGCACGATTTCAATCCGGGAAAGTGGCTCTTTATCAAAAGGATTCCTCCAGCACAGAGATATAAATTTTAACAACTGGAGCTTCACGGCAATCTTTACTTGCGTAGAAGGATGCGTCATTAGCAAAGTCTTATCTCCGTTTTCCAACAGAATTCCTTGTCCCATATTCTCTAATATTTGTTCTGCTAAGATAATGCCACCTTTGATGTCAGAAATGATTTCAAACGTTTTAATGTTGCATTTTAAAGCACAGTTTGTATTTAGTATATTTTTAATAGAAGCGAGAATCATTTCACCTTTATAATTAACATTTTTTTAAAGTAGAATGCAATATCATGAAATCTTCGAAACGTGAATTATAAAATTACAAATCTTGTCGAATTTTAAAGCATGAATCTATGTTAAGTTAATTTCTATGAACTTCTTAAATGATTAACTTATTACATTAAATGGCTTCAAATTTATGTTTTAATTTATAATTTAAAAGAAATCTAGTTGGCTTAAAATTTCAATCACCAGTTGTATTCTCATAGTATTGTGACAATTAAGATTTAATCTCTTTTAATTTCGCATATACTCTTTTGAGTATAATTATCTTCTTTAAAAGTTAACAATGAAATAAATTATATACACTTATTACAAATTATTATTTTTTTCATATATAGAAATCAATCTGGTGTACCTGATGTATTTTGATTTCATATCCATTTTAATAACGTTTGAAGCTGGTTTGTTGAACTGATTTTAACCAATCCTAATTTTTTTCTATTGAATCAGCCTACTTCCTTCAACCTAGCCCTGAGTTGGGTTCTACCATCAATAGAAACTGACAGATGACAGTATTCGCGTAATTTTAGAATCAGGGATCCAGCAGAAAACCCTTAATAATAACCAGTCATAAGTGGGTGTGTGGCTGCATTTTTTATAATAAATTATTAGAGTTTCATTCGATAATATAACTACAAAAGTGTCCTGTGCTTTTGTAAAATGACGTGAACATTTGTCTATTTAAACTATTTCTCTTTGCGTACATATATATCTATTATGACTTTCACTTAGTTTAGAATTGTACCACAAAAAATCGCAATTTTTTATTGAAACCTTGAAAAGTTTTATACTTATAAGTATTGCGACATTCAAAATAATTATTTTTTAAAATATTGTTGAAAAGAAATTAAATTTAATAATTATAGTATAGAATTAAAAACGAGAGTAAAACGACCCTGTTTCATAGTTTGTGATTAGGAGCAGTAACATATTAATTCCTTTTTATACTCAATAAAAATTGAAATAAAATGAGATTTTGAAATATCTCTTGCAGGAGTTATACAAATCTGCATTTTACAGATTAAATAAAAGTATTTAAATTTCTAGCATATTACTTTCCTTATATAAGCATATTATATAAGAATCCTTACTTTTATTTTATTTTCACGTATATGTTTGTGAAATATTAAAATATTAAATTGTTACTGCACATAATAGTAACTGAAACAAAACAAAATTTTTATAATAATTTATAAATTAAGAGAAATATTAATTAATATTAATAAATCATGGTACTTTATTGCTTTATAAAATGTTGCCTTTTAAATAATTTTTTTAGGTTCCCTAATACATTTTTACAAAATTTAAAAAACAAAATATTAAATTTATAAAATAATTAAAGGTATAAAGTAGTTATTAAATTCAATGTAAACTAATTATTGAGAAAAATTATTGCCATAAAATTCATTCAACAGAAAGCGGTACATTGAATGTTACAATGAACATTGTGAGAAAGGATGATTGGTTTAAATTCATTGAACGAAGATAGAACATTATTAGGAATTCTATTCACAAATGTGATTTGAAAACAACATATTGAAGAGCAATGTAAATATCTAGCTTCAGAAAGAGAGCATTTTACGGTTAAATGGAAGATGCAGCTGAAATAAAAGGAGTCGCCGAAAAGTTTATGACCTTTTTACTAATCAGCTGCTTCTAAAATTATAATTTTTGAAATATTTATTCATCTTCCATGATAGATTTTTCAGTTTTCAATATTTTATTAACTTTTATCGACCTACTCAATATTTTCCTCTTTCATGTAAGATACCGAATTTACAAATCAAAGTTTTAAATTAAAAATGTCTTAATTGTTAAGTTTCAAAAAAGATCATAGCAACTGAATCTATTTCTTTATAATAATTTACTGTATTAATTTTTTTTATAAAAAGTGACTTATCATTGAGATTTTTAAACAGTCAACCAATAAAGATTAGAAGAATACACACTTAGAGAAGAAAAGTGATTTTCTTTTCGGTTGATTACGGGGATACAAGCATACGAAAAAGAACAAGTTCATGCATAATATAATGAAAATGTGCAGATAAATGGAAAAATACTTGCATGCTTTCGAAATAAGTTTATTTTTTTCATATCTATAACACCAACCAGATTTCATTAATAGTTATTACTTTCGTTAGAACGCCAATTTTCTCTTTAGTTCATGGATTTAAAAAAAGGTATACGATACAGTTTCACATTAAAAATAATGACTACACCATCTAGTAAACATTCATCGAATTTATTTACTTGAGAAAAAGCTGTTAGTATGAAGATTTATTTTAATTTAGAAAAGAGTTATGATATAAAATTAAGATAATATATAGAAGAGAATGTTGACTTGTTAAATAGCAAGTTTAACTTTAATTAACTTTATATATTTAACTGAAGCTAATACTGACAACGTATTGACTGCATAGATACGGTGTGTGAATGAAATTAAGTAATTGGCGATGGAATCGAAGTTATTTTTGTGGAAAAAAGAAGTCATTACTATAAAAGTAACATCAGATAATACAAGGATATTTCTTTAATCAGAAAGATTATTTATACATAATTAATTAAATGAAGACTTTTTTGCATGAATACGTTCTATATTGGAAGAGAAGTAGAAACAAATATCATGCTTAAATTGAATGGAAAAGGTATTCTATTACCAAGTAAACAAAACGAACAAAACTTAACACAAATGCAGTTTAAAATATAAATTTAAACTAAATCACTGTTGCAAATTTAATTTCATTTGTATGCATTCCTGGAATTTACATTCAGTATTGAAAAACTTTGGAAATAAGAATTGATATGAAAGTAATAAGATTTAAAGGATGCATTTCTTTACACAAACAATAGTAAAAAAATCATCTCTATATATATATCCTATACAACTATCTTATTTAAATCATTTCTAATTCATTAAACTGTCAAGAGCAAAGGAAAAGAACGAGAAGAATGCTTAAGGAGAAAAGAATTGCTTGAGAAAACAATGCTTAAGAAACAAAATTTGTATTTCCAAAAATCTATCAGGTATTGTCTTCGCGTGAAATACTAAAACAGATGATAATATATTATTTTTTAATATCGTTTTTTCACAAACTCTTAAAATAAACTAAAAACATTAATGACTTGAAGTTTTCGGTAAAATAAATGGAAAGTTAAATTGAAACTTTTAGAAGTGGAATAACTGAATGTGTCAAGGAAAAAACGTTTGTTGATCAAATGTTTCTGCAGATCTCGGGTATCGTTTTTCCGTTTTTAATTTCTAAATTTCAAAGAAATAATTTTGCTTTGTACTTATGTTGTAACAGTGGAATTATTAGAGACTTAAGAAATGAAGCATTTTGTTTTAAATTTATTAAAGACAATAAAATGAAAGTGGTTCTAAAAAATAAATTTCTAAAATAAAAATTTTAAAGTAACGGCAATTATTTTTCTTTATTAAAAATCAAATTACAAAGGGCTTTTATTCAGTTTAAAAATTGCTTCGAAAAATATAGCAATAATATTTTATAATCATTTTGATAATAAAGAATTTGTAACCTGATATTATTAATTTATATGCATGCAACATATAGTAGAACTAACAGGATGGAACTAGATACATACTATGTACATATAGTATATAGTATCTGGTTCAATCCTATTATATCTCCTTAATTTTGAAATGTTCATGTTTTTAACCATAAAAATATGATACAGTAACGATAAAGTTACTCTAAGTGCATAAACGTAGAGGACTAGCAAAGCCTCTGTTTTTGTGAAACGAAGAAGTTACCGAAGAAAGATGCGACTCAATCTTTTTGTCATCAATTGACACACCATAAAAAAACATAACATAGCATTCTCAAGATAAATTGACTTATGGTGTACTAAATTCTTACTCTAAATTTCCCATATTGAATAATAAGGTTAGTCTGTAACATTCACTTTGTATCAATTATTTCAATAAGAAATTCTGATTGACAAATTTAAAATGAAATAAATCTTCATAATAATGCAAATGGAACTATATTTTTCAGACAATGTATATATATATATATATGTATATATATACATCACTTTTTGTGAAGAAAAGATGTGAACAAGTCACAAAATTAATCATGTGAAAAAAATGGATTCAACATTTTCTCAAAGGAATTAATAACTTATAAATAACAAGGAACCCCATAGTAAACTATTATGTGACTATATTAACTAACACTCAATTCGCTTCTTATCAACAGTGTAAATACTATTAATAATAACATATTCAGTTGACGTTTGATAATTTCTTTCTTTTGTGTATAAGATATAATTTTTTTAGCTCATTGTAAATCTGTATCTTAAAACCTGAATTTTCAAAATCAGTTTAATATAAAAATCGCATTTATAATCTTCATTGAAACTTATGCGTTACCATGGGTGTAATTATCTGGAGAAAATTTCTTCCCTTTCCAGGTCAATATCAAAATTGAGGGAGGGATTCTCTGGTGGTGCCATCTATCGGAGGAGCTTAGAGCAAAGTCGTACTTTCACCTTAGTGGTGCTCTAGTTAAACGAAAGACGCACCCTACTGACTTAAATTCGCATAGCCAACGATATAGCGAGCTTGGCTTGTCCAAGTGTCATAAGTAACAACAACAACAACAACTTATGTTTATGAAGTCCTGGTATTGAGGCCAAATATCAATCAAATGTATATTAATCCTTGAACTTTATATAGTTCTAAAAATATATGATTTCATCTACAATAATGGTAAGAGTGTAATAATCCACTATAAAATAATTGAATTTTTATTTATTCAAAATTATTCACAAAGATTAGAAATAATTTTTAAATTGAAATAATAAACGAAAGATTTTATGGGATTTGTAAAGATCTCACTCCTTTTTATAAATGGACCTTGTGTACAAAGTCAAAATTATGAGGACTTTTTCGGTAACTATATAACAAAAAGAAATAAAAAAAGTCTGAAGAAAATCAAGTGAGTGTTAATAATACTAAAGTGAAAATTTAAAAAAATTAGAAATTGCGGTTTAGGGAGACGAATGCTTGGAAGAAAAACACGATACAAAAAAACAAGGTTTATAAAAAATCTGTGATATTCTAGGAAGAATTTCTTAAAAATCAAAGTTTATTAGTTTTGAAAACATTTAACATATTCTATTTAGAATAACGTTTTAAAACTGCTATATTTATGCAACTTTGATATTGATGCTTACGATTATCTATTAAAATATTAATGGGAAATAATCCTCTATTGACTAATATTTCTTTGGAATTAGAATTAAAATTAGTAATCAATATTAATTCAGGAAATCTAGATAAAAATTCCCAATTAGAAAATTCAATTTTACAAAAAAAAAAGAATTATTTTATATTACTCATTAAATTTTATTTTATTTTATTTCTGTTGCCATAGAAATCTGCAGATATCTTAACGAATCTTGTTGCCATGGAAACTTTGAATCAAGCTAATTATTTGAGTTCTTTTTTTGGATATATATTGAATTTAATCTTATTTTTTAGATACAGTTTCCATTTTCATTTTGTAAAACAAAGGAGACGCTCTTAGCAAGATGAGTTCTCTTAATGCAAGGTTTTAGAATATAAATTGATTTTCAGGCTGGAACACTCAAACTATTCCTCGTTTTGAAAAAAAGAAAACATTATTTGTGAGGTAGAGTGAAAATGCGATGCAGAAATGAACAGGAGTTTTTTAAAACTAAGGCTTAATATATAAATTGATTTTTAACCATAATGACTAAATAATTAAAATAAAAATATTAGAAATGAAATGATTATAAATATTTATTGAAAAAAGAGAGAAATAATTTTTCAAATTTTTATTTTTTACAATTATTTTTATTAAATTATGCTATTTGTCGGTCATTAACTACATTATTTCAAAACAATGATTGTGCATTTAACAATCATTGGAAAAAATATTCAAAATAAATTTTGTTTCTTTACTTACTGTACCACACATAATTTATATTTGTCAAAACAAAAAAAAAAATACTTGCTTATGAAAATAAATCCCATGCTTTTTTTTAATATAATTGTATGTTTTGTTCGAAATAATATAAAGCAAGCAAATTATAGTAACAATATACACACATAAATAATAATAATAGATAAACTGTTTATAATATTCTGTGAACTCACTTCTGGTTCGACATCTGAAAAATTAACACTTGAAACGAATTCTCTTAAGAACTTGTCTAATTCTCTACCTTCAATAAAGCCGTTTCCTGTAATAAAAAGAAGAAAAATCAAAAATCTTAAATATACTTCAAATAATTTTAAAATTATTAAACACAAAACAAATAAAATTCGAAATTAATCTTTTCAAAATTCTAAATCCATGAGAAAATAATACTGCACGTAAGGATGATGATTAAAGACATAAGCAAGCAGAAAACCTATGACTTGATTTTTGAAAAATGTATTTTTGGTGATTAAGTAGAGAGTAAACTTCAACAATGTTGTTGTTACATCAGCTACAAGAATTTCTACTTTCCTGCACTACAAGGAGCGGTGGGTATAGCACTTTAAGTTATGTACCCAGTGAGTGTGCCATCGTGACCACTTCCGGGGCCACGATGGCACACTTCAGGGGCCACGATGGGACACTTCAGGGGCCATGATGGCACACTTCAGGGGCCACGATGGGACACTTCAGGGGCCATGATGGCACACTTCAGGGGCCATGATGGCACACTTCAGGGACCATGATGGCACACGTGATTTAGATGCAAGGGCCAAGCAAAAGATCCCAGACTTAGCCTAGCACCCCATTGAAGTATCAACCTTAATATTGTATTGAACAATAAACGTTTTTAAAACTTTTATATAAATTTTGAATAAATAAGGGTGATATATTTATAAAAGTGTCTTTAGTAGGTACAGCTGTCAGTTAAATAGCTGCTGAATGCATAACTACCAAGAAAAATCGCCAAACTTTCAATAGCTCAAGATAGTGCAAAGATGGAAGCAAGATAACGGGAATATCCCAAAAATAACGAAAAGCATCATTATCTCAAGACCAAAAAAATACAGATATTTATTTTACTGGAAAAATGATGAGCCGATAATTTTACTTATATCCTTTATAAGCATAAATTATTTGTTAATTTTAGATTGACTTTGTGATTACTCTTTTCTAACTTCGTGGTTTCCAGATTTTTTCCTTTACGATGCATAAATTATCCAGGAGATTTTCATATTTATCTAGTATGGAATCAGTTGTTCCAGAGTCGTACTACAGATTCCGTTTTCCGTTTGTTTATCTAGTTTGAGGTGTCAAAAATTAATCCACTGATTATAAATTTATGATTTTCATAAATAACTTTAAAATTAATATAAAGAGAGAATGCACAAGATTTAGAAATTGCCGTTTATTTAACATAAATGAATTGCAATATTGCAATTCTCAACAACAATCAGCTTTGTTTTTCAAGTTAAAAAACACTTTTTTGTTGTGGTTCTTTCTAATCCTAGATGATGTAGCTAAGATTCAAAAATAAAATCGGATCCCTTAAAACCTCAAAAACTGTAAAATTTTGACAAATAAGAATATGATCGGGGGAGGCTTGAACAGCCACACACCAATGACACTGTGAAAAGAACCTCTCGCCCTGGTGAAAGGTAAGTGATATGATATGACCGCTGAGAAAGTGTAAGAGAAACGTCTGCTGTTTTCTCGATATATTGAGCTTGTAGCACCATCGAGATCTTTTGCCAAAGTACCACAGGTGAGCAGGAGGAACTCTCCAAAACATACTTAATTCCTTCATTTTAATTGAGGAAATTTAAGAATAGGTTAATATAGTGTTGTCATGCAGGTTAACAGTAGAGGCAGCCTTGGCTAAATTATCGGCAATCTCATTACCATTCAATCCAACATTGGAGACACCTTTTTCTAGAAAACAGTATTCCTCAAGATAATAGACAACTGGAATAAATGTATTTTAACGTCACAGTTCTCTATAAGCATTTGTTTACCAAGCTAACAAAATGTACTCTTTTTTGTAGAAAACCATAGCCCAAGGTAATAGGTATAACTGGAAGAATTATATTTCTTTGTCGCAGTTCTCCATAATCTCAAATTCACATTTTCCAAGCTAAGAAAATTTACTTAATTTTTGCAGAAAACAGTGGATTTCAAGATAATAGATAACTGTAAGAGATGCCTTGTTTAAAATGTATAGTCTCAATGCTTAATGGTACCATTACAGATAATGTGTGTTGTTTTTGTAATCATTTTCTTATGTTTACTAAATTGAAAATATTCCGAAAGATAAAATAGGATTATTGGGTTGACTTCATCCGTTTATAAAACCAGACATCATGGTATAATCATTTTGAGAAAAGTACTCCTATTTAATAAATTTTGCATTTTCTTTAGAGCATTTGAATGTCTTGAACTCGTAAGCTAAGATTAAAATTTACAATATTAACAAGGAAGATACAACTTTCAACAGCAAATAGTTTGGATTAATGTTATAAGATATTCTAGTTGTGTATATTTAAGAGGAAGCAAATTATTAACCATAAAGTGATTGTTTCTTTAATTCCAGTTGACGTATGCCGCTTCTACATTACTTTATTACAATTTTCATTGGTTTAAAATATCCATGGAGCCAGATAACATTTTATTTTCGTCTCACTTAATTATGACTTCGTATTCGCGCGGACGGCGCTATAATTCCGTCTTGTCAACGAATTTGCTGCCTACCTTCAAATCACTTTTTTCGTGCGGCAGCAAACAAGTCAAAGTTCACCACCGAATTTTTTAATTTTTAAAAAAAAAAAACGATTTCTTATATAAGGACTAAAGCATTGGGTTAAGAAGCCATTTTTCATAGATTCAAGCCATTAATACGTGCACAATAGAACAAAAAAATGAAAAATACAAAACAAAATCCACTTTATAGTTAGTTTAAATCGGCAAGGAGGATTTAAATTTTACTAATTAATAGAATTTTAAATTAAAAATTGCAATATTAGTAAATAATCTCTTTTAAATCTTAAAGGTAATGCCCTGCTTACGCCAACATTAAATTTTTCGTTTATAATTCAGTCATTAAAATGACGCAGTTTATATTTTTTCTAATTCTTTAATACCATATTTTAACTTTCTTAGTTTAAACAATTAGTTTAAGCAAAAAAATAGTTTCCCAAAGATAATTTAAAATTTTTTGGCAAAAATTTAACTGGAAAATGTAATTTTATTTAAATTGATCACAGTTAAAATAAATAAAATATCAAATTATAAAATTCTTTCGGAGAATTATTGAATTAAATTTTCAAAATAATAAGAAATCGAAGGAAAAACTATTTTAAGCACAAAACATTAAAATGAATTACTCAATGAAATAAATTTCCAAATTCGAAATTTTGCATAAAGTAATTTGACGTATTATTTTTAACAACAGGAAATAAACCAAATAATATTTCAAGATGTACTTTTGGGAATGAAGTTATCAGGAAAACAAATTTCAGTTGAAATAGAAAATAAACATAAAAAGTTTCATTTATTATTTTTTTCTGAAGGAAAGTCATGGAAGGGAAAAGAATAGATAAAGGCTAACTACTGATATCTCCAAAAGTTTCGAAATACTGAAACGGTTGAAGAAATCAGGTCACTCAAAATCCCGGAGAAAACTCCTCGAAAAGGGAAAAAGAAAATGCGTACAAGTCATTACTCAAATCATTTCAAATGCATTCGGAGGACAGTTTCTCGTGAAAGGATTCTTCTTACGGAGTCAAAAAGTTTCTTTCCCTCTCAATCCATTCATCTTTTCCCTTTTTGGGGAATTTTGTATACTTTTCCTTCGGAACAGGACCATTTATAACTGAAGAAAAAGACGGCAGGGAAAATATTAAAATAAGTAAAGTAATACAGTTATTCGAGTTATTTTTTTTAACTGATTGCGAGCCAAATGCACGGAGGAATAAAGTATGAGAAGAAAGAAAAGTATCGAAATTCAGAAATATATTTTTCCAATTCTTTTTATGTGAAAGAAACAAAGAGCAAAATGGCGCACAGGAGGGAAAAGGGAAAAGATAAAATATTTTCCGATATTCCCAAAGCGGCAACCAAAATGTGAGACAAATTTACTTTTCTATCTCAAAGAAAATGACCTTTTTTAATTATTTCTATTTATGAGGTTGACTTTAGGAAGAAAATTTTACTTTAAATATAAATTCAAATTTTTTGATTTTAGTTTTGTTTCCTCTTCCTCGACCAAGTGAAACGTTTTCTTTGTAATTACTTTCTTGAATACATATTTCAAAAGAAAAAATGAATTGTTTTCTTAAGAGTCCCTTTGATAAAAATAAAGTTTCTTATGATTTCTTATAAAAATTTTTCTATGAATACTTAAGATAAGCAATTTCTACTGTTAATGAATTCAAAATAAGATTCCCAATATAAAAAAAGTTTTCGTGAATTAAGTTATAAAAATTATAAATTAATTTTAAAAATAAACTTAAGAAAGCACTCAAATTAGTATAAAAACATACTGATATAAAATATTTTGAATTATTCATGCTTGCTTTATTTTTCAAAATATAAATACGCAAACGCATGTAGAACAAAATATAATAGGAAATAAATATATGCTTCTTAAAAAACGAAAAATCCATTATTCATAGTTTGGGTAGCACAACTGCCGTATAATCCAGGATGCCAAATTCTGAATTTGGTGATTTTTCGGTGGATTTTTTGTTTACCTGGCAAACTGATTTTTATTACTTCATGGAGACGGTAACTTATAAGAATTATGTAAAAAATTCTTAATTGATAACCCTAGTATTTACATTATTGAGAGATATCGCAACACGTCATCTTGGCAACATTTCTTCGTCGCCAAAAATTCAGAGTTTGGCATGCTGGATTATAAGGAAGCTGGAACATTTTTATTTATTTGTAGATTATAATGTATTTTAAATAATAAACATTAACATATTAATTATTGCTTCATTATAATTGTTAAAAATATTACTTATGTTAATAATACTAGCATAAATTAAGGATTAATTTAGTTGAAATGATGCAAATTATACCAGATTCTACTTTATTTATTTACACAAATTATCCTATTATACAAAATACTTACATTATACTTCACAAGCAAACGTAAAATATTAATATTTTTTGCAGAGAAAAAGAAATGTATCATGATTCCTACTGTTTTATTTTACTGCAGTGAAAATAAACTACAAATAGAAATCAGATTGAATTACCTATTAAAATGCAGATGCAGGAAACTCAATACTTTTTGTGAAAGAATAAAATGAAAAGAAACGTTCAGTCATCTCCTTTTAACGAAGTAAATTGGTGGAAGGAAATTTTTAGTAAGTAATCAGATATAGCATTTCGAAAGAATGTTTTATAGATAAAAAAACAAATGAATAAAATGAAATAATTCCAATCAAATAACTTGGTTTTTAAATTGATTTTAGAAAATTGTTTAGACAAATAATAAAAAAACAGCAACCAAACGCTCTTTCAAAGAAAGATTCAACATCAAGCAAAATTATTCTCAGAAAAATTAGAGATAAAAGGAAATATTAAGTGGAAGTATTTTTCGAGTAATATGTTGTTTTAAGAATTCTAAAATAAAGTTTAATAAGTGTAGAGATCAAATTACAGGAAAATGTCAAAGTTAGCGAGCTACGAAAATATTTTTATCTACGAATATATTAAATAATTCAATTAAAAATTACGAAATTAGTTTTTTGATAATATATTATGACAAATACAAGAGCCACATGCTAAAATTATATCAACCATATGCAAGATAATATCTAAAAATATATTCTTATACATTTTGCAAAAAAAAAAATAATACTACATAAAAGATAAAGTTTCACAAAACTAACGGCAAATTATCGGTAATAAGAAGAAGATAATTGAGTTGATAGAAATACATTGTAAGAACAAAAAATGAAAATATTAGATCGTGAAGTTTTGATTGTATTCAAAAGATGTTTAATTAGGAAGATAAATAAATGAGCCCACTTACTCTAAGTTTTAGAACTTAAACAGAATGTTTGCTATTCATAAATTAATTCAGTAAAAATTTCTTTGTTTTTATTGGACAAATGGAAATGTTAATTTATTTGGAAAAATATATGTGAATCCTACCCAAAATTCATTATTCAATTTCTACTTTTAGGGAATTTTTATACTTTTTTCTTAAACAAAAAACTTTCATTTACAGTATATAAGTGTAATTGAATATATTTTGCTTATAATTTAAATATAGAAAAGCATAATAGTTTTGAAAAGCATTTTATTTTTAATTTTTATACATATTAATAAAGAAAACGAATAATTATCTTGTCCTTAAAAACGATAAAAAGGTTATCTTTTTTAATGTTCTAGAAAGAAATCCAGAATTTCTAAGAACTTTAAAGATAAGACATGAAAAGAAAATTATCTCAGAAATAAAAAAAGATATTGAATTCTTAGAGAGTATAAGAATTTTAATAATTCCTCTTAAATTAAGAGTAGTCATAGAAACGTAAACAAAAATGAAAAAAAATTACACAATTTAATTTAATTGTATATTAAAGAGAGATGTTTTTCGTAAGCTCTTTGGAACTTGAAACTCATTAACGTAAGACAAATATAATATTTTTTTTAATTAACGACATACATTTCGGCCATATAAAAATGCACTTAAAAATCGAGAGTGGAAAAAAAACTTACATTAAAAAGAAGCATCAGACATTTGTTTTATAAAACAGAGTTAGGCGACATAAATAATAAAATATTTTATTTAACTTAAAAGAACAAACCAAAATGGCTTAAGAGCCTTTTCATTGTAGAAATTAAGGAGAAGAAATGTGTGTGTTTACTTTTGCATGATTTCATAAAACTATTTTAATGGAGTCCTATCGGATATTAAATTCTGAAAGGAAAATTAATGTTAAGACTTAGATTTGTATTAAAAGTTTTCAATATTTGATGAATTTAATCTAGATCATTTATGCAAATATTAATGGAGGGTAGACCAGCACTATTAGCTAACATTAAGTACACCATCCAGGAAGGCATTTTACAATATTTACCCAATCACTAATGTCATTTCAGAAGATTTTTAATGTAATGGAATAACTCAATTCTAAGAAAAAAGCAAAAAGGGACTGATTATGATGTAGCGTGCGATACATTAAATGCAGTTAACATAGAGGAATACGACGTGTATTAGACATTTTAACTAATGGCATATTCAGAGAAACATCATTAAAATTCTTTCCGATGGTCTGATTAAAGAACTACCTACTTATTCCTTTATTTTCCTACTTATATAAAACACTGAAAATTATCTGCATAAAATTTGACAATTTAGAAAGAAATGGTTGGTTAGATTTTGATTAAAATAGTTATAAATACTACTTAACAATCAAAATCTAAGCATGTTCATTCAATATATTTATTGATATACTGATATCTATCTATATCTATCTATCTATCTTTACATATATATATATATATATATATATATATATATATATATATATATATATATATATAGTTTTACTGATTGAAATCCCACGATTTTCTTTTTTTGATGTATATTTTGAAAATTCCTGCAATTTAATTCTAAAATAATTGTTGTTGAAACACACTTAAAGTAACGATTACAATAAAGAAAATGAAAAAATCAAATAATGTGTAAGTGTGTGTTATTACTTGATTTAGAGAAAGATTGATATCAGCAGGAAATTTTCATTATTGACATTTCAGAAAATGTAACTAAATAAAATTTGCTGTTGATTTTAGTGCGTATCAATGTTTCTATTTCAAAATTAAAGTGAATTTGAATGGAGTCTTCGTTTTTAATAAAAATAAAGGATATCTTTTAAGATATTTTTTCTCTACTGGCTATCACAGAAGTAATATTATTTGATTCCTCATTTCATATCGTATAATTAGAATTGCAAATGTATTCAGACATTAGAACTGCAGGTACTTGATAATTTCAATATTTAAATAGTACATTTTACAAAATACATGAATTTTTGAATGGGCTGTCCTGTGGGTAAAAAGCATTATATTAGATAAGACATTTGTTTTTCGATTGTTTAGCTGAAATTGTCTCAAATAACTGTTTTTTTTATCAAAATTTAAAAATTATAGGATTGGAAAACTTGACTCGCTGTTTGTTGCTAAATGAAATTTTTGGAAGAAAAATTCTGTTTATTATACTGTATTGATACATTCAGAATTACACAAATATAATAAAAAATTGATTTGCTATATTAAGATTAATAACTGAACCACAAAATATTGATTACCAACTACGTACAAAGGAAAATAATTGTTACACTTAAAATACATTTGTTTTGTTAAATTACTATGCTGTTTTTATAAAAATGTAATTTTCTATTTTATAAAAAGAATTCATATAATCTAATTTAATTTTCAGGCAAACTAAGATTGGATAAATTAAGTGGTACACATAAATAGTAAAAGTTATGAAAGTTTTGCATGTCTGATCACATTACAGTTACCATAGATTTTATATTCCACCAGAGTCAAATTAGTAAGTGAATGAATGGAAATGGATCTGGTTTTGAATTCATCAGTTTATTTATTTATTTTTTTGACTAGGTTATTACTATATGATTTATTAATTTGAAATCCAATGAGTTTTTAGTTTAATTTATTTGGTTTGAAATCCAACGAAAAGAGTAGGTACTAGATGATTTAACTTTCATATGTAGAAATAAATTTTTAAGAGACAAACTAAATCGTTTGTTTCCATTAAAAGCATAAATGTCCATTTTAAAAATCAAATTTAAAATGCTGAAGTTTAATATCAATCAATAATAAACTGTTAAATTGATGTAAATGGGGAAAATAAGCAAAATGTCAATAAATTGGCAAAAATCCAATCATTCAATCATTTGCATTAAATAATTGAATTCATGATTAAATCATTGTTGGCAATCATCCAATCACGTATCCAATCATTTAAAGACCTAAATACAATAAGTTTTATACTCTCGTATGTATGCAAAAATCGACTTTTCAATGACAGCTCAAGTCGATTTTGTTTACAACAAACAGACGCAATCATTAGGAAGAATAAGGAAAATGTCAACAATTTGAATGAATCCAGTCTTTCAATCATTTGCATCAAATGATTAGATTCATGATTAAATCGTCGACAATAATTTAATCATGAATCCAACGATTTAATAACATAAATCCAATAATAATCTATTTTAATTTATTTGATCTGAAATCTTAAACCGTAGATGCTCATCGATTTAATTCTTACATGCAAAAAGCAAATTTTGTGAGTGACAAACAAAATCAACTTTTACCAAAACATTCAGATGTCCACGCTAAAAAAGTCATGATGTTTAAATTTAACATTAATCAATAGGAACACTCTTAAATTGATGTAAATAGAAAAATAATCAAAATGTTAAAAAATGGATTGAATTCATTCCTTCAATCAATGACATTGAATGATAGGATTCTCACTGATTAAATCATTGGCTTATAATCTAATCATTTAATCATGAATCCAATCAGTTTTCATTCTAGTTTATTTGACTTTTAGATTCATCATAATTCGTCGTAGATACTGCTCGATTTAATTTTCATAGAAAATATGCTTTTTGAGTGAGCAAACTAAATCGACTTTTGCCACTACAAACAGGCATTCACACTAAAATTAATTTATGATGCTAAAATTTAAAATTAAACAAAAGTAAACTATTAAATTAATAAAAATAGGAAAAATAAGCAAAATATAAAAGAAAATTGGCATGAATGCAAATAAAAAATAACATTTTAAGAAAAAACTTTCATTTTTATAGTTAAAAAAGGGATTTTTTCCCCCATGTTAAATGCTTTTACAAATTAACCGAGTTAACACACAACTTACAATTAAAATAAAATTATTCTCAAAAATATTTTCATAAATTTATTTCAAAAGACGAATTTTTTTAAACTGATGCAATTTTTTATCGAATGAATGATATATGCGTCAAAAATATCTAACACTAAATTTCCGAATTTCTGCGTTAAATAGGGCAAAATTACCTATTTTAAATTATTTTCTTAACCGAAAAAATAATATTTTACCGTTCTTTTAAAATATTATACTTATAAAATCTGGAAATAGGTGTTTCAAAAAGAGGAAAAGTGTTTAAATTGTAAAAGAATATCGAAAAAAGCATTTTCTTGTAAATAATATATATTACTCTCTTATGTCTGTGAAAGTTTAAATTTGATATAATGGAAGACCACGAGCATTTTCAAAGCATATTTGTTTTAATAAATGGTCAATAATAGTTGGAGTTAAGAAAATATTTCTTTCTCATGTTTTGTGTGCGGTTTCCTGCAGATATTATATTGAACTATGTCTGAACTCCGTGAATTCTTATAACAAATGGATATTGGTTAATGCTTGGGTCATTTTACGTGGAAAATGACCATTTGGGTTTTGTCTCGTTCTGCCAATAACTTCTCCTTGATCACCTATCAATATGATTTATGAAAAAAGGAAAGAAACAAAAAATAAAAAAATCAATGTCTCCTGGTGTTTAAGAGCCTGAAAGAGTCTCCATATTCTTTTTCTTTTCTACTAGAGAGAAAATAATGTCATTTTTTTGGTATTCGAATGCAATACAAGAAAATTATTGTGACATAAATGAGATGTATGGCGAATACCAGGAAAAATGACTGCAAAAATACTTTTCGAATTTATGATATTCTTATTTTTGCAACTTTAAATATCACTTCAATTAATTTTCACTATACTTAATCTGATATGGAGCGAATTAGATTACATTTAAAAAAAGTTATTTTCCATTTCATCTAATAAGGTTCTTAAATCTTTATATTTTTGCGGTACTTTTCGTAGAAAAATTTATAATTAATTTATAATTAAAATTTTAATTAATTTTAAATTTATAATTAAAAAATAAATAAAATAAGACACGTAAGAAATTTGTCATTAAATTTCCCTTTTTTTTACTATTTTGATCGATTTATTCAAAATTTTGATTTATTTTAGTTCAAAACGATATTTTATTTGTTATGTAGGTACTGTGCAAATATATGTACTAAAGTATAACATCATCTAATTGCTCACTTATTAGGAAGTATAATTTTTATTAAAGGGAATTATTGTGAGATTATAAAAAGAACTAAAATTAAAGATTTCATGCTATACAAAATAATCTTAATAAAATGACTAATTCTTGAAACTAAGTCCCATATTAATTTTAATCTATACGTGGCAGGTTTACTGTTTTTTATGCATGCATAAAAATATAAATAAGGAAAAACGAATCTTTTTAGCAATGTAAATAATTGATCAGAATTATATGAAATAATATCATCATTTGAAATAACATATAAGATTGAATAAAAAAATATAAAATCAGAAATGCGAAAAAAATTTAAAACATTAAAACTCTAACTAGCATTTGATTAAATGCATTAAGTAGATTTATTCCTTTCTGACATGCATATTAAAATTAATATATTTATTAAAATACAAAAAGTTTTTTGATATATTTGATAAAATATCCGAAATAGATTTTACCAGTAAAAAAATGCTATAAAGTAGAACAACACCAGAAAAGTACCATTAATTTTTTTTAAGTAAAATTAGGTAAAAAAGTTCATTTTGTTCTAAATGATTGTCTTTTTTTAATCTACCTAGTATAAAAATTAATTTTATGTCTGAATGTGTCGCCACTTTGCATGAATAACTAAAAAACTGATTGTTATTCATTTCAGAAACGTCAACTATTAACATATTCTCAATGCAGTCATCAGCACTGTTGCGGAGGATATCATTTTAACCTCTGCTACCAGTCCCCATTTGTTCGCCAAACTCCCAGAGCAAAATAAGTTCGACAATGACCCAATGCAATCAACCCAACCACCCTGTTAGCAGTGAAAGGAATGTCATTCATGGGTTCCAAGAGATCATAACAGAACACCCAACTCCCACCTAACGTGGCTGAATAGATGTTTCTTATCCGGCCGATTGCGAAGAAAAGCCTCACGCTATCAAACTGGATAAAATACCGGAATGATATGCAGTCCGTGATGAAAGTAATCGCAGGAAAAAGGTACTCAGAATATTGATTCTGGCTAGCTTTTTCTTGAACGAAAAATCCTTCTTCCATCTTTTTTTTCCTTCTGCAATTCGATTAGTTAGTTGCGGAGAATGTTGTTCTAAATGGGATATCTTAAGAATTCCCCGTTGAGTTAAACGGAAAAATCCTTGGAGATTGTAAAAGTACCACTGCCACACCATTCTAAAAGAAATGTCACCTTCTTCTAATTTATGAAGTTAAGCGAAAAAATAAAAAAAAGAGAATAAACGCTGAGATTAAGTTTCGTAATAACGTTGCCACACGCAAAAATGGAATATTTAAAAAAATACATAATTTTAACGCGTCAGCAATTGATGCAATTCACTTATTTTACAAAGAAGTTTTCTTTTATTTTGGTTGATAAAAGTAAAGATCCCATTAAAATGCAAACTTCGTCATAATTCTTTACAAAAAAAAAAGAAAAAAGAAAACACTGATTCGCTTCAGTAAGATTCTGGTGTCGACCTGGAGTAATTGCTCTTCTTCATCGATCGTTCGAAGAATATTTTTTTCTATTTGGATTGAGAAAAAACACAATTTTGATGGATAGAGCTTTTTATGAAAAAGAAGAAAGTCACATTTTGTGTAATAACATCGATAATTCTATTTTCTTTACGAGCAAAAACTTAATTTTTTGCATGTTAGAATAAATACATGCGCGCTGTACTTTTATTTTATTGGTACCTTTCATCAGAATTTTTACCGAATTTAAATCTTTTATTCTACAACTTAAAATGCAAATGAAACTATCTTAAATTTCCTTAAAAACGATTACAATAAAGAAAAACAATTTTTAGTTTAAAACATTCAATAACTTTAATCTAAAATATGAGATATATAAAAAAAAATATAACATTCAAATGTAATAGTAGCTTTTTTTAAAGAATGAATTTTTTCTCTTAAATTGATTCTTGACAAATTAAAAAGTTTTATTTGACTAATTTAATAAAATTCAGTAAAAACTGAATTTAATGTTGTAGCAATTGTTTGAGTTTTTATATGAATCATATTTTATCTTTCTCAGAAGGAATCTTGTTGTTGTTGTTACTAATGACACTTGGACTAGCCAAGCTCGCTATGCCTTGGCTATGCGAATTTAAGTCGATTGGGAGCGTCTTTCGTTTTAATCAGAGCACCATGAAGGTGAAAGTACGACTTTGCTCTACACACATGCCATATGTACCCGTTTATAGGGTAGGCAACCATTCACACCTCATTCATACAAGGAAAGGACAAAGACAGGATAGATAGAGAGAGAAAGTACATCCATGCCCGAACCGGGATTCGAACCCAGGACCTCCTTATCCGTAGTCAAGCACGCTGACCACTAGACAAGTTGGTCGGCTGTTTAAAATCTACTTTACTTTGACAAACAAAGATAGACATAGAGATTATATTATTGTAGACTTAATAAACTTAATAAATCCTTCTTAAAATTATTTTACGTTATTATCCGAAAGAAATTATTATGCAGAAAGTTAGATAGATAGAAAAAAGTAAGGATTTTCTATACAACATGTTACGTCACATGCGCAAGCACAGACATGATATTTTGTCACCATTTCTGTATGTTAAAATATTACAACTCAAGCCAATATTATGGTTTTTTTTATTTTAACATTAATGATGATGGTAAGGGTCAAAATTAAGAACCAATTTAAATGTTTTTAATGTGAAGAAACTGAAAATGAAATTCATTTCCTATCTTCGAGTTATTTTTAATGGAGTGAAAGAAAATTTTGGTGTATTAAATGAAAGTTTGAATGAAATAAACACAGTAAAAATAACAATACACAATATGTACAGTTAATAAATTGATTATTCATCTATAATATGTGAAAAATATGTATTTAATTTTATAAGAAAAACTAATATTCAATTATGAAAACTTTAAGTCTTGCCAAGAAATTCATATTAATTAATTTTTTTCTATTATATATTGAAGCTAATATTATACAAATATTTCTTGGTTAAATATAAATAATTTGAAATGTTTTGCAAGCAAAGATAATTCAAAACAAAAATTTTCGTGTCTTTAAAAGCAAAGAATATTGTGTATGAAATAACTTTCTTTTTATTACATCAGATAAACATGAAAATATTATTTATTTTAAAGAGCAGAATATGTTGCTGATAAATTAGTTAATTTTTTTACTTATATTGATTGTTTAATAGGTAATTTAATTCACAACACATACTAAATTCAATGATATTTTATATTGACACTGTAACCAACCATATTTATATAGAAAATATTTAGCTTGATTGAATATGTAGTTTCGCAAGAAATATTTAACAACACAAAAATATAAATTTTTAATTTGCTTTACAAAAATGTTTCAGGTAAATTTAATTGAAATACCCTTAAATAGATAAGAACTAAGAAATAATACGGTTTTTCGGAAGAAAAAAAATTATCCTTTTAATATGTATCGTTTCAGCTGCGCAGAAATCGTAAATTAAATCAAAAAAATCTCATTACATTATAAAGAGGAACAACTGAGAAGAAATTCCAAATCTGATACAATGGATTTCTATCTTGAGGACAATACGCTTTTTTTAATTAAATCCCGTGAGTTTTGTAAGTAGAGGAATTGAAGAGGTGATTCTGAAATATCTTTCAAAGGTGAGACGTTCCAAAAATTTAATTAAGAATATCATTTTTCTAGTGCAAATTTCCTCCTTGAAAGAAACCTGAACTATGATAACATGACAGTGCAATTTGAAGTAAAAATATTAAGGTACAAATTTCAGAAGAATTTGCATGATATTGAAAGAGGAACGTGTTTGCTTATGACAAGGAAATAATTTACGAAATAATTGGATTTTCGAAAAGAAAAAAGTATGATATATAGATAGGTTTTTATTTTTATATTGCTATAGATTATGCTGATTTGCTGTATGAAAATGCAAATAATTTTATGAATCATGTTTGAAATATTCTGAATTAAATGCGTAGGAATCTATTCATACACATAAATTTTATTTCACTGCATAATTCGGTAGATCCATCTAATTGATGAAATAATTGTGTGACAAAAAAGGTCATATTATTTGGGAAATCGGAAAAAAAGTCAATTTTGCTCTTACAAATAGCTGTTAGTGGCTTCTTTATTTGTAATTTATTAAAAATGCAATTTGGGATTAGAGTCGAAAATAATAACGAACAAACTGCTCAAGAATATGCTATCAAAGTCTATATTGTTACAAAAATTTGTTCTCACTTTGTTACGAAAACTTGTATTATAATTTCTCACTTTGTTATGAAAATAGATACTTCGTTTTCAATATTTTTATTATAATTTCTTTTTGTTCTGAGCACTTATTCTCTTGATATGAAGGTTTTTAATTTATATGAATTTATTTAAACCAAAAAACTTCACAACTTTATTAATGACTGTAATTCAGGAACTCTTCATAAAAACTTCGTAGTTAAACTTCTGTAAACAAAGGAATTATGTAAGAATGAATTGCATATTTCTTCTATATTTTCGGAAAAAACTTAGAATTAGATCATTTTACTTCAAGGAAACAGCTCCATACAACATATGGCCCAGTGGTGGCGACATGGTGACATAACAACAACTATAGTACAACATCTTACTAATTTGAAAGGCAGTACCATAGTCTTCCAGTGGGTGCCATCTCATGTTAATGTGTATGGGAACGAAGTTGCGGATCAGTTAGCCAAGGATGGAAGCCTACAGAATAACATCATTGGAGACTGCTTGTCGTCCTCAGAGCTGACCTCTAGAGTTAGGATGGCTATCAATGCTACTTTTAGGGATACCATTCCTACCCACGAATGGTACACATGCAAACATCCTGGTTCCGCACTAGTGGGTAAACACAAGAGATGCAGCCAAACGGCTCTGACAAGACTGCGAAGTGGCCACCTGCTTGCTCAGAGACACGTCTCTGGTACCAAGGTGTACCCTATCTGTCCCAAATGTTGAGTGGTTCAGACCTTCCCATCTCATATTTTTCAGTCCATTGGGTGTGAGAGAGGGGACATGGAGTTGAGATCGGAGTTGGTGCTTGAGAGACTGACTATTTTTGGATTCATGGGGTTGGTGTGATGGTACTGTCACGCCAGTCGGAGATAAGCAACAACAACTTCATGGAAACTAATTAGAGTAATTTATATTCCATTTAGCACTTTTAATATCCGCGGATTTGTTTTAATTTTTTTTCAGCGGTTATTTTTTGTGCACAAAAAACTAATGTGACGAAACTTACAGCAAAGTATGTTTGCTGAACCACTATCGATGCCAGATTTAGCAGCCGAATTCTTGAGTTGTTGAATAGAGACCAGATCGCTGCAAAAGACCATACGGCAACCAACTTGGAGTGCATAGCTAAGACTTCCATTACATAATTCTTGAAATAAGAAAGAAGATATATGTGTAGCCAAAAATAAATTCAAGCATTCTTCATTTATGCAATTAAAAACAGAATTGCTAATTAATTATTCATTTAAAAATTTCTCCTGAATGATTCTGCATTTCGTAGAATTTAAGAAAATACTATTCGAATTCTTCTATTTAAGAAAATACTGTTCGGTTTATTTGAGCAAGCCATTTCAACCAAATGTAGTGACGTCATTTCAAGTATACTTAGTTCAAAAACGGAGTTTTTTCAACTGAGTTTTTTCCTAAGGACAAAAGTTTAATGAAATTATTCATTAAGAATTTAAACGTTAAATTGTAGAACTGATAATCATTATAGACAAGAATTTATAATCATCTTCAACTAAACATTGAAACCAGTAGAAATAATACCCTAGAGTACTTTGTATTCATTGTATTTATTTATCGTTTGCGTTGTCAGTGGGAAAAAATTGACTGCAGACTTATGAAAGAAAATAAGTTAAACTTTTATTGATGAAATGATAGTAAAATTTGCGGTTCTTAGCCTAAAATTTAAATTAAATTTGAAATTATTCTAATTTATGCTTCAGAAATTATAATAATTGGTAGAAATTTATTAATTATTTAATAATCATAAAAAATAAATATCTATACACATTATGTAAGTTTATATAGTTATTTAAATATAAATTTTATAAAAGTTGTTATAATTTTTAAAGATTCAGCACGAAAAAATAACCACGACCAATGATGAAATCAAATTTTTCAACTGAAAATTCAATAAAATAATTTTTGATATTTTATTCATTTATTCAATAGCAATCCTGAACTCAGAGAGATAGTAAAAAAATTTTTCAACATCTCCGGATGAATTACCTTTGTAACAAATTCTCCAAGATACGATATCAATTCTATAAATGAACACGGATTGGATAAGAGAATAGTAACAAAAATTATCCGGGAAAACGACCTACTTTTGTGGGAAAAGAAAATCAGTAGTTGAACTATGGGAATCTCGTGAAAGAAATAAAAAATGAGGAACAGTCTTCCAGCGAACATACTTAGGAAGCAGACGATATCTAAGAAGTTTTTATTTCTGTACTAGAGTGTTTCAGTTGAAGAATGGGATGAAAGGATAGTCGTGAGGTTAACCCTTTTCTTGTTCTGGCTTTGTGTCTCCGAAAATAACGGTTCTTTTCAGATAGATACTATCGTTTTCTGTTTCTATTCTGCAAGCGATTCAGAAAATGGCACGTACTCAATTTCATATCAGTATGCAAAAATTACAAGAAAGAGAAAAATTTAATAAAAGAAGAAATTTGTGGCAACAATAAATTGAGCTTACTTCTGTATTTTGGTTTGAGATAAAACTGTAAGAATAATTTTATCGTTTTTTTTTTCAATGAACTAATCACAATTATTTATCGTTCACAAAAGAATCTTTATTTTTCTCGAATTACAATGAAATATTCTGAATTTTATTAAGAAAATACTTTGATTCTGAAATACTTTACACAGTTTTTGTGAGGAAACACTTTTATTTTTATTGTTGTATTGATATATTTCTTGTACTTGTGTTACATAATTTATTTCCATTGTTGCGGTGATAGATATCGAGAAGGTATTTGCTTACAGGTCGTTAGCAAGATTTATATTCATCTTCATTTATGTTGTACTTGAATTATAATGGGAAATTTCAATTATAAGTTTTCAATCTTAACAAAGCAAAACAGCTCATTATCACGAAAAGATAAAAAAAAAAGCCGAAACTATTTCTGGAGATTTTTTATCTTAATTAAACCAACTAATAGCTCTTCAGTTTTCGAATTTAGGTAGACCATACGAGAAACTTAGGCAATTATTATAAGGCGAAAAGTTATTTAGAAAATGGAAAGTTGCTAATAAAATTCGCATCCAAATCTGACTTAAATATTTGTGCTTGTATGTTCTGACGACAAGCAAAATGAATTATAATCTAAAAGACATAGCATCTAAAACATAGATGTCATAGGTTTTCTTTCAATCTTTACAAATTTACTTTTTTAATTCATTCCTGAAAAATAAAATATTTAAAGACTAAAACTAATAAAAAATGTGTTTAAATTGTATTTCGATAAAATTTAAAAAAATCACGTAAGCAACTTAGATATATTTAAGAGTTTTTATAGAGGGTGTTCCAAAACGACCGCATCAACTCTGCATACCTAGATTCCTCGTTGGGAGTACATAAAAACTGCCCAAAGAAGCGTTTCTGTACGATCCATAGTTTACGAGAAAAATACGAAAAACAAAGTATGACGTCACTTTCGGTGCAAGAAAAAACACTTTTTGAACGTATTAACAGCAGTATATGCACAATTTAAAGCAGATGTTCGAAGTGTCCACCTTGAATGTTGAGGCAGGCTTGAGCACGCTGCGGAAGGGCTGTCATCCCAAGTTGCAGCATCGTGGGGTCCACCGAAGTATTAGCAACGTGCAGACGAGCAACTAAGTCCATTGGTGTTGGCACTACGTCTCGATACACCAGTTTCTTGAGATGGCTTCATAGGGGAATATCCAACTGTGTAAGATCTGGCGGACATAGAACCGAACCCTCTCGTCCGATCCAGCGGCCGGGGTATTCCATACCCAGCCAACCACGTACAGGAACACAGAAATGCGCCGGAGCCCCATCATGCTGGAACCAAACACATTTCCGTTACATCGGCCTTACATCAAGTACATATCTTAATAGTCATGAACGGAATACCTGGCCACCATACGAAGACTGCCGGTAGCTGCAAGATGCAGCCTTCTAAATACCAGTTTAACAACGGCTTAGCGTCATTCCATGGCGCTCGCACATGCATGATGCGATATGCACGACGAACGTTTTAAATATTATCGCCAGGAAAATATGTAAAAATGTTATTGATATCTTATAATAAAGTGTTTTTTCTTGCACAAGAAGTGACGTCATACTTCGTTTTTCGTATTTTTCTCGTAAACTATTGATCGTACAGGAACGCTTCTTTGGGCAGTTTTTATGTACTCCCAACGAGGAATCTAATGGTGCAGAGTTTATGCGGTCGTTTTGGGGCACCCTGTATAACACATATGAATAAAAAAGGCAAAATCTCATACAGTTGATCATATTAAACATGAACCAATAGATTAAGACATAGCAAAATAAATTTCGTGCTTTGTATTTATAAATTTGCAACCAAATTTTCCTTCTTTCTGTCATATAAACGTCAGATTTTATAGATATTTATTTCTTCATCATTGCGATTTATTTGTGAATAATAATGGCAAAATACCGAATTTCAAATAGAAATATTATTAAATACACATTAAGAAATAGTAAACAAGGAAAATGTTTTTATTCATCTTCAATCATATACCTAATCCATCAGAACACAGAAATCTCGTTATAGGGAAAATCCTATTATCTCCCTTCAGCAATTTTTACGAAAATTACTAGGGATTTATTTATCTCTAGGGAAAATTAATGTACAAATATTAACAACTTTCCTGAAGAATAGGAAATACAGTTAGAACATAGGAAATTATTAGATGTTTTATGTTTGTAGACAAATTTTCAATTTAATATTTGGTATACGAATCTAGCTTTTGATTTTAAATGTAAAGCAGCTTTTTTTTCTCAAAATGATTCAATTCGTGATTTATAGACTAGTTGAGCTAATCAAATATTTCTCTTAATATTTTGCCTCATTTAGAAATGAGAGCATTTGCAAATATTGTAAATAAATTTTCCAATACTGCTCCAAGCAGTATTGGGTCTGTTTATCTCTGTCAAATGGTAATTAGTTCTCTACTGGAAGAAGGACGTCAAATTGTGCTGTAATGGATACCCAGACACTGTGGTATCGCGGGAAATGACGCAGCTGACAAATTGGCAAAGGCTGGATCAGATCTACAGCAGCCTTCTCCAGCTTTGGAGTACCATGCTGTTAAAAGGCTTATAAAGTCAAATATAGCCTCCTATCGTAGAAATGTTTACAAGATGTGCACAAAATTGAAAACATGGGCTTCCTTACTAACAAAGCCTATTCCGTGCAACCTTCACAGAGCTGTGGGAGTGGCTTATTTTCACCTTAAAACTGGGCATGATTATCTGCAGAAACACCTTCACCGTTTGGATTTGAAGGACTCTCCGATCTGCCCTTTTTGTGGACTAGAAGACATGACTGGGGACCACCTTTACACTTGCCCTGGACTTTCGGACGTCGCAGTTATAAATTCTGCGAAAGATGACTTTTCATTCACCTCAAGATTGTATTGGGCTGCCCGACAGAGACTGATGGTTGAAAAACCAAGGTCGGGCGAAGGATAAAAAAAAAAAAGAAAACAATTTCCAAAAAGAATTAAATGGGAAAAAAATCTTCAATATTTACCAACACTTCTATTTGAAAATTGAAGTATTTGAGATCTGATTTAAATGTTTTTATTTTGTTATTGTTTCTAAAATGCTCAAGTTACTTAAAGAATCATTTAGTACAAAAAATGAGATGCCATTAGCTTAAGTAGACAATGTATCACACACACACACACACACACACACACACACACACACACACACACACAGCAGACTTCCTTGTATTTAGTCCAGAGTTGGGCTCAACCAGTTAACACACAGGTTGGACAGGAATCTTCGTAACTTGGAAATAGAAACCAAGTAGAAAACACATCCAGTACTTGACCTATACGTTTACATAGGTCAGATGATTTTTTTAAAAAAAACTGGCATATTCCTTTATCATCCTCAATTCCATGTACCATTGATTGCTTCTCATCAATTTTGTGCTATAGCATGATCATGGCATAGCTATAAACATAAAAATGAGCACCTGAAAAGTGTAACTGAATTCATTTTTATTAAAGCTGTTTTAGTATGCAAACGGGTTTCGACATCATTTGATATGGACTGGTAAACGCGACTTCCATATGACTCACATCAGAGAAAGGATCATCCAAACTCGTTTGCAAAGGGGTAAATAATGATAAATGGACGGAAGGAGATCCATTTTGAAGGAGTGATATTCACTGGAGATCGCGATTGTTATAAAGTTAACCCTCTTTCATGCGTTTCTTTCCATGGTGACATTGTCCCTGATTTTATTTTTATGGATGGCAATGCAAGAAAAAACTGCAAGAGTGGAATATATTAGAGAGACGCTTGGTGAAACGATCTTTCCCGTTGGTGAACACCAGACATTTATCGTGACACAGGAATTGAAATAAATCCTTCTAGAAGAATGGCAACGCTTACAAGAATTGTTACGTAATCTGATGTTTATCATCAATAAACAATGCGCACAAAAGCAATATAGTTAAGAGATGTTATATACTTGAAAAAGAATGATTTTTTTCCCTCTTGGAGAATCAAGTTTTTGTAAAAATTATCCTGTTAATGTACTTTTTCCTTTTATCCTATTTATAATATGCATCACATTGATTTTTTCTACTTTACTTTCTTCATTTTAAGCTCTAAATTGTGCCTTTAACATGAATTTCACGTTGCCTAATTGTATTTTTGAGGAATTATTTCTATTACCAGAAAAGTTACTTGAGTTTTGCAAGGAAACGTATAGAAATTGCACATTAATTGAAAAGATTTTGATATTTTTAACTAGCAATTTTTGTGGATTGCTACAAATTACTTATTGAAGGTTAGAAGTAAAAAATTTTGATTGAAGATGTAGGAATCAAAATGATATAAAAATTAAAAGTATTACATTTTAATCTCGAATATTTAGTGATATAAATAAGGTAAGTAATTCACACATTTATATTTTAATGAATATTCCTATTCAAATTTCTTCTTAAACCGACAACAATACTTTGTAGTTATTAAGCTATCTTTATTTTCTTTGAGCTATTTTGTATGGAAAATGCAGCTGTAAAAATACATTGAATCACAGAAATATACTAGTTACTTCTCTAAAGAAAAAATTAATAATTACATTCAAGTTCTTGGTCGCAATATCCTCCAAGTGAAATGATACCTCTGGGTGTGGTGTGTCAAGTGTTAGGAGGCATTCTGCTTGATACCTGCTCCTAACTACGAAAACATTCACCCGACAGCTTCCATTTAACTGGTAGAGCCTAACTCAGGGCTAGGCACAGCTAAGTATGCTGGTGCAACAACAACACCATTAAAGTGATAAACAAATTATGAAATAACAAAATTATGCCAAATTCGTTTTGAATTCTACCTATCGACTAAGCCACCATTTTGACTTTTTTTTGTAATGAAGCAAATAATTTCCACAATATATTTTTCTTAGATTTCCTGATTCTGATTTTCTAGAATAAGCATATTTCTCAAAATTATCCAGCTTAAAAAACACATTTGAAATGGGTTACAGAATCGTAAGTCTGAAATTTTTATTTTTTTTGAGAAAAGGTAAAAATCTTCGATGTATCTAGAAAAAAAAAGTTCGATTTCACAAATCTTCTTCCTTAAATGTGTTTAATATTTCTTCCCTGAGAATGGAAAGCGTTTTACAATCTCTTCTTTTCAAGAAGGATTTTTACCGAAGTCATTCTAAGAACTAAAGGAATCTGTTGTCTTGGAAAGAATGGCGGGAATGTCGTGCTGGGGTTGAAAAATACCCACCATCAAAAAGTGTTTATGATAGCTTGAAGGGGCGGAAATATAAAGTTCTCGAGAGAGATTTTCAGATCGGTATAATGAAAGTGGGCAGAGCGCCAAGTAACACAAAGAAAGGAAATTCTAAAACATTCTAGCCGTATAGAAAGCAGTTGCTTCCCATTCATAAAGTTTGCAAATGATCTAGATCGGAAGTGCTCCCCGTTTCCTTTCATAATTTATAGGAGTTGCCAAAACAAATAAATAAATAATGTATGTATTTTGTTGTGGCTCATAAAATCCTTCACATAGTAACTTTTAATATGATTTTTTTACGCAATTCCAGTTGATTGTTGTTAAGGTTTTCATAGAAGTTCAAAAAATGTCAGTATTATTCTGATAGCGAGTCAGAAATCTTCCCGAACATGAATATTATGAAATAGAATAATAAGAATAATAATATATTAACTGAAATAATCTTTTCAGGTACACGGTAGTTAAAACGTAATTTATGGCGAAAAAAAATGCGCTACAAGTAAGTGTTTTC
This sequence comes from Latrodectus hesperus, assembly GCA_037975125.1. NCBI lineage: Eukaryota > Metazoa > Arthropoda > Arachnida > Araneae > Theridiidae > Latrodectus > Latrodectus hesperus. Next base: position 4,882,690 of record JAJQOW010000017.1, on the reverse strand, counting down.
CAGAGTTGTTAGAAAATTCAGAAAAAAACCCATAAAATAGAATAGATGCTTCATGTAGGCCAAAGAATTTATAGTTTAAATTTGGCATCGTACTAAAAGAATCGTACTAAAAAATCATTCTACACAATCAAAATATAAATGTTCTGAAATATAAAAAAGGTCCGAGGTTCGATCCTCTGGCTGGGCAAGGTTGACTGAGCTTTTCATCCCTTCAGTGGGTCGATTAACTGAGGACCAAGCATGCTTGGGAACTAACCACTGGGGGTCTTACGTTATGCTGACCACCTAACTGGGACATATGCTTCGCACCCCAGGGCCTTCGATCATGAAAACAGTTATGGGCACTGTAGGCCTTGGCCCACATGGGCTGTCGTGCCATGGAGTTTAGTTTTTAGAAATATATAAAAGAATATTTTGCATAAAATATTGTGTTGCCACATAAAGCTACAATATGATTAAAAATTTAACTAAAAATGGTGATTGGTTTAATATTTTTCAAAAATCATACAAAATAAATCTCGATAAATTGAAAAGTCTTAATGAGTATGGGATTTAGAAATATTTGCGAACTTAAATAGCTTACTAATTTTTTTGTTTTTTTCCTTTTTTATATAAATTTGTGTTATTTATTTTCTCAATTTAAAAATAAATAACTAAATAATTTATACAATTCTCATTACACTATTAGGTTAGGTTAGGTTAGGTTACGACAAAAAGCTGTTTTGGAGCTTTATGCTCATAGGCTTATAGCTCGCATTGAGTAAGATTGAGTTTTTATTTGAAACCTAAGCAAAAATTCACACGAATGAAACAACAAGATTACACTATTTTTCGACATCGTTTGCATTTTTCTAAAATAGCTATTTCTCCCGAATTTAATCAATTTATATAAATGAAATTTGAATTTTCAAACGTCATATAAAAAATGGAAATTTGTTTTTATATGAAATCAAATTAAGGTAACTCAAAATATTTGAAATTAATGGAACTTCGCATTTATTTTTTCTGAAAAAACTAGATTAAAATTAGAAGAAATAGAAGCCAAATCGATAGAGAAAATGTTAAAAAAACTCTAATAATAACTATAATAACTAAAATGATTTATTTCCCCCATTTCTCTATAATCAGCTAGACGTATTTCCTGTTCTTAATAAATCAATATGCCATAATACAGCTTAAAATACAAATGGTTAAACATTCTAATAATTTAAGGAAATCTCGGCAGGTAATAATTTAATTTAAACATTCTGGAAAAATGAAGTGATTCCAAAAAGTATTTTTTCTCAGTTCGCTTTTAGAAATATTTAATTGTTAATTAGGTGCCGCCCACCCTGTCTAGTAGTTTAGCGTGCGTGCCTGACTGCGGATAAGGAGGTCCTAGGTTCGAATCCCGGTTTTGGCATGAATGTACATTCTCTCTCTCCTGTCTTTGTCCTTTCCTTGTATGAATGGCTCGCCTACCCTATAAACGGGTACCTATGGCATGTGTGTACTGAGGAAGTCGGTCTCCACATTAAAATGTGGTTTGGTTGGAAAAGTGGATCAGTGAATCCCATATGGCTAGCCTAGCTGACACACGACAACAACAGCAGTTGTTAATCAAGTAATTTCCTTAAGATAAATTGGTTGGATCCTAGCAGAGCCCACACCCTTGATGCGAATGATTTTAATTGGCGATAATTGTGGTTTGCGCCAATCCTGGTAACCCTACGTCGATACACTAGATAAAAAGTCAAACTATTTCTGGAGTTTCGTACTTTCTTGGCACTTTTTTTCAGTTTGTCACCCAGGGTGAGGGACTCTCCTAGGATTTTACCGATAAATTTTTTCCAATAATTAATTAAAATTTTTTTTAATCCTCTTGTTCTTATTTAAAAAATATATTTTCTATTCAGCAAAATGGCAACACTGACAATCACCAAACTTTCACAACCTTCGTTTTTAACAGTGCCCTTGTTTGGTAGCCTCTAATTCTCATTCAACAAGAGAGAAGAAGAAAAATCAATGACACTTGCTCAATTATAACCTGGCACTATCATAATCTGGTAGTGGCCAAGCGCATTTACAGACCTATGTCACTATTTATTAAATAGCATGTGTAAAAATTGCCGGTAATTTTCTTTAATTTTTCTTTTTTTGGAAATTATTTACGAGTGGTTTAGTAGAAAGAAAGCATTCTTCGGTCCCAGTGCTGTTCAACAACAGGAATTTTACTTTCTGATGAACAATTCGATGCATTATCCGGCTTCATTCATTTAAAATTAGCTAGCTACTGTACCGATATTTAGATCAGATAAAATCAGTGAGTTTTCAACAGTTAATACATGACGTAAGCACTTATGATGAAAAATCTATATTATACAAATGCAGTATTAGGAAATAAATTCATAAATGTGTTTCTTATAAATATAAGGTTAAAAAATAAGAAAATGTAATAAATAAAACCAATTTACAGATTAGAATAACCTCATAGTTTATTTTCTTCATATAAGTAGCTGCTTGTTTCCCAAGTTTAAATTTCTTTAATTTAAAATGATTGTCGCCTCTTTCGACTTACTCCATTAGCTGTACAGCTTTAATTAAAACTTAAGTGCTAGAGAAAAATAGAGTAATAGACAAAAAATTACAAATGCTTGATACGGCCTATTCTCACTTATTCATCTGAAACGTGGACATTGACTGAGAAGGACAAAGAAACCATCTGCATTTTCGAAAGAAAAACTTAAAGAAGCATATTTGGTGGAATAAAATATGAGAATACATGGCGAAGAAGAACTAATTCTGAGCTCTGTAAACTATATAAAGAACCAGATATTGTTAAATTTATCTCAATACAGAGATGAAAATGGGCAGGACATTTGAGTCGGATGAACGACAATCGGGTGACAAAAAATTTTTTCTTGGCTCGCCCCATGGGCACCAGAAGAAGAGGACGACCGAAACTCCGATGGCGTGACTGCCTTGAAAATGACCTAAAAACACTAAAAGTAACAAACTGGATGACCTTGTCCAAAAATAGGGGTTCCTGGTATGCACTTCTGAGGAAGGCAAACGCCCACCCTGGGCTGTCAGGCCAAGGAAGAAGAAGACAAAAAATTCATGAATAAAATACAAATAAAAGATGTAATAAATAATAAAAATTTAGAGATTTTACAATGATTTGATAGTTTATTTTTTTCATATATTCCAAGTTATATTTTCCCCAAATTCAGATTTACGGAATATTAAATTGTAGCATCTTTAGAAATATTCTGGTAATTATACAACTTTATAATCTACCCTAAAGAATATACCATATTTTAAGTTTTTAAATTTTACCACACACTGAATATGTTGCCAAAATTTCCATTTAAAAATGTAATAGTATAATAGACATTTCTAATTACATTTTTCCAAAAATACTTTTTAGTCTCATTTTCTGTATTATTTCTTCAGTGAAGTTTAATTACAATTACTTTTAAATTAAAGTGAATTTTAATATTTTATTAATTTCAAGCATACATTTGAATGAAAATATTATTGGAAATAGAATACTTTGATTAATCTTGCTTCACTTAAAAAAAAGATTTTGCAAATCATTAGCGAAATAAAGGCTTATATTATATGAATGTTCATTCATTAATGCTGATTTATGTATTTAGTGGCTTTTGTTTATTTTAACAAAAAGGAAACTTCTTTAAAAATATTCTAACAATGCTAGAATAAAAGCATTTATTAAAAAAAGGCGAAAAAACTTTTTGACCTTAAATACTGCATTTTATTACAAAAAAATCTCATTCCAGATTACTTTGAATGAAAGAAGTTGGGAAAATAATAAAGGCATTTATAAAAGCTTCTTTCCAAAAATGTTAAAGCTTTTTCTTTAAAAAAAGAATATTTTATGCTTTTTTTTTTTGAAAAGTTATTTTTTCATTTTCATTTCTGTAAGTGACATTTCTCAATTTCGTTAAATAATATTCTAATTAACCACGTGTCAGTTCACACAACTTGGAATGCTATTCAAAAAGAATATGAAAAAGAAGAAATATAAAGAAAACATAAATATAAAAAAGAATGAAAAAATATAATACAGCAGATGATTAATTTAAACATTTAGAGAGGTATAAAATAAAATTGAAATTTTTCACGAAGAAAACAGCAAGGAGTAGATTAAGTAGAAATGGCTGATTATAATTAAATTGCTTTGGATTTAATTACTCAAAGCAGATAAAACTTTTTTAAAAAAAGAGTCTTAAGGGAAATTAAAATTCATTTTATCTTAATTTATTTTTATGATAATAATAAAAAAGAATATCAAATTTTATATTTGATAGTGAAATAACAATTATATGATTTAAAAAAAAATCTTCATGAGTTTTTAACAGTTATTAGCTCATTTTTAGCGGCGATTAAACAATTCTATTCATTACATTTTTTTCAGTTTATAATTGATTAAAAAATTTAATATATTTCCCGTTTATGTTTCAATTACAAGGATTATGTTTCTTTACCTCCTTTTAATTTAATTTACATTTTTATGGCTATTTTTTTTAATTCTGTTTTAATATATAGGTGCTATTTCACATTTTTCTTTAGAGAAAAAATTTCGCTTACATTTAAATAAAAATAGCAGCGAACTATCTGATTAATTATAATTTAGGAACATTGCAAATTTATTCTTTAAAGATTTTACATATAAGCTATAATGAATATCTTTTACCAAATATCCTGTATTATTTGTTTGTTGGCGATAAATCCTTACATAATTTTAATCCATTTATTTATTAAATTTAAACTGTGCAAAACTTGTCTTATTTCATACTATTTTTGTTGGTAGAATTATCAGCATTTTTCAAATACAAATTTAAAAAATAATGTTCATTGTTGAAGGTCATTTTGGTAAAGTTTTAAAAAGTATTGAACAAATTTGTATTAAAATAAATATGTTTTATGGCCTTTTTAAAAAGGAGAAAGAAACAACAAAAATAGTCCAGAGATTAGAAATATCGACTTTGAATTCTCCCGAAAGATTTAAAAACAATCAAAGATCGCAACGTTTTACGACCTTGACGTGACCCTTCATCAACTTTTTCAAGATTGTCAGCGAATAAAACTGTTCTCCAGGGCCTCATGAAGGAAAGGGAGGTGAATCTTTACAACCCTTTTCCTCCTTACAAAATAAAACGAAAACTCTAAGTCTTTTGTCTTGCAATATTTTCGAAATTTTACAAATTTTTTATATAACTTTTATATTTTTGGAGCTTATGATTTAAATTATTAAGTATGAAATTAGGTCCTTGGGGAAACTTATACTTTCAAACTGATTCATAAGCATTTGAAGAAAATTATTTGCCAATTGCCTACTTTTAAGAACATGATGATTCCAAACGCCATGTCGAATTCAATGTTTCGAATTTTTTAGCGAAAAAGCGATTTCGATTCTTGAATATTATAATTAGGTGCTTAGGGAAACTATGCTTTTAAGAACATGATGATTCCAAACGCCATGTCGAATTCAATGTTTCGAATTTTTTAGTGAAAAAGCGATTTCGATTCTTTTATTATAATTAGGTGCTTAGGGAAACTTATGCATTCTAACTGATTTACAAATATATGAAGAAAATTATTTACCAATTGCCTACTTTTAGGAACATGATGATTCCCAAACGCCATGTTGTATTCCATGTTTCGAATTTTTTAGTCAAAAAACCATTTCGATTCTTTTATTATAATTAGGTGCTTAGAGGGAAATTTATGCCTTCAAACAGATTCATAAATATATGAAGAAAATTATTTGCCAATTGCCTACTTTTAAGAACATGATGATTCCAAACGCCATGTTGTATTCCTTGTTTCAAATATTTTTTAGTGAAAAAGCATTTTCGATTCTTTTATTACAATAAGATTTTTAGTAAAATTTGAGTATTTTAAATAAGGAATCATGTAATTTAGTTTGGGAATTTCTCGATTTTAAATATTAGAAATGTAGGAAAATAGTTGATTTTTTCTAATTCAGTTTATTAATTTAAATTTATTATTTTCTATAGGCGTTATTTGATAAAAAAAATTCACAGGTGCTCTCTCTTTCACTCCCTCAGAATTCGATCTTGAACATATTTGAGTAAAAATTAAAAAAATTTGAAATGAGCACTGGGGCAAATGATACTAAAAACTCCAACTATTCACATTATTTTAATCAATTAACAAATATAAATTTTAATAGTATTTACCTTAGCCCATAAGGCAACATTTTTCACATTAAACAAAGGAACGCCATTTCGAAAGCGTTAAATCATTACCTTAAATGAATTTTCAATCATTTGTTTCGATTTAATTATATAGAAACAAAGTTGACTAATGATATTATTATGTGCGGCTTCTTAGATCTATTTACCACCTTTTCAGCATAAAGGTGGATTAATGGCACTTTGTCTAGAAGGGCATCTAGTGGAAATACCATCTAGGACATCGAAAGTGGGTGGGTCTTCTAATTTAGAAGCAAGGACCAAGCAGACTTCGAGAAGTTTACTAATGTTGGTAACACAAAAATTCCTCTTCTTTTGTTCTTAACATTAGTAAAATGTATTCATGCTTTCTAATCTACTTTTTAAAAGTCGTTGCTGAGTTTTAATAGGATTTAAGTCAGGAGTGCTTTTTGCTTGTAGACTTAATTTATACGGTTTTACTTGCGGAGTTTAATCCAGTTTTCAACTATTCTTATGGTACAAAGTTTGATTTACAAAAAATCTTTATATGGAATATATTTGTTAGTGTATTAATAGTTAATGCTTATATATTCATATAAATGGTTTTAATTTCTTATAGAGATAAATAAACACAAAATAAAGAAAATTTAGCATATGAAATACTTTGCATTGGAAAAATATAACCATTTAGAATGCGTTAGAAACTGGATGAAAATATCGATATTTTTAGTATTTCTGAAATAAATTGAATTAGTTGATGCAAAATATATCCTAAATTTATTCCGTTTGGTAGAATCCTTAATTATCTTTTTATTGCGATAAACTTCTTAGTGAGTTTCCGCGCTTGAGATACTATCAGGAGCCATTAAATGAAAAGGTACGAAACGACGTAAAAATCTGACAGTTAAATATTTGCATGTTGCGCCTTGGGAGAACGTAGCGAGACATCTCGGGATGTGATTGGAGTCTGACTGGGATCGGAGCATGCGCGGCCGCCCACGTGCACAGGAGAGAGCAGAGGCTCTTATCAAAAGCGGCGTCCAAATGGTACGGCAGCCCGTATGATGACTTGGTTTGGTTTGTTTGTCGCTCATCGGTCATTTTTTGCACACGAGGGCTAATTAGACCGGGACCTACGGTTTTAAAGTGGATTTCGAATCACTACAAACATCCATGCCCAAAGTGGGATTCGAACCCACGAACTGTTGAACCGAAGGCAAGAGCGCTAACCTTTCGGCTGCCAGCTCGGCGACAGCCCGTATGAGGACAGGATGTCGTTCGCGTTGCAATATTCGACGATAGAGGAGCAGCGAGGTGTTATCCGATTTCTGACCGCAGAAGGTGAGAAACCAGTGGAAGCATGCGTCGTCACCTCCCCCTAAAAAGTTCAAAGCCGTACCGTCAACAAAAAAGGTGTCGCTCACCGTCTTTTTCGACGTTCAAGGTTCTATACTTGTGGAATCCCACGAGCACAGAAAAACCATAAAATTCGATGTGTACTGTGAGGCACTCCGACGCCTACGCAGGTCAATCAAGAACACTACACCGGGGCTGCTCACGAAGGGTGTGGTTCTGCTTCATGATAACGTGCGTCTACACGTCTCCAGAGGCACACACATGGAACAGCCAAGTTCAAGTGGGAGACATTGGACCATCCGACCGACAGTCCGGACATGTTGCCCAGCGATTTCCATGTGTTTGGTCCACTGAAGAAAAACCTGAAAGGGAAGCGCTTCAACTCGGACGACGTACTCAAGGACGCTGTGAAGGTCGTCACGGCCACAGGAATTCTGGGAACAAGGAACCCTTCGGCATGTTCATCAGTGAGATCGTTGTGCCCAAACCTATGGTGTATATTTTGAATAAAGTCTACATTTATACCTACCGTGTCGTTTCGTACCTTTTCATTTGATCTCACCCCTTATACATGGTACTCATAAAATCAGCAATTTAAATCAAGACACCTAGCATTTCATATTTCAATGAGCGACAGTTACTCGTGTATTTGGCAATCATCTGTACTGTGAAGAAAATGAAATTCTTTGCTGAAACTATATTTCTCTAATTTGGCAGTGTTACGGTTGTCCAAGATCGCCAACAATCCATACGATATTGCTTGTATAGTAAATGTATTCTTAACAGTAATATATCAAGAAAATAAAGGGCTTGAAGAATGATAAAGAAAAATAAAGATTGCCGTCAGAAAACCAATCATATGCAGTAATATAAAGTCTTTATAGTGCTTGACGGTACTGTACTGGTGACACAAGCTTTGAGTCACCATTTTAAATCTGATTAGTATGCCTATTTGTCAGAAAAACAGAGAAGTTTGTTAAGTAATGTTGATGGCTTTATTGATAGCTGTGCATTGATAATCCAAAAATTATTTTATGGACTCATGAATTTCTTGACCAAATGATATTCTGAACCAGTTTTAGATTTTTTTACAGAAATTTAATAATATCAATGCATTAATTACAATTTTTTTCGTAGATGATTTGCTAATGTATTTTTTTTAAGTTTGGTTTTTGCAACGAATTATTTATTTCTATATTCCATATATTCAAATAATTTTTTGTAGTACTGTATTGTCGTAAAATTATTTTATATGTTGCCTTCGAAATATTTTCCTAAATCTTATAACAGTTTCAAAGTTGTATATTGTTAATTAATTTTTTCCTCGTTTTGCTATATTTTTCATTATTTTTCGGAAACATTGCTGGTTATGTGTTTTAAATATAAAAACTAGTCTGCTTATTTTTTCTATATTTACGAAGATTCAATCGAAAACTCAATATTTATTGAAAATACGACTAAGAAAAGAGCTCTGTAAATCTGTTATAATCGTTAAGACTCCACTTAAAACAACCATATAAGCAATTTTAGTTTTTACTAAAAATCTTTTTAACTTTTTAACATGCACATATATATAGTGGAAGACATTATAGCCAAATAATTGTAAAGCAAGGAAAATTCAAATGCAATAGAAACTACTCAAGAAAAACGAACCAATTTCTTTTTAGATTTGTGATAAATCAAACACTTTAAATTATCAGAAAGAAAACCTAATTTAAATTGTCGAGTTTAGTCCGACCGAATCAGAAAAAGAAATTCTTTTGAAATGCATTTCCAAGGAAGATAAAATTAAAGTTCTTATAGGCAGATCCCTGGAGAAAGTAGTCGCAAAGAACTTCGGATTAATACGAAGAAAGGTTGAGTTTTACAAAAAGATCTGAATTCCTTGGAATACAGTTTGAGATTTTGAATTCAAATAAGAGGAAAATTGACAGAGAAAAAAGGCTCACTTGTAATTCAATCAGCAAAATTTTCACGTTAAAGTAAAAACGTAGGAGTTTCTGACATTGTTTAGTGATATTTATGAGTAATTGAAACAAAGGATCTTTTTAATAGAATTGTTGCCAAGATGTTCTCGTTTCTATTGATATTTCAATCTGAAACTCTGAAACGTACTGATAAATTGAATTTGAAAGCTAACTTAAGATTTCAGTGGGTTGTTGATATAAAATCAACAGCTTACATACATGTAATATGAAGGTGAAATATTTATATGGTTTTCAAAGGATTCGAGAATTTCATTTATGACCAATCATCTGAGTTCAATTTTAGCCCTTATTGGAAGATGTTTTGAATTAATCTTATGAATAATGCAAATGAATTAACAAAATACATGTTCAGTTGAATGAAGCTAAGATTTGTTTTCCTGTTATAACGTCTGCTCAAAAAGAAATTACAGGAATAAAAGAAAGTATTTATTATTTTTTGAGATTATGATAAATGGAAAAGGTGCCATCTTCAGGCGCCTTGATGGTAATGTGTTGAATACCTGATATCATGGAGAGTGTCGTATGGATAAGGATATGTAAGTCAAATTTTCGCAAAGCAATGTATTCTGTACCAAGTTTTGTGCGAGAAATTTGCCTACTTATGTATCGATTATATCACATGAACATTGCTCAGTATTAACAACTGACTGTTTTGGTAATCGAATTCATAAAAATTACTATACACAAGCATTAATTTCTCTTCTATTTAAAATATTGTGGAATCCATAACAACTTGGCAAAGAAAATCACCATTTCGATTATTGGAATGATAGCGGTTTCTATGATCGATCTTCTTGAACAATGTCAAATTAAAAGAGTTTATGCACAATTCTTTACAGAATATAATATTAAATCAATATTATTGTATGAAAGTTTAAAGGAAAAGTGTCAGATGAATGTAAGGAACTTGAGTTAAATGGTTTGGTGTAGAATCGGGTACACCTTAGTTTGGCGATAAAATTTTATTTCTAGTAACCCTGGTAATCCTATCTTTGTATAGCTTTTGTAAAGCAGCCATCTTGTTGGTCACAGCTTATCGCCTATTTTGGTGTCAAAAATATCGCCAAAGAACCAAGAGGTACCCGATTGTAAACTTTTACCAGCCTTTGTTAAAAATGAAAAGACAATCAATAAAATTATGAACTGGAAAGGTATAAGAGTAGCCTAAGTTAATCTGCCTAAGAATTGTTTGCACGAATGAGTGTATTAATTCACTTAATGCATTTGAAAGCATACAATTTATAGGTGATTACCTTGGGAGAGACAACATCGGATGAAAATATACGCAAATTTAATTTAAATTAGTAAAAAAGTATATAAATTTAACATTTCAGAAAGCAAATAAAACTGAAATCGCTAATTAAATTTTCCTTTTTGACATGGTGAGCGTGTAGTATTCCCAAAGTTTAGAGATGTAGACTTCAATTTTAAAGTTAGCATGAATATTCCCTTTCTGCATTGTAGCGCGAATGATTATGTCATGGCATTTTAATTCCCCCTTTGTCAGAACATGGTTTTTAACATATGCCAAACTTAAAAGGCGTGAGTAACGATTTAATACACATTCTGCATGCGTATTAATAAATTTGTATCGTCGTTTTAATTCGATGTTACAGTGCAGTGTCATGTTTCATCTTTTTGGCTATTTTAATTTTCTTGAACTGTAAGTGCTTGATTTCTCTTAGTCATTTTGATACTGGAAAATTTTCATTTTTATAATGTATGGTGGGTTTGTAAAATTTAGGTTCACTTAAAGTTTGACTTTTAAAAATGCCCTAAAGCAGAAAGCTGCAAGATCAAAAGATAATAAAACCAAATAGTTCTTTTTATAAAAAAACAAACAAAATAAAGCCATTTTTTCTGCAGAAGAATTGCTTATAAAATCATCACTTGATGAGAATGGCGCTGTACCTAAAATTTTCAAACGAAGTAAAACGTTCAGAAATACCTAAGTATTCAAATAAAATGTATTCCAACGTAATAGAAATTTATTTATAAATGAATAAAAACAATAATGTTGAATTGAAAGATGCCTATAATAACGCATAACATTTTTTTGACAAGTTATTTGCTTTCTGAAAATAACAGATTCAAAATGATTTGTTATACATTTATCAGTAACTAAATCATTTTAATATCATAAATTGCATATATGCGCTATTTCACTCTGGTAGAAGGTTTTTAATTGTTCTTTTGGAAAGTAATATCCCACTATTTTCGATTATCTATAACTAAATTTATGATAATATTTAATCCAAGGATTTTCTTTTTGCAGTCTTTTCAAAGTATGCAAATACATTCGAATACAACCATTTGATTGATTTGAGGTAAATCGTAAACTTTGCGATGAAAGAAATAATTGAGTTTTAAATGTTCGGTTCACATTAAAGTGATGAGTGAAGAAAGACGTCACTTTGATATTTGGTAGGGGGTGTGGGTTTGATATTTAACCCATCTGTAGATCCTCATGTTAAAAAGGCAAAGCGTGTTTTATATTTATACAATATTTTTGTCTAAAATCCGAAGCCCTTCAATGATATTGCCCGGAAGAGAAAACTCCATACCAGACTTCAAAAGAATTGGTTCAAAACTACGAGCCTGGCAGTGATAAGAAATCGAAATTTATTGCAATAATCTATCATCCCATAACACTTTCAAAAATCAAACTAATAAGGTTTTAATCTTTATGGATGGTCCTCACTCGATTTTCTTCAAAAGGAGCAGTTAATGGATTTGAAAAGAAGAAAGGGTAGAAAAATTGATATCATTTTCACATTGAAGTAAATATCTCTTTTACAGTGTTTCCATTTATTTTTCTTAAGCAATTTGTATCATATTTGATTGGTAGTTTATATCTAGTTGTTGACAACACATAGCCATCAGCTCAAACGGCTAGTAACTGCTAAGCCGCTTTTAATTATTCAACAGAATTACTAAAATGTCAGAATTTTTTATAGGAAAAATCAATCTAAAATGCAAAATAGCTTCAGTATCGCCAAAGGACAAATGTAATAAACAGAACTAAATAACATGAGCACAGAAGTAAAAATTAAAAAATTAAAAAAAAATTAACAAGGAAAGGAATATACAAGAAATGAAACTTTAAAAAAATCTTATAAAAGTTTTGGAGCTCTTGTACGATTTGCTTTATCTCATACAGTTTTTGAGAATCTTTATCTAATTTTGGACATACAATAAGATGTTCTGTGTTCATACAACGTTTGCAGAAACTAGATGAAAGGATACCTATTTTATTTAGACGTTGTTCCAAGCAATCATGTCCAATTTTCCGTCTGAAATTTGCCGCAGCCTCTTCACGGGATTTTTAACAAAAATTTTCCCAAGTGTATTGAATGTTAGTCCAGGGTTTGCTTGTTGATTTTGCCACCTGGTCAGATTTAAAAGTAACCATTAATTTCTTGGAAAAAATAGCTTAATGTCCTGGGGTTCAAATGTTCTTCTCTCAGCTAATGTCCACATTTTATTTTATTTAGTAATTTTTAAATTTAGTTCATAAGGACTTTCTTAATAATTTCAATATAATCAATGTCTTGGACATATTCGTTATAGATAGTTCCATAAGTTATTAACTTCTAGGTAAATGACTATAAAGTTCATTTTTATTTTTATTCTAATTTTTTCTTTAGATATTTTAAATAAAAAATAAATAAATGACCATAATTTTTAATCACTTTTTACATTATTCAGTCCCACAAAAATTCAATTAATCCATTAAAAAAAGTATTAATGAATTGCTATCTAAAGCAAGTATTTTGTATACATAATGATATTCATCTACTCATCAGAATTAAAACAGCGTGTCACCTAATATTCTCGAGCAAATCGCCAAGAAGGATTGCGAATTTAATCGCCTAAACCAACTTAATCCACTGAATTGTTGACATAAAAGTCTCACTTCCAAATTTATTCTCCAGAAAATTTTCTCTCCAATCAGATTCGATGTACTTTGAAATTTAGATTGCGTTCCTCGATTAGAAAAGGAAAACGGTGGAATTCTGGGAAAACTGGAAGCATTAGAACCTCCATTTTAGAAAAGGACGTCGTCGAATCGGTTTTATTAGGTAAAAGGAAAAAAAATTCGAGGAGCTTTATGGTTTGTGGAGCAGGTGACATTGGACGATATACTGAATTATAGAATCAGGAGTGTCTCTTCACAATTTACATATATCAGGGCTAGAGCTATCCTTAAAGTATACTTCGCGTGAAATTCACACTTTTAAGGCGTAGTTTAGATTAAAGTTTCTGCGCCAGTTTTCCTCATAAAACAGACATTTATTTGAAATGCTAACATATTTCACAAATATTTTCTCAACGCTTAACATAATCTAAGGTTGTTAAGTCCATCCTGATGAATTTTCTAGTCCGTTAAGTCGTAGTTAAAGCGTCTTATATATCTTCACGTTTAACGTTCATTTGTATAACTGGACTAGTTTGAAGTCAAATTTAGCGTGAGATTTTCTGGTTCGTTGATTTCCTTAAAATTACTTCGGTTAATTTGAAGATTGTCCACAGTGAGTTTACTTTAAAAAATTTTTTTAAACTTTTTATCACGATAATACAATTATAGTAATTTAGTTTTATCAATTTATTTTATAGAAATATGGTAATCCTTTATTAATGTGCATCAATTCTATCTTCTATGCATCCTTATAGGTTAGAATTTAAAATCTTGGTCAAAATATGCAGGAAAACTATGTTTACATTTTCTAAAATTAAAGATTCAATAGAATCGGCAAAATGCTGACTTGCAAATAATTGTTTTATATATTTTTAAATGAATCTGATTCACAAAAATATAATTACACATACTGGCCTATGAATTAGAAACATTTGAGATTTTAATTTAAATTCAAATTTTTAGAGAAGAAATATGAAAATCTTTTATAACACAAATTACATGTCATTAAAATATTATCACAAGTTGTTATTGCTGTTTTTTTATGAAACTTGGACAAGCAGCTCGCTAGCCGACGGCTATGCGAAATTAAGTCCGAAGGGAGCATCCTTCGTTTAACCAGAGCACCACGATGATAAAAGTACGCATTTGCTCTAAGACTCCTCCGATAGATGGCGCCACAAGGAGATCCACTTTCTCAATTTTGACATTGATCTGGAGGGGGAGAAATATTTTCTAGACCATTACATCCATTGTAACTGCTCAACGACCGACCACAGGACTTTCGATTCCACAGATTTAACGAGCACGTATATCGCATGTACTCGGTGGGTCTTTAGCGGCAGTGGGAATCGAACTTAGCCCTTTTGGATGGAAAACCAATGCCTTAACCACTAGGCTACTAAGGCTCTAAAATGCTTTTAAAAGTTGAAAATTCCTTGAGGCAGATTCTTATATTAGAAAAATTCGCATCATTTTATAGCAATTTATGCTACTTATTGAAAGGAAATTAAAATATTTGGTTTTAAAGAGAAAATGAATCTTTCGACATTTATGAATATCTTATAGGATGCAAATGTATAAAAAGGCAAATTAAATTGATCTCAACTAAAAGCTGATTTTTAATAATATATGATTTGAAAAGTAATCCCGAATAATGGTAAATGTTAGCCAATATGTTTGATACATTGAATGTTGGCGACTACTGAGAAATTATAATTGGAAGATCAAAGAAATAAATTTCTATTTATTATACATAAAATTAATGTCGATTATATTAATGGATACTTTTATATTATATCCCTTACGATAATCGCTGAAACGGGAAAGAAAAAAATCCTAAATTACTGTCGTAAATATTCCATTTGCATTTGCTTAAAAAAGCTCAGAAACTACTAAAAAATGATGCAAACATTTTTTATTTACATTTTATAAACTAAATATTTATCACTTATTGAACACAAAACTTACTTAAACGCGAATGTTCATTTATAGCGGAAACTTTAGCAATCGCATCGATGATAGATTGCAAATGTATATTCCAACAGTATCAATTTTTCAATGAAACAAAATTAAATTTTGCTGTATTTGTGGCGGTTTTTTGCCTTTGGTGATTTGTGACCATGATTAATTGACAATATTATCTCTTAGCAATCTCCTGCACAAACTAGCTTTAGCTTTGTTTACCATTGTTTATAACTTTTCATTCACATTTTGTACAAAAAATTCATATATTAGATTGGCATATATTAGATTTAAAATAAAATTTTGAGTCTATAAAATCATCGCATCACATTATATTATTTTCGATTATACGTAAGAAATATGCTATTTCTTTTGTATTATAAGCGACGGATATAATGAAAAAGTACCTATTAATGTAAATGTTACATCTAGTAACATTAAAAAGTATTTAAGAAAAGTCAAGCATTTGTTTAATTAATAATAAATTAATTTATATCTTATTTGTTAATAACATAAACATATAACTTCCTTTTTTACTATTATAATAATATTTATATTATAACTTGTTTCAGAGTATCATAATTTATTATTCAGTAATTTTTACAAAAATTTATATTATTTAGGTGCTATCATTTTTTCAATTGTAAAAAATAAGTAATTCATTTGAATCAATAACGCTATTTAATAATTTGTACCATTTTTGTTTGTTTATTTAACCAATTTTAATAAGCAATAGAATTCTAAGCCCTCTAACTCTTCATTTTACTATTTTTGCAAAAGTTCGAAAGGAGAATATTGCAGCAAATAACACTAACGTGCTTACCATGAATCAACCGTGCAGATATTAGATGTTAATATTCCTTCACTACACCAAATAAATTGCAGGAATCCTCATTTGCAGAAGAGAGTAACAACAAACAAACTCAATTATGTTCATCGAAAAACGACGAAACTGGTTAACGTTTCCTTACTCCTTCCGTATAAATAGCCCATCCACTTACTTTCTTAATGTCATTTCTCCCAATATTTTCCACTTTCATTGTATTGGTTTTCCTTTGTCTCAACATCTGAAACGTAAAAGATGTTTCTAGGTATTTATTTAACGAAATAGGTATCGCTGTTTTTTCGAAGCTGAAAATTCAAATCATGATGTTGTTCGAAGATTCATTTATTATGTTCCTAATTACTTTAATTAAACAAGATCAAACAAGTCTCTTATTTATGAATCATTCTTTTACTTTTAATTAGGTTCATTCAAGTATAATAGAACGGGTTATAAAACAAATATACATATAGTCTTTGCAAATAGTTAAAATTTGGAATGAATTAGTTTAAAAATAATGATACATCATAATAATATTTCCAGAAATAAAAGAGAAAATAACAAATGATATGTTCATAGAAAAGCGGTAAAATAATCTTATGAAAGTCTTAAAATTAACTATAAACATTGTAAATGGTTGGTGTTGTTCAGTTGAGTTTTGAAGCAGAATACCTATATGGGTAAGAGATGATGGTGAAATTGTTATTTTTAAACAGTTGTTGTAATCACTTCAAAATCAACTATAAATTTTCTAAAAACAAAAAATAATAAATTGGATTGTAACTCTCTAAGGGGATTCAATGAATCGTCGAACGTCCTGTAGGAATGACAGGATAGCCTTGAATAAAGAATCAGAGGCCGCGAACCAGCACCCGTAAACCCTGGTGTTATGCGACCCGTGCCTAGGGCTATTTGGCACCGCGGTAATGGTGTCTTAACGGAGCCTCTAGTTGCCCGGCGAACTTCTATAGCTTTTTTTGCCTTGCCCAGTAACTCAGGCAATGCTGGGTGGACTGTTATATACCTGAGCTTATTAATTGTTATCTTGTGGCTGAAAAGACACAAGAAATAACAAACCTTTCTGCATTTGCAGGTGAAGCCTCTGAAGTAGACCTTGCTGAAAAAGACAAGGGAACTCAGAGGCAATCTTGTAAAGGGGCAGCAAGGAACCCTTCGCAGGAGGTAGAAGTGACCTCCAAACCATATTCTTCTGGTGAAAGTCAGGAAGCTATTGCTAGCATGACTGACTCTCTGACCAGAATCATCTGCGGATCATCAGGGAGGATTGACTCTGAAATTCTATGATGCTTTAGGCAGAAGATATGTTTAATCGTAGGCTTCATAACTGGGCACTACTATTTCAGAAAACACCTCCAGAAAATGGGACTGTTTCAGCAAGACCCTATCTGCAGGAAATGTCATACGCAAGAGGAAACGGCCAAGCATATCATTTACGAATGCGAGGCTCTTGCCTCCCTACATTAACTTCTTTAGGCATCATCCATACTAGAGAGTTACACCTAGACTCCATCAAAGGGTTATCGGACTTTATTAATAAAGTGGGTGACCCAAGCAACAGGAACTAGGAAACATTGCGTTTGGAGTTAACAGTACAAAATGCTGATATAAGCAGAGGTGCCCAGTGACATACAAACCCAACTCTAAGAAGAAGAAGAGGAGGATTCAACGGTAATGTATAGAAATATTAGGCAATACAGAAAATGGCAATGGAAATTGTTGGATAGACGCTCTTCCAACGTTTCAGAAAATATGGTTTTTCAACATGTTTGAATTAATATGCAGATGATAATTATTAAATTAAAAACAATAAATGACATGTCCTTTGCAAAAGCCTAAAATTATCTTAAGGAATTCTTAAAATTAACTACGATTGAGAAGTTTTGGTTTGCCATTAAATGGAAAACCAGGACTTCTGAATCGCAGTTAATTTTTAAAATACATCGTAAATCATGGGGCTGTATGATTGAGTTATAGAACAGAATTCACATAAGGGGCAAGAAATGATGGATGAAACTACTGTTTTTAATTAGTTATTGTAATCAATCCGAAATCATCTAAAACATTTTCCCAACGCAATAATCTATAGACCAAATTGGGACTCTAAGGAGTTTCAACGGAAACAGATTGACCGTGGTATCACCTCTACCATCAACAGAATGCTGACTGGGCACATGAAGTGTATGAAAATCATGCCCGACGAGTCTAAAACCTACGCAGAATGCAGGCACTGCACAAGAGTTCCACTGGATCCGAGGCATCTCTTCAACTGCATCTCTGTTGCCTCGACCCTCTTCAGCAACGACCCCAACTGCTGCCATGACACCCTTTATACCGAAACAGCTGAAGATGTTGTCAGGGCAGTGCTCCATGCCTTTGGTCCCATATGACTTGCCTTTTTTACCTTTTCTTTTTGCACTTGTCACACGACAACAACAACGGAAACAGACACGAATATTAGATAGTGCAGGAAACAGAAATGAAAATAGATGCATATGACTCTCGTCTTTCGTTGCAGAAAATATTGTTTTTTTGATGCCTCTTGCAGAAAAAAGTTACATTACTAAGAAGATTAAATGTCTAATACCGGTCCTTTTCTGGTATTTATGGAATACTTTTGAACCATGAGTTCTATTGAAGTATTCTTCAAAACAGTTTGGTAAAATATTTTCTGTGAAATAAATTTTATATATTTTTACAAAATAGAGACTAATTTTAATTTTATTTTTTAATAGCAATTGAGACAAAACTAATTAAATTATTTTCAGGGTATTTGGTAGATCATAACCACCTTCTTTCGGTAGCAAAATCAAACGGTGTATAATTCGCTTTTTTACATATTTTGTGAATAACTATGATACATCCTGGAATATAGTTCATGAATAAGTAAAGCTAAATTTTTTTCTTTAAAATAGAAATTGAGAAATATATATTGCATCATCAGAGCACATAGAATCATGAGGATATTGTCTACTGCAAAATATCTAGCAGTTTACTGAATATATATATATAGGAAATGTGCATTATCACTTAACAACACCGCGACATATAGAATTTTACCACTTTTAGTATTTTATCTCAGGATGATATATCATCACTATAAATAAACAAAAACGTAACAAAAATAGAAGTCAAGAACACATCTTTTCCAATGGAGGTTTGATGGAAGATTTACCCATCCAAGGCAAGAACAACATGGCAAAGTCGTTTTCCAATTCCGTTGACAAGGAGAACGAACAAAGATGAGAGAAATCCATTCGCTCACCCAGTTTGGAGGGTTACAAAATGGATCGAGAGTAAACGTCATTTTTCATGTGTTTCCAATACCCTGCCATGACAAGCAAACGTCCCAGTGCGACCGATTCTAAAACAGGGTTGCCAGATCCAACGAGATTGTTCCAAGGTATTACAAGAAAAGAAAGGAAACAAAATAAGGTTTTCCGCGAAGAGTTATGTTTTAGATAGTTTTGATCATAGAATGTTTCTTTGTTTTTTGTATTAAGTAATAATCTTTTCAAATATTTGATGTTTTTTTTTTTTTGGATTGTATATTTTTCGCGAGGTGTGCAGTGTGATTGCTATTGCATGTTGATGTATATAAAATGTATAATAAGTTTTAATAATTACCTACAACACATATTTAAATGTAGCGTAGAGCCACCGTCTTTTTATTTTAGAATAAATTTTAAGTTTTTCATTATGTTGCCAAGTGACTTTTTATGAAAAGAAACGAAGAAATTATAATTCACACATTCTGACGTCATTCGGTTTGTACAATGTCCTCCACAATTGTTGACTTAAGATTATTAATTCCAAAGCTTTTTGGATTTGTAGCAAATTTGATCTATATTCGATATATATCAAATTACATAGAAGATTACGGACTTTGCTGTCCGTAATCTTGTAAGGCTTCAATTAAATAAAGGTCAATTTTTGTAGATTTTCACAAAATTCATTTAAACTTAACAAATTTTTTAACGGAATTCAGATGAGTTATGTATTTTAAAATAAATTATGCAATAAATATAAACAATTTAATACATCCAGCTAATGAAAGCTATTAGCTATAAAGATATGAATTTTGAAATTTGTAAAAAAAATTAATGCACTTTTAAAGAATTAAATTAAAAGGAATCTTTGTAGTACAAATACCAAGATTAACATTCAAGTACAGAACGACTTTTTAAGCAAAAAGTTAATTATTTATAAGATAAGTAATTGTTAACGATAAATATATATTTTTAGCAATTAATTACTACAATACAATGACATTATTTTTTTATTCTACTTCATGCTTGTTTAGGATAAATTAATTAGTTAATTCAACTTTGAATATTAAATACGTCTTTTATAAGCATTGTAGGATTGTGTTTAAATTTCTCAGAATATTTCGCGACAGAGTTTACTTCATATATCACTCACTTTGAGGTATGGAATTTGATCATAAATAAATCTGAATGTCCTTCCAATCTCACAATCCCATGCAAGAATTTCTACCAGAAACACTAGTTTTTGTTATTTTCTAACTTGATAACAGATAACTTTTATATCGGTGATTTTTTCAACTAGATAAATTTTTCGACTTATTTTTGAAAGACGATTTACTATCTTTATAAGTCCTTCAGAACTAATTTTATATTATTATTTGATTCTGCAAAATTAATGTTTCTCAGTCACAAAATGAAATGGAATCGCACTGATTGTACAGCTATTTTTCTTTCTTTTTCTTCTATTAATTTATAATACATAAAATAACATTTTATTAATTTGTTGTTATACCCATAAGCGTTTTAATAGATTTACTCGTGCATATCATTTACAGAATTTTCAAATAAAAAATTTAAGCCTATTACATTATATTACAGAGGTAAACAAAAGCAAATTTCTAAAAAAAATTAATTCCATTTTTTTCCAAAAATTATGAACTAATTTGAGAAATAGTCGATTCATTAAAATTTTTCTTGAAAAATAGTAGAAATATAAAGAAAAAAGAAGACAAAGAAAAGAAAAAGTAAAGTAAAAGAAAAAGAAGAAAAATAAAATGTTAATTCAAGTTTTCTGGCATTAAATTGTTCAATTACCTGAAATAAAATTTGAAATTGACCTTCAAAAATATTTTGCTTCATTTTTTTGTATATTATACTATTATATTTTCATTTATAAACAAGTGTTGCTAAAAAGAATAGTATAAATAGCAAATAACGAGACATTATTTAAAGATGACACAAACTTTCTTTCTACTTTCGCGTCTTTTAAACTTTAAAATATACTCTTTTACACTAAAAACACTGCAATGTAGTAGTTATTCTAAAATTGTCTTACTATATTTTCAATTAAAAAATTCATATTTTAACATCATAATTAATGGTAGATGAAATTGATAAAAGTTTCCTTTTTTAAATAATATATTGAATATTTTAACTAGATTAGGCACTATACTAGGTATTTGTTATTTGTATGTATATGATAAAATAAACTTGTAAAATTTAATGGGGAAGATATAAAATATTATTTCTAAATTATATATATATATATAATTTATTAATTAATAACCACCTGATTAGGAAGGACATTTCAACTTAGGGCAATGAAACAAATTTTTAAACAAAGTGAGATTAAAAAGTTTTTACAAAATTAACTTTCGAATTATATGTGCAGATTTGCAAAATACATATTTCGTTTCTTTCAACTCTTTTAATTTGCATAGATGGAACAATAGAAAGATAGTTTTAGAAAATACCGCTATGTATCGAAATGAAAAGTTATGCAATTTACCGAGAAACTTAAAATTATAAATACATTGGCATATTTTTTTTATATCCAATGATTTTAGAAGGTAAAACAAAAAGATAAACAATAAAATGTAAGATTTCTGGTGGTGTGAGCTATTTTTCTCCTAAAGATCATGCAAGGATTTCATACTTTCGGTATTTCACCTCAAAACTGTTTCTCTGAGCCGTAACATAGTTTCCGTTCGTTTAGGCTTACCGAACTAAGCCTAAAAATGGACTCCATTCGAAATTTTACTGAAACCAAGGAATGCATTTCCCAAGAACTGGGGAATAGTTTGAAAGGATATAAAATGTTTACATGCCAAACCTAGGACCTTAACATCTTTAGTAAGTCTGACATTCCCTCAAGATTTTACATAGAGAACATGATCCCGAAGGATATATATATGGCGGGACTCAAAGAGGAAATGTTCTTCGAAGTGAAGTTTCGAATCTGAGGAAAAGAAAATCGTTGTTTCGAACATTTTTCATGAGCAAAATGTGTGATCAATAACGTTGGAACACATTTTTCCATGCAAGCATTTTTTTCTTCCTTTATTCTGAATCTCGCTCAGTTAACAGTTCTTAAAGGTTCGTTTTCTTGTTTTGTATTGTTTCAAAGTAGTATGACGGCATTTACAGAGCCGTTTTGTTGCTGCAGAATGCAATTGTTGAACGCATTTTCCAGCATCCTGTTTCTCCTCACGAATTGTTGACTGTGTTTCTCTTTTCTATCATTATTTATTACAAAGACAATTTTGATTTTAGAATACTTCGGATTTAGAACGTAGAAAATGGCAGCACGTCTAAGGTTATTGGTAGCGACTCAGAATGCCTTGAAATGAAAACAACAACAATATTTTGGATCTGATATAAAGTAGCTTAAAAATACAGCAGTTTCACTCGAGTCAAATAATTATCCACATTTTAAGTTCATCTGAAATTATTTCCAATTAATTCGTAAGAAAAAGAAAATGATCCAACATTTTAGGATATAATCATGCATTAAGAGTGTTTAGTGTTGCCAAAATCAAAAGCTATTTCTTCAACTATTAGTTGGAGAAACAGCTTTTAATTTTGATGACACTAAACACTATTAATTACAGATGCATAATTTAGTTGCAGAAGTGTTTAAAATGAGTTAATGTGCTATCCAAAAATTCGCTTAAGTCAATGAAATCATTCCTAAAAAAACTGTAAAATACATTTTATACAGGTCCATGATCTAACATATTAAATAAAAATTTCTTTCTATATTATGTTAAGCAAAAAAAATAATTCATAACTTTCTGAATAATGTGTGTTTGTGTGTTGATTGATAAATAAATATTTCCTCAGTCCATTGTTAATTCTGAAATTTCGAAAGGGTGGAAGATTCCTTCCTGCCATCCCTGGTACGCAGGCAAAGAGCCTGACTCTTCATCCGCCCTCAATTGTGACAGAGGCTCTAGAACCGCAATTTCCAGACTAGCAAGCGGCCACACTAGGGCTCTCACGTATTTCAAAGGCAGGAAATTCTTTGAGGACTATTCTAAATGTAAAACTGAGCAGGCTTCTCCCAATCACATCCTGGACTGATTGGGACTTTCCAGAAAAGATATATACTCACCCCCTTCTGGTGTTCGATTTCCGTAATTCCGGTCTGATAGACCTTGTGTGACTTCGTCAGATATTTGGAGGATAAGCCACAACAACAACACATAGACGCACTCATAAATATTTCCAAATTAAACTAATTTTAACTAAAAATAAGGAAATCAAACAAAATAATTTGTTTAACACAAATTTAACAGTAATTTTATTAATGTTTGCAGCAATGCACATCACACTCAAAATTCGAAATTTTTGAGTAACAATAACGCGTACGAAATATATCTTATTTTACAAATAAAACTTACGAAAAAAAGAAAAAATAAACATCTATTTTAATTTTTACAATGGCTTTTTAGATTTTATATAATTCCCCGAATTTTAGACTAAGGAAAATATTTAGTCATACAATAGAATACTATATAAAATCCTGTTCTTTTCGTATAAAGATTTTTTTATGCTTTTACTTCTATTTAGTATTGTACCAAGAAATTTTATTAAGGAATTTTCACATTTTTAAGCCTTGAGATCTTAAAGCTCCTATTATAAACGTTGATTGGAATACTTTTATACTTTTGCAATAACTTCCAGAATTAACGAAAAACAATAGCGGTTTTTAAAATTGGCAACCTCTCTCTTTTCCCTTTATAAAGCATTGCAGGTGGCAACAGCAGTCAAGAATGGAGTGCGTAAAAGGAATTAAGGATTTGCATACTTCATCCCGCGCGCGTACACGTATTAGGATAATGTCACGTGATTTATATACTACGTTCGGGGTGTTGCAGTTTGCATGGACACCAATGCTTGTTTACATCGGAGAACATTTTTTAGACCGTGAGAACCGAATAAATTGCCAACGAAAACATTAAGTTTTAATGTTTGAAAGTGCTCTACCAAAATATTTATTATCATAGAAATGATATAATCAAAAGCATTAGATTGTAATGTATTTTTCTTAATAAATAATTCGAAATATATTGAAATGTAATCATATCAATAATCATTATTGCGTAATTTTTAATTAAATTACGTGAACTCGTCCTTTAAAATGCTACTTTACGTCTGATATTTCTACAAATATATGTCACCCACATTATCAAAAAAAGTCAATAAAATTGGCAGTTTAGCTTCTTATAAAATAAAGATTATAATTAATGAAAGCAATAAATTTATTGCATTCAAGTAACATTATCAATATTATTTTATGATCCAATCAACAAGATAAAAAATAAGTAAAAATTTAAATATTTTCAATAGATAAATTAAATATTAATCATTTAAAAAAATTCGTATGAAATCATTTTGGTACACATTTATATTAAACTACCTAAATTCAATGAATTAAAATTAGTAACTTTACGCAGTGTTTCTTAACATAATTGTTTTTAACTTATAGATTGATATATTTCAGATAATCGATTGTATATGACTGATGTAAAATACATAAAAATAAAATTATCCTCAGGTAAAATTGAATAAAAATATTATACAATATATATATATATATATATATATATATATATATATATATATACATATATATATATATATATATATATATATATATATATATATACATATATATATATATATATACATACATATATATATATATATATATATATATATATATATATATATATATATATATATATATATATATATATATATATATATATATATATATATATATATATATATATATATATATATATATATATATATATATATTTGAATGTAACAATCAAAATTTTTTATACTAACACACAAAAGGAGTGTACTTCTATCATGCCTGTCAAAATAAGAAATTTATGTCATAGGAAGATAAAATTTTTTGGAATACTTCTGCATTTATATGCAGTTCAGGAAAATTCTAGCAAACATATTCTTGCTTATATGTCATTCGTGAACCCTTATTTGTCAATTTATTTAATAAAAATTTTGTAAATTCTATGTTTTGGGAATTCAAGAATATAAGAAAAGCCATTTTACCATTTTGAAATGATTTAAACAGACATTACAGAATAAAATAGAATAACACACAGATACACATATATTCAATGGATTAAATATTAATATATATGAATGGAATAATGTATAAAAAATTAACGGAATATTTAAAATAATCGAAATTATATTTAATTAAGAAATATGCAAGAAATTATGAGTGAATGGAAGAATTTCATTACGATATAATTTGATTTGAAAATTATTTTCTCATTAATTAATTAATATGAAATCTTTATTTTATATAAAATTTGTTGAAGTTTTGATGATTTTTTGAATTGAGTTCATTGTTTCAATTGAAAGAATAAAAAATCCTTTACGTATATAGTGAATAAGGAAAATAAAAGTTTGATTTAAAAATTTTAAGTTTATAAAAATTATTTTCAAAACTTAAATGAAAATACTTAAAGAAGAGGGTATTAACACATTTTTAGAACAATTTAGGGCCCGTTTAATTAATGTTTAAAATGTAAAGACTATTTTTTAAATTCTCGATCTGATAACATTTTTTCTGGACCTAATCCATGAATTATTCGCATCATTATATTGCTAACTTAAGCTATAAAATTTAATGAAAGAATATAACGTTGTTTTATTCTTTCATTAAATTTTATAAATTTCACTAAATTAACTCGTTAAATACAACCTGCGAAGTATTCAATTTTATTTGTTGAATAACAGAAAATAATCTATGTTAAGAAAACAGCATGGGTTTAACATTGTATAGGATCAATGTGAAAAAGTGTTACTTTTACTCTAATTTGAAGGCTTCTTAAGGAAAAGTCCCTAGGCTAGGGATCATTTTCTTTTAGATAAATCTAGCATAGTTCAACACAACTGTTGACAGCTCTTTCTGTTGAATGAGAAGGGAAAAAACAAAACATTTTGACGGGTATTTTAGTTTCTTTGCAACGGGGATTTTGATCTCTCAAAACATACTTTGAGTTAAAGAAATATGTCAAAGAAAATTTCAACATATTTTGCAGCTAAGAAAAGCAATTAAGACTTTGAAATAGGAAATTTAAGCAATAAGTAAGCAAACAATATTGTATTTATAAAATAATTTATCAGAAATGAAATGTATGACAAATAATGGATTGTTGCAATTATTTAAAGAAAAAACAATAAAAGTGAAGAGAAAAATGTAAGTAAAAAACATGACATTTTGAGAGATTATCTTCTGCTTTATCATAATATATGCATACATAATGGTGCAGTCATAATATATGCATACATAATGGTGCAGTCATAATATATGCATACATAATGGTGCAGTCATAATATATGCATACATAATGGTGTAGTTATAATATATGCATACATAACGGTGCAGTCATAATATATGCATACATAATGGTGCAGTCATAATATATGCATACATAATAATACCCGGACCATACAGATTTGGCAAATCACCAAGTGCCTCGTAATTCTGAGCCACGGTCAGGTGACGAGGTCACACCTGAGCTGGAACCCTCCTCACCACATCCACGTCATACTATAGGGAGGACTTTGGAGGACGTCACAGATTAACGTGGTCATGTCCCCAACCTATGGAGCTGCAACATCCCACTGAGGGAGCATACGTGGTCACCCTCCCAATCACTGCCCGCGGCAAATGATGTTTCAATTTGCTGTTCTTAACGGGAAGCCGCATTAAGCTACTGGAGCTCTTCTATCAAAATACAATATCATACGAATCAAGTTTTTTCCAATTCAAATGCCTTGGGATAACATATCCCATCTTTCACACAGACCTGATATAGCTCGCAGTAATGATAATTTATATTGCACTAATGGCAGCTAGTCTACGGATCTTAAAGAGCTGTAGTCATTAAATTGGTTCAATTTAGAATTGTGTGTCTGCTAATGAGACAGGTGATGATAATAATAGGAATGGAATATATAATCTATTCATATATATCGAGATATGAAAAGTAACTTTATTCACACACACACATATTACACTTAATCTTAAATACCCATGAAATTTCTATATAAAAGCGTTTTTCTAAAAGAGGTCTCTTGCTTTTTTATCAGTCAAACTTTGCTTACTTTAGGAACACATTTAGTGCATTTAAATTCAAGAAAATGTATCTTTTTTGTGCCTATATCATAGAATTTAACAAATTTCAAAGTATTTACTTTTCTCTTCAGGGAAAAACTGCTGTAAAAATTACAATCCTCGGTTTTTAATTAAAAGAAATTTTTAACGCGCATCTTAAAATCAATATTTGAACTAGTACCATTCAAAAAATAAATTCCTGATTGATTTAAATCGCAATTCATCAAAGACAACAAATATTTACATAGAATTATATGATGGTATTTAAAAAAAGAAAATCTAATTTATTTACCTAGATGTGTGGACATTTGAATACAGTCTAAATCTTACTTAATTGAAAGGTTTGTTGAGTCAATAAGAGATGGTTTTTAAAGCTTTAAAATGATTGTTGCACACTTAAAAACTAAAGCACGAGAAATTACTTTGAGAATTTGAAGATAATGATTTTTTACATAGTTAATATTTTACTAGTTCTTCATTTTTCTCTTTCGTAATAAATGTATTCAGTTATTTTTAATGTATTATGCATTGTATTTAAAGAAATTCAAAGAATTTTGTAAAATAAAATTAATTAGTACAATTTAAATGGAAGTCTGTAGCAAAATGTTAAATTCAATACGTCATAAGCTTAGATTTAGTTGTTATAAAAATAAAAATCGATATTATTACATTTCATTTCTATAATCTTTACCTATTTTATTTGAAGTTGGGTGTCTAGTCGATTATTTAAACTTTTTTCAGCTGATATAGTTTCAGTAATTTACATATTTTGATTATGAGCACAAAATTTTCAAAAGGCAGGATACAAAAAACTCTACAAAGTAAATTTAACAAATAATGTTTTATTTTTTTAAAAAAATCATAATTAATAAAATTTTATAAAGTAACCGGAGGATATATAAAATAAAAATTCTAGAAAAAATGAATTATCTATAGAACGCAAGCACAAAGAAACTAAAATATTTTCAAGAAATAAAATCGAACACAAAAAAAAAACAAAATTATGAATTAGTTTCAATTTTAAATTAATGAACACTTTTTGTCTTTCGTAATGTATGGAATGATTGTTCTGGCTTAAAGTTTTGTTCCAATTTTGAAACTTTTGTTTTTGTTTTTTTTGAAAATTTTGGCATTTTTTAACTTTTCTTTTACTTAACAAGTGAAAATTCTCATACGGGGAAATAATCTTGTTTTTATATTATTTGAATATATGATGTCATTTAAAAAATAGGAACTGCTTATCTGTGAAAAGTAATATTTTATTTCATCAGGTTGTGTGCATATTATATACTTTTTAGTTAAGCTTAAACCTCCAAAGAGTTCTTAGAATTTAAGACATGTGTGCTTGAAAAGTAAAAATTTTAAGTTTCTGGCTAGAGAAAGGAAAAGAAACGAAGAGAAAGGAGAAGATATACTTATATTTCAACAAAGAATCTATTTCAGTATATTTAAATATGCATCTTTATGCTTTCTTAGTCATTATTTCCGCATTGCTTATGTCATTTGCTTTTTGCTACCAATAACTTTACTTGCTCACCAGTATAAATTCGTGGCTGTTTTAATTAACTCCAATTTTATTTTCGTTCATTGTTTTAACGCATTTATGTGATTCATTCTTTACACGACTTACTTTTATTCCCATTCGCTTCACTTCTCGATGGTGACTTTATAAAAGGTTTGACAATTTTACGTTAGTCAATTGGTACTTAGGTGAACAATTTGACAATTTTACTTTGTTTAGTCAGGTTAAGAATCTAGGAAAATTTTAGGTTAAAAAAATTACTATATATATTGGTGGTGGGACTAATCCCCATCTGGTCTAGTACCACTAGATCAGATCCATGAGATCATAGATAGCCAAAAAGTCCAAAAGCAGATGTGGACTTTTCACAGCCTCTTCACGAGAAAACCCCAAGCATTTCAAGATGTGTTGCGGGCAAAACAGAGGATTGTCGCACTTGGGGCATGATGGGTATTTTCTTTCACCGTCCTCAAAGATCATACACTTCAAGTGGCCAGTAGAAAGTCGAGACAGTGTCGTCTGATGTACTCTGGAGCCCTTACATGTTGTGGCGGCTCCAGGTTGTCTTTGAAAGTACCACGGGTAAGGAGGAGGGTCAGCCCAGGTTTTAGAAGTAAGTTGTTTAGTAATGGAAGAGATCTCTGATGGTGTTAGTGCCATGCGATCTTCCGGGTTCAAAGGATTACTAGCGGCAGCCTTTGCAAGGTCATCGGCTACTTCATTCCCAGGCAGACCAACATGTGAGGAGACCCACTGGAATTATATACTATATATACTATTATACTATATATAATTCATATATACATAATATATAATGCATATGCAACATACATATATATTACGTGATTACCTTCTTGTCTTGGTGAATTTAAAGATGATTGAATAGGTAGATTTTTCAAGAATGAATAAGTTTATTTTTACATTAACATTTCTTAGTGTGACGACCAAATGTAACATCTGTAGCAGCTAATCTGCTCGATAGGAGAGCTCAACCCAAAAAACACTGGAGAGAACTTAAGCCCCCTCCCCTCCCAGAATACTACGGAATACTAGTCACATATTGGTCAAGAATAGTGTCGTGAGATTACATCATTGGTTAGTTCGACATACCTTAACCATATTTAGTAATGTTCATTTGTTAAAAGAGAGGTCATATATAAATAAAAAGGTACAAATTACTGGATTCGAAAAAAATGAATATATACATATATATATATATATATATATATATATATATATATATATATTGTGTATATATATATATATATATATATGTATATAAATTTGTATATATATATATATATATATATATATATATATATATATATATATATATATATATATATATATATATATATATATATATATATATATATATATATATATATATATATATATATATGAGAACGGAAGCCATTCCGATAGTCAAAAATTCGATAGTTGGACTTTTTTCGAAATAATCATCTATTTTAACTAATTACTGTACGTTGAAAATCGGACAAAAACATACATATTTTTAACTTTTAATAGATTAAATGAAAATGCAACTTTTACATGTATAGGTACTTACAAAGTGATGTGCTTGAAGCAATATGCGTGCACAGTGCTGTAAATGAAAGTCATTGCTTGCTGAACATCTCGGTCAAGTAAGCTGTTTCAATGCCTTCATCCACTTTCGGCAGCCAAGTCAAGGCATCCACTTGGCAGAAATAATTTGCATGTGGTCACACTCAGGCTGACTCTCTAACTATTTCAAAGTTGGAAAATGTTTCACTACCTGATGTCTATTTCAACTTGGATCTCATATTTTTCCTCAAAACTTTCATTTAGTTGACCATCGTTTGCAATATGAATTCTAGAGCATCACTTGTAATCTGTTCTCCTAGATCTTCAAAACTAACTTCTGAACATCCAGGAATTTTCATAAGAATGTTTTTGAATTCCTCGAGTGACAAGTCATTCTCATCGT
Source organism: Latrodectus hesperus (assembly GCA_037975125.1). Taxonomy (NCBI): domain Eukaryota; kingdom Metazoa; phylum Arthropoda; class Arachnida; order Araneae; family Theridiidae; genus Latrodectus; species Latrodectus hesperus. The sequence goes on along the minus strand of JAJQOW010000017.1, from coordinate 4,851,515 downwards.
TTCCCTCACCTTACGTTTCCTTTCTCTCATTTTCCGTCTCATCTTGAGTCTAATATATTTTTTTGAAATTCAGAAAGGAATTCGGATAAAAGGAGTTCGGTTAATTGTATTTATTCCGTAATAACAAGAAAAAAAAACAAATAAATAGTTCATTAAAATGATTAGTTAGAAATCCCGAGAAGTTTTGATAAAAAAAACTAATGAAATTTTTATGCAAGTGTTTAAACTTTAAATAATTTTATTTAAGAACTATCATACATCAAATTCTTTTTAGTTTGAAAATGAATGGTGAAAATAACATTTTGGAAAGAGATTCAGAATGTTTTCTTAGTGTAAAAGAAGAAATGGTTCTCCGAATTTTCGTTTCGATTGTCAAATATAATACGGAAGCCTCAAAAGCCGTTACTATCTTTCATACTTTCTGGCTTAACATTCTAAGCCAAAATAAATCACACAATGCAATGAAAATAAACACTAGTATGCATCAGTACCGATCCATGACTTGAATATATTTTCAAAACCTAAGAATACTTTTTTGAATGTACACAAAAATACCTTTGTATCTTAACTTAAGAATTGAAGACCTTTGGCGACTTTAGCATGTTTCCGAAACAATAAACACACAAAGAAATTTATTTTTCAAGCATTTGAGTTTAAGGATTCAAGATAAAAATATTCTGAAAATAAGGCTTCAGATCAATGGAATAAGAAACAAGGATTCCGATTTTGTATATTTTGTAAGTTAAGGAATCAGTCATCATATCTTCTTCTGTTCAGCTTTTGATATATATATATATATATTTATATATATATATATATATATAGTATATATATATATATATACTATCATATATATATATATATAGAAATCCAGAAGATTACTCTGAAGTCAGGATCACTTCTGAATTTGTGATTTTTAATGCTCAAGATATAGATCATTTTATGACTTTCCTTAATTAAAAACTATGGAGATAAACTGTAAAATATCATAATATTGACATGAAAGTTACCTTTAAATAATATAGCAAGAATTCAATATGCATCCAATTACTACAGGGTAGACATGTTAAAGAAATTACTTTTGATAACATTATCTCGTTTATTAAATCACTATATTTAATAATAAAATATATGATATGACATCAATAACCAAATAAAAGATCACACCAACAGAGAAAGACTCTAAGCTCAAGAAAACATGCCTCTTAAAACAACAATCTGAGTGGGTCGACAAGATCGATTCTCCGATAATCTAAGTTCCCTCAACTTCAACTGACGATGGAACAGTAAGGAACCAGGTGGAATCAGTTTCACAAATATTGACCTCAACCAGTTATTTTGAAAAATATTCTGATTAAAATTCTCTTAACATTTCTAAATTACGACTTACAAGTGGTTGAACAAGTACATTATTCTGATGGGAACCACTCTACCATGACCTAAACCTAAAACCACTTGAGTTCGTCCAGAATAGAAAGTTGCCAACAAAATATAAGAAATTATCCACTAACTCGGTTAATAATGCCACAATCTAACAAATGAATAATGGATTTTACTTCAATGAAATCTGTTACTCAAAGAATAAAAAATATTTCAAAATTGTTGTTTGATGGAATTAACATAACGAGATAAGATTTTGTTTGAATAACATAACCATAAAAATTGATATGTAAACGCGTTAAAACTTTCCAAGTTTAATAAAAATGCTTATATTTTAAATAAATAAATGGTTAAAATTCTTAATATTTCATTTTCGATTATCAATGTATTTCAATTGAATGTCGAAATTAATTATATCATTTTAATTTTAGATGAAACTAAGAGAAAAATGGACACGAATTAGGATTCAATGTCTGGAAATTCAAATTCTTCGAATGCATCTGAATAGAAAAAGGCGTTATAGATTAAAAAATAAGCATAGCTTTAAAATTATAATCCCACCTTTTATCTTGGAAACATGATGGAACAGCTATTGCTGTCGTGAGAAATGTCCCAAATGCCAAAAAGAAGTAATTTTGATAGAAAACACAGGAATATAACTGAAAATTTTGATTATTGGTTAAAAAATATACAGTATATGGCTATACATAGAACAGTATATCACGCGTGTGCTCTTCCATACATTCCTATGGTCTCCAAGTATCATGAGAAATAATTATTTTACTGAATAATCAATTTAGGTCATATAATAAATTATTTTGATGATCAAAATTGGCATCATAAATCATAAGATTTAGTGTTGTAGAGATTTTTCTTTGAGGTATTATGAAATCAAGGATTATGATCTTAAGCTTATGATCATCCATGCCAGCGAATAGTAAATTGTATGCTATGTGAATGAAATTAAACAACATTTTTGAAAATGATCGTGGTCAACAATATTTATACAGGGAACTGTAAGGGCCATTTTGCTAATTTCCATGTTAAATTTATTTTATATATATTCTGTGAATCAATGAAAATCTTCACTTTTCATAAAAGAATTTTAATTATAAAAATGTGTTTTTCATCAAAACTACTTTTTGAGTGAATTTTGCAACACCCCCAAATTTCAAATAATTCTTAACTGCAAAAAATTATAATTTCGTAAGTTTAGAAAGAGTGTTAGTTGTTTTTGTACAATCATATCGAAGAATTAAATAATTATAAATTATTATTGATAAATAATTAATATTATTATTAGCTAATTATTCATTTAAATAATTGTTTAAATATTCTTGAGATAAACACGCATGGAATGGAAGTTGATGGTAAAACTAAAATTGCTTATGAGAAATATGTATTACATTTAGTACGAAATATGTACTTTTCTTTATACATTTAGTTTACAATCGATTTTACAATATGTTCAGCCTATAATAAAATTAACATAAAAATAAAGTCCATCAGGCATATAAAACCAATTACTCAATAAATTTTTGCAATTATGATTTTAGGAAAGGAATCATAAAATTGGTAATTGTACAAAGTTAAAAAATAATATAACAAAGGATTCTATTTCATGCATTTTTGAGAAATAATTGTGACAGATTTCCTAAACTTCCTCATCAGATTCATAAGCAAATATAGATGTTTTCACTACAGGAATTATTTTAAATTTATATTGAATAAATTAACGTTAAAACGTTAATCCTATAATCTTGATTAAACCACAAATGAGTGTTTTTGTTAGATGCTAAAAACCTAATCTTTTAAAAAGTTAAATAATTATCTTACTAAATATTCGAAAATTTTAAATAAATGAAACAAATATTTTGATATATACACATACATACATACATACATACATACATACATACATACATACATACATACATACATATATATATATATATATATATATATATATATATATATATATATATATATATATATATATATATATATATATATATATATATATATATATATATATATATATATATATATATACATTTTCTGTATTTTAAACAATTTCTGAACAATGAATGTTGATTACTGACCATGTTTTGTTTTTTGCTAATAATCATAAATTTTCCTTTATTTATTTATGTAAATATTTAACAGATTGGTTTGAAGAATATGTCTTATTCTTCAAAACGAAGCTCAAGTAATAAGTTATCAAGTATTGCTTACTTATAAACTATTTAATTCATTTAAATTGAGTTTAAATAGTAAAACTGATTCTATGGAATATGAAATTTAAAAATATAAAACTAAAATTGAGGTATTTCATTCTTAGATAATAATTTTAATCGCATTTTGAAGATCTCATTGGTACATTTTTCTTTTTAAATAATTTTTCTTATTGAATCTTTATTGAAACATATCATCACATGAATAAAAGAACATTAATAAAATTCTCATTTGTTCATTTTGAAATTCATTGCCACAAGAATTACCATTTCGTATTCTTCACAATGAGCGCCCTCCCGTTGAAGAGCCGTAAATTCTAAAATCTTATTTTCTTTTGTACTCCATTCGAAATCTTTCACTTCGTTTGATTGAACGGAATTCCTGTTAAATATGTCGCCCTGGAATTCAGCTTCACGGCACGAACCGCAAAGTAAGCTACTTCCTTTTTCTGATCGGTATTTCATTCTTTTTTATTTGTCGTCGAGACAGTTCTGATAGCTGGATATCTGTGATTTCGAGAACGACCCCTTAGAAAATCCCCTCACGTTTTGCCACGAGGAGAATAGTTTGACACGAAACAGCTGCCATAACTTCGAATGAAAAATGAAACTTTTATTAAAGAGTGAGCAACAAAGTGGAGGAAAACACTGATATTTTTGTCACTGCATTACAGGCGTTCCATAATAGAATTATCAATTTTCCATGTTTTCGTTACAAAATGTGCTAAATAAATTATTGCAGAACCTTAAACAATAATTTTAATTATTAACAACAATAATAAAAATATTTCCTTAATATTTGGTACGCAAACTGAAAATCTTTAAAGATTATTCTTGAGAGATATCAACTATTGAAACAAATTCTTTCAAACCCTTTTATAGTTAAAAGAAATAAACAATTCTGAAACTTGAAATATTTTATTAAAAACGTAAGTCAAGCGCAGACGATTTGAAAGAAATAAAATTTAAACTCTGACATTTTAATAAGATCTTTGCCATCTATTTCGTGGCATAATAATTTGATTAAAAATGAAGATATTCTCATAGAACTGATGATTTGTCTTACATATTCTTTTATAAATAGAAGTATTTCCTCACCATCCAGATAAATGTCAAAATTGAGGGAGTGGATCCTCTAGTGGCGCCATCTATCGGAGGAGCTGAGAGCAAAGTCGTACTTTTACCTTCATGGTGCTCTGGTTAAACGAAAGATGCATCCTACTGACTTAAATTAATACAGCCAACGGCATAGTGAGCTAAGTTTGTAAAAATGTCATTAGTAACAGCAACATAAATGGAATTTTTATAAATTGACACTGAATGAAGCTGAAGTTTTAGTAAAAGAAACATTTATTTTAAAAAAAATATTGAGACTTGGCAAACCAAATGAATTGGAAATACAGGAAAGAGTTAAAATTTATCCAAAGTATTACAGAAAAGATTTAAAATTTGTATCCTATACACTTTTTGAAATGAATTTCATCTGATGAAAATTTGATGTTTACTAGATTTTCTTGCAATGAGAAATTTACTCAAATTTTTATGCTTCTTTATTTGATAGTAATAGAATACCATAAAGAAGAGTGTAACATAAAGAAGAACCGTTCTTTTAAAAAGAATAATTTTTCGTATACTTATATTATAATTTGATTAAAATGAAGGGTATGTACGTACAAGAATATAATTTTCAAGCTATTACAGAAACGTATTAACAAGGTGTTAAATTTTAAAAATAAAAATATATGTCGCGTTTAAAAATATTCTTACATAACGTAATCGATAATGTAATATTCGAAAGCTGTTATAAAAAGTTACAGCCATTTACCACGTTACATTTCCCAGAACGATCAGTTGTCATAGATTGTGGATCGAATTCTAGTGTCGCAAGGAAGGAAATTTGTAAAACTCCAAACCTATGCATTTCTGATCCAATAGCAAGAAATGAGGGAATAACAGAATCCTAATAAGTTCAAGATACAAGAGTCAAGGCAAGAGATGAACAAACATAAAAAGAAAATCAACAGTTTATTTCATGTAACTGACCATTTTGAATTTATCTACCTGGGGACGAGTGGTCTACCTTAAGCTCATTCGACAAAGTAGCGTATATCTCAATAGCTTAAGGTCATGTACTTGAAAATCCCCACTATACTGACTATCAGTAGTAATTCATGTTGATCAAATAATCTGCATTGCTGTGTCGTAAGGATGAAAACCTGGAAAGACTTCTAGTTCCCATACCGATGCATAAAAAGGGAATATGCATCTTCTGTTTTCCCCGTTGCATAGATAGAAAATGGTACTCACACTGAAAGTGAGTCTTACCTCTAAATGGTCACGGTGAATACACCATTAGATCATCAAAAAATATTAATGACATAAATAAAGTTATATACACTGGTTTTCAAAACTTAAGCAATAGTTGTTTTTTCTTTGTTATGATTTTACAAACAATTATTTAAGATACATGAAATTCAGAAATTAGAAACAGCATTTTGTATTTAAGCGATGGCGAAAGCATAGTCGCGCAAAATTGAATATACTGTATACCATTTGGAATCAAACCAGAAAGCGTATATTGAACTCATACTTCCTTACACGTGATTGCTGAAGAAAAAAATGAAAAACAGGTGTTCCTTAGTAAATGATATATCTACTCCTTATCGTAATGGTTGCTTTATACACTCACCACTAGATTGTCCTACAGTTCTTGCAGTATACCACTCTCATCACTTACCCCTTTCTCAACTGGCACCTGTTTCAGTTGTTGGGTGTTTCCCAGAAGATGTAACCAGGCTACAGGAGAATCAAAGCATCCCTCTATTTTCGATGAAATTTAAATCAAGACCATACGCTGGTCAACCTATTCAAGTTGTAGCATTCCTTTCTATTAGCTAGTGAATAGCAGGTGTGGCTGTGCATTGACATCCATAAAAATGATAGTCTGCTCGGGACAGATACGATAAAAATCACGTCCTTACAGCAGTGATCTCTGGTTACAGAACCTAAGTAAAACTCAGTCTTCCTATTTAGCATTATGCCTCCACAGAGAAAAAATCAGGTCTCTCTAAATCAGCTGGAGTTAAGAATAATATATGTCACAGATTTGACTTTTATCCCTAAAGAAGACACAGCTCCATTGATGAAATATCCAGTTTTTGTGTGTGTTCCTTGCACCACTTTAAACCGTGGTGCCGATGGTAAATTTCAAAAAGAATGCAGCAGGACTGGAGACAAATAGACCACTTTTGTAAAGGTGTCTGGACACAGTGAACTATGACACTTATCCCGTTTCTGTACTGTTACTGAGGGTTGGGCCTTGCTGACTGGCTTTGGGCTATTTTTGCTACAAGATGAGACATTGGTTTTTGTGGAATGGTTACCACCAACCTTTTAAACAGCTGTACTTATGATTTGGTAGACTTTCTAGGCTTGCGAAGTAGCTCTTTTGTTAATTCCAAACTCTTCAACTACACTGCACACACAGCCTCCAACTTTCAGATCATTCTTCGTCGTGTGAAATCCTCCGAGTGATTTCCCCCAGCCATATTTCAAGAAAGAGCTCGCTTGCACTTACAGCGAATGTCTTTAACCCTTTAACTGTGACATATGTTTCAGAAAAATGGACCAAACATGGAAAATATTTTTGAATGTTTAATTTTATTCTTTATATTATTATAAGAGTTAGAAAATGCTTTTTTATTACAAAGATAAAGTTTTATAAATACAATAAATACTATATTTATAATTTTTACATACACATAAAACATTGATTACACATACATGTTATTCGTATTGAGCAAATTAAACGAAATTTTGAAGCTAAATATAACTAGTTTAATATAAAAACATAACAATATGGTTTTCAATACATAAATTTTACAAATCTTTTACAGTATGGTATACCCCAAAACAAGGTACTGCTCAAAAGCCTATATGTTGCACTTTTTACAATAAACTCTTGTCTCATGCCTTATTCTCTTCCCTTGTTCATCGGTTATACGACAACATATAAAACACTGCCTGGTTGAAGTAGATTTTTTTCCCTATTGATGAGATTTGTTCTGGAAAGTGTCGACCTGTGAGGCGCAGTAAGCTTACACTAGGACGCAATGGTCCTGGTAGTTGAACATTTGGTTTTAGTTCAACAGTTAGTTTTCTGAAGTTCATATTTTTCGCACCTCCTGCTGAAGTATGCAAAATAAAGGAGTTATTTATATAACGCTTGGTGTAGGAGATGGAAAAAGTTTTCTAGTAATATTTTTTACCTCCTTTTCTAGCAACCGGGAAGTCTGTAAGATGTTGTTCGACTTTAACATCACCTCCCATAGTGTTGTTGTAGTCATGGACTACCTTCAGAACCAAAGTTGGAATTGGTAAAAAACTAGGACCACTTGTGTCATTTATTAGGAAAATAGTGAATTAAGTATCCTAAAGTAGAAACGAACTAAGCTCGTACTTCACAAAATAGAAACATTAAATTTTCTTCTGCCCGAACTGAGTTCGGGCGTCACAAATATTGCACGCAGTAATTGCCAAAATTGAATTCGGGCGACACTGGCAAGGGGTTAAGCCGCCATCTTCCTTTCTTATCGTCGTCTTAATCTACTCTTGATGAGCAAATGCATTTTGCGCATGCTTACGTCGTGTGTGACATTTTGTTTCTGACATTATATACGCATGATTTGCTACTGAATTCCGTTTTCATTAAACTTAAATCAACAAAAATAAATATAGAAAAACAAGAACCTCTTTCTTGAAATTTCATGGCTATCTACTTAAGATTTACACTTTTGATTAAGTTTTGCTTGCCAATGTATTTATAAATGCATGAATTCATTAAAAAGAAACATGTTGCAATTTTTTACTAATTTTTCTCTTATCTACCAATGCATGACAGTCTTATTGAAGACAGTTAATTTTAAAATAATTATGAATTGGTGCCAATTAATAACATAAATATATTGGAAAAATTTCTATCCAATAAATTTATATTAAATTGCATTCAGAGTTCAATGTAAATCCAGTGAATAAATTAACATCATAATTACGTATGTTAAATGACATTTTTAATTTTTCAATAGATGCAAACAAAATTAGTACTTTTAAATTGTTCTATGAAACTATTAATTATATATTCAACTGAACATTTAAAAAATTTAATTGGAATACATAAATTAATATTTTCAATATTCGGGGAAATCGAAAAATAAATGTATTTTGTTTAGAGTAAATATAATTAGATACGAACAATGAGGAATGCACTTTAATTCCCTAATTTTGGATATTTCCACTCTAAGCTACGCAATTGTTGAAAATAGTCATTCCTGTTATCAAGAGAAACAAAGTTTAAAGGCTAATTAGTTTCCTGGGAAATGATTTTTCCGTTTTTCGCCAGGAAAATGTTTCGCTCAATTAGAAATGGATTTTGAATATTTAGCAATATATATATATATACACACATGGATACGAATATATATTAATGCACTTTATAATATTAAGAAGAATACAATTAATGAAAATAAACAGATTGAGATAAAGTATTTTGAAATTAAAATTTATTTTTTCTACTTTCGCTTCGCAATTATTCTGCTTTCAGTTTTCATTTTTTATTTATTCCATTATGATTCCTCTAATTGTTTTTTCCTTTATTTTTTAAATGATTCCTTTTATTCTTATAAACAACTGTCTCTCTACTGTTTAATTTCTTAAAAGTGATTTCTGACATAGCCTTTCTTGTTGCTATACATTTTCCTTCATTCTATTAAAATTTCTGAAAGAACTTTATAGGTATTTAATTAATTTAGCTCGTATTTAAATTTTTACTTGTATACATTTATTACTAATACATATTTTACTAACACACACTCACATGCATACACACATATATATATATATATATATATATATATATATATATATATATATATATATATATATATATATATATATATATATAACGCATTTGGTAAGCCAACAGCATTCTCTGAGATATTGAGAATATTTTATTCGTTATGAAATCAGTTATTTGTGAGTATGTACATAGTACCACTTACACATATTTACCGGTTTATCAAAAGAATCAAATCATTGTTTCAGGCGAATAAAAATTTAAAGATAAAGCAAAGTGCTCAGCATCAATATCCCGTTTAATTTTACAAAATATTTTTATTATAGTCCTTTATTAACCATATAAACACTGACATTTTTTGTATCAATTAAAAAACAATAAAATTCAAATTTGTATTTGAATCATGGTTATTTTAAGTATGTATATAACAATTTTCATACGACATGTTAATTAACATGTCGTATGAATATTGTTAATTATAATTAAAATAATGTATGCAAATCTATATTAACATACGTAGATATAATTTGTTTTAAAATCTTAAGTACTTTTAGAACAAACAATTGTTATATTGATTTAAAATTCTATTTATTTAAAAATGCATTATGTAACTGGAGAAACTTTTAATAATTATATATTAAGATTGTTATGTCGATAAATATAACTGCTTTATTTAAAAAATTGAATTAAAATTAACTTTTGAAATAAGCTTTTTGAAAAAGTTATCTTTTGAAATAAGCTTTTATGTTTCAATTATTAATAGTACGTTAGAAAAAAAGGTATATTGTTAGATATATTAAAACAGTTTTCGGAAACGTTTTAGCGAACATGATTAATAAATTTCTCTGTTTCTGGGATATCATAGAAATATGTTAAGAAAATCAATTTACGAAACTAAGTAATATTTTCAAGAATGGATGCACGTTTCTATTTCATTAAACCAATAAAAGCGATATTTTATTTTTTAATTCTGCATAAAAAATACAGAAACTGTTTCTATAGCAAGAAAAGCTAGAAAAATTTAACAAAATAAGTAAATAAACAAGAAGATAAAGTAAGAGTAATTGGAAAAGGAAAAATCAAAATAAGAAATTTCATCAAGAGAATCGTTTTGCTAATCACAATTTAATTTGGAAAGAAATTTTCCTTCTGCCATTTATTCTTCGAGTTTTTTTGTTTAAAAGAAATTATAAAAGATTTATAAAGAAAATATTTAAAATGAATGTTTATTTTCAAGATTTCAGAGAAGAAATGTTGATATTTAAAAACTAAATTAATTAGGATTCTTACGCAATCATTCCAATTCAAAATTAATATTTAAAATATTATACCGTTAATAGATTAAATTGTAATTATAAAATTTAAAAATTCTTTAATTCTTATTATCAATAAAGTGTATTTGATATTACATGACTATTAGTAGAAGATAAAATCTTTTGCACAAAGTCACCTATTACTTTGAAAATGGAGCTTAGAAACTTTGTTGTTAACTGAAATCAAATTAAAAAATGGAGATGTTTAAGTATTTCAAAGGAGTAGATCCTCCTAGAACTACTAAGCAACTACAACAACAGGTGTCCTTACAAGTAAAACATAACAGCCTTATCATGATGCCCAACAATGACTAATATTGAGTCTTGAACTTTTAACTTTGAAGATGTCCAATAACATGTAATAATGCAAAATAATTGTGCATCTTAAAAATACATAAAATTCATCATTTTAAGAAATAATTAATTTTTTAAAAATACGCATTGTTTTTGATTACAATGCATTTCTAAAATAACAAAATAACAGAAACATTTCATTTTGCCAATACAGAAAATAAAAATTTATCATTTTTTTACATTTAGATTGAAAAGTATAAGTGTAAAAAAAGGAAATAATGTAGAATTTTATTTTGATGAATCGTGAGGCAGAAAGAAGCATGGTTAAGGTAAAAAAAAATTACGAATAATTTAAACTTTTTATTCGTGCTTTTTTAAACATGAATTTAAAATATTGTGTATCATATCATTTGAGTTTCAATTGCTCAATTTAATCTTTATGATTTAATGAAATTGAACATTTGATAACAATTCTAAAAAATTATACTTACTTAAACCATTATTTTTCAATTAACTTGAAAAATATCATTAAATAATCTAGAAATAATTCTAAATTAAAAAGAATATTAAAATAATAAAAATTAAATTAATATGTTTATATGAAAAAAGGAGGAAATAACTACGAATCAATTTATTTAAAAAGTTTGATTCAAGAATGTAGTATTTGCTGCAGGGTGCCTCAAAAAATATATACACTCTTTGAACGGAAATAGAAACCGTATTTCCCGAGAAACAATATTCAGTTTCTGAGAACAAGTAACGTAATTTTTATTGAACAGGAGCCAAAAGAATTGTTGCTTCAGCTGCTCAACATAATTAAGCATAATTTTATCGGTTGAAACTCATATCGAACTGGGGTAATGTAACCCAATTCAAACTGGCGTAATGTAACCCAGTTCAAACTAGCTTAATGTAACCTAATTCAAACTGGTAAAACTAGCGTAAAACCAATGGAACCAACGCAATAGTGTTCTGGGATTAAGATAATCCTCACATTCCTATTGGAAAGTCAGTGAAATTGCCTGGTGTAATGTGTAGGGAATATCAAGGTTTAAGAAGCCCGAAGGATATCACACCCAAGGAAGACCACCAACAAGATGGCTCGTTGACACTGAAAATGTACCTCAAGATACTGAAAGTTAGGAACTGGTAAAGTGTCGCTCTGGACCGACTGGGCTGGAAAAGGCGTGCTGTAGAGGCAGCTAAGACCTGTAATAGGTTGTTACGCTATTAAAGAAGAAGAAAGTTACTAAAAATAACTCTCTATTTTATAACTTTGTATCATGCTCAAATTACAAATTTGACACATGAATTTGCGGTTTTCTCTGAAACTTCTACACTGTATACAGTCAAAAGAAAATGGATCTTATGGAAGTTTATAATGTAGAAGAACTTTCGTCACAAGACGATCTCCTATGAGGTTAGAAACGCTATCAAAGAAGAAGAATGTGTAGTGAGGTTTGTCTGCAAGGGGACCTATTATGCTTCTTTTTGCCTTTAAGGTAATGTAATAGGCAGGCAAAAAATTACTTAATAATACTTGCTGATTCTATAGGCTCGAATAATCGCACATTATATGGTAATGACGTGTTTCATTTCCAACAAGATGGCTCACAGCCACCTCATCAACGCCACATATCAGCGTACTTGGAGCGAAATTCACCAGGCCAATGGATACGTAGCAGGGGGCTAACTGAGTTTTCTCCACGATCTCCAGACCTCATACCGCACTCACATATGGCGCAATAAGAAATGAAATATACAAACGAAAACCACGTGATCTAGAGACACTTCGGAATTAGATTCAAGTGGTGTGAATAGAAATCCCATTGGACACATTGGAACGATTTACGGAATCCTTGGTGACTCGCATGCAGAAATGTCATGATGCTGAAGGCCACCATTTTGTACAGTAATCACATTTGCATGGGAAAGTATATTTATGTTTCTAATGGGTCTTTAAGTTTTCTATTTCCAACAATTGAACATTGTTGAGAGGAACATAAATTTTCTATGACGGTTCAAAGTGTGTGCACATTTTTTGAAGCATTGTAGAAGGTGTTGCAATATATTTAGATAGTCTCTTAGAAATGAACATTTTCTGTTTTTGTGCCAATTCCACTCAATTAGCATCTATTTAAGGTGTTAGGGATATTTTAAGAAATTTCTACAGGAAATATATCCTTAAAATATAAGTATTTTAAAGTCCTATTAAAATATATGTCTTTAAGAGATATGTAACTCTATCAACCCCTGACTTTCCAGAATCTAATATTTATGCATACATTTTCTTCCTCAATACGATATAAATAGAAACATCATTTGTAAAAGTTTTTTTATTGTAATAATTAAATTAAATGTAAAGAAAACTGCAAAAACAAAGACTGATTAAAAATTTTTTAGCAATTGAAGTAAGTTATTATGAATTCAATATGATTATAATGTTACACACACACACACACACACACACACACACACACACACACACACACACACACACACACACACACACACACACACACACACACACACACACACACACACATATATATATATATATATATATATATATATATATATATATATATATATATATATATATATATATATATATATATATATATATATATATACGAGTATGTATGTGTATTTGATTTGGTACTGAATGAAAACAGTTTATAAAATTATCCTCCTCTTTTAAGGAAAAAGATAATTTGTTTATGTCCGTTAAATGAGAATTGTCTTTGAAAAAATAAAATGCTGGAAAAATACGAAGTGCTACAAGTTTTCTAAACTTCAAAGTTTACCTTGTATCTTTCTTTGGTTTAATTTTTTTAACATACCAAGAAAATTGAGTTTCCTCAAGCGAGATCAAATCACTAATTAAATCCTTTTTAATTTGAGACAAATTACAAAATGAAAATAAAACTCTTAAATTTATTTTTTACTTAATTAGCAATATTTTTTAATTTCAGAATTAAATAAAAGGCTACAAAAACTATATGTGAATAAAAAAATTTAACAGTTGGTAATTTTTTTCCATTATAACACTTCTTTAACAAAAACACACACACGTATTTAATACAGCTGAATGAATAGCGAAAAATTTAATCAGCAATTGATAGAACTTTTATCGAAATCTTCTCTAAAGCAATCGAAACCAGATATGAAAATAAAAAGGAAGATTTTAAATGATTTTTTTATTACAATAACTTTGTATATACATTCCTATATGTTTTCAAATATATTTATACATTTATATATAAAAAGGGATAGAAATTTGGGAAAATAAAATCGTCATCCAAATTAAACATTTATGTGTGGTAGCTAATATTCTAAGCTGAAAAGCAATTAGCATACTCTCGAACCAAGGATCTATATCCACGGCGCATGTACCATAGCATGTAGAACATATTTTTCAGCCAATAAAAAAATTTACAATGCTAATAATATTGTTCATATATAAACTAAATATTGCGTTTTATATATGCGATGGTCTATTCGAAGTCTACTCAGCGTTTTATTTTTTGCGTTTTTTATTTTTACAATTATGCATTTTGAGATACTTTTTCTAACTGCTGCGGTCATGAAGTTCGGAAAAAGAAATGGATTGTGACCAATCGTTAAAAAAAGCTTGATAGTCATTAAAATGGATCTGAATAGCTTTCATTTCTCCACGTTTAAGATTATTAAAAATTATTTTAGAAAAATGCATAAATTATGCTCAAATCTATTTGTGTCATTGAAATATCTTTTGAAACACACACTCATAAATACACAGATTTTATAGACGTTTCGGATAATTTCTCTTTTGAGCTTCAACTCCCAATGTCTATATGTGAGGCAAAAATTCTTCGATTTAGAAAACATACCAACATTTCGGACGTTTATCGATTAAATGACTTGTGCATGGGAATGTAAAAATTCTTTACGATTTCATTTTTATGTTCCTTCATTTTATATTTGGTCCGTAAGCGAAAACAGTTATATGTTGCCAATGATTAAAAATAAAAAAATTTCAATTAGCTAGGATAATAAAATAAAACTAAAATATATAGTACGAATTTTCTATTGAAATTTAAAAAAAAGAACCTCATTAAATATAGTTAAATGTAAAAAGAATATTCCAAATTTGCAGAAATATGAAAGATGATGATTCGCACAGTGATTCGAAGTAATCTCATATTATCTAGTCAAACAATTTTTTAATCATTAATGTCATTTTACGTAATGAGGTCGACTGCGAATTATTTCAAAAAAGAATTCCTTGCGCATTTTTGGCAACAGGAACCAACGAGCAAACGATAATGACGTTTCTGTCATTTTTAATAATGTGAATGTGACAAAAGAGAAATGAGACTTTCTCTTAGTAAAACAAAAATTCATTATATAATATTTAAAAAAAGCAATGATTGTTGAAATCATTCTTGATTTCTAAGAAATAAAGCAAATTAAAAAACAAACAATCTGAAATTATGTTCAGTAAATAGAATACTACTCATTGCTTGTTATGAATTTATAGAATAAATTTCAGTTGAATGAAAAATGTATTCTCTGTCAAAAATAACATCAAGTTTCGAAGTATTTTGATACTTACCAAATAATACAATTCATATAAGTACAGCAATTATTTTTTTCTATTTTTAAGTTCTTAATCAATAATTTTCTTTGAATTTCCAACATGAAGCTAAAATAACATTTCGTTTCAGATGATTTTTGGTTATTTATTAGTACATTTAAGAGTTACGTGAAAAATGATATTTTATTTGTGAAAAAATAAGCTATTCAATGTAAATAGAAAAATATTTCAGCATATTATTTTTCGAAGTTTAAGTTCACGAAACTTTTAGTAAAGAATTTAATTTTGCTGTCATATTCAGTATTCAAAAGAAAGGAAATATAAAGTTCTTCCAAAAAAAAGTGCTCATCATTAGATAGATGTAAAATAAGATGGAAAAAAGTAAAATCTAATCCAGTTCAAATAGTAAAATATGGTAGTGCTAAATACCTCACTTGAGGTTTATATATTTAATGAGAGTATTAATAAAATAACTATAAAAATATCTAAAAAATATTGGGCAACATGATTGTCATTATACAAAATTAAATTAATATTATGATAACAGAAGCTTTTAATGGCTATTTTAGCATTTAGTTAATAACTTAAGATTTTTAAATTGAGAATTATTATTTGAGTATATATATATATATATATATATATATATATATATATATATATATATATATATATATATATATATATATATATATATATATATATATATACACAGTTTTAAATATAATGTGATTTCATTTAATGTAAAAATTGTATACCCCCAAGGATAAATGGAAATAAAAAATAATTAATTATGAATTTTGTACAAATAAAGATAAAAAATAATCAAGAAATTATATTCTGAAAAGTGATTTCATAAATAGACAAAAGGTTGTAAATAGCTTTACTTACACAACCCGAAAAACTACAAGGATTACAGACATAAATTTATTTAGAATAACGCTAACACTGAAATAACGGTGTTTAAAACATTCACCAAAATTAAGAGGAATATGTTAAAACAATTTTTATCATCTCATTTCAAAAAGTTATGTATATAAGTTATTTTTAATTTTTATAAAATTATATGCAAGCTAACACCGATGGACATAAACTTGGAAAATATCTCATTTTTTATTAAAATTGTTTAGGGAAACTTAAAATATAGAAGCGTTTTCTTACATTTTTCAGACTTAATCTGATTTTTCTTCGTATAAGCCATATCTGCCTATTTTTCAGCGCACAATATCTATATACAGTAATACCCGCCATATTCAAATTCTACAACACTTTAATCCCTGATAAAAAATGTTTCAAGGTTAGAAATTTTTGAAATATATATATATTCTTGATCTATTGTGTATATGAATTGTTCACAAATGAATATTATTTTATTTCCTTTTCTTGTAGTTTTGGGAAATATCCACGATACTTACCTATCCATTTCAATTAGATAGGAATACTTTTAAGCTACATATAATGTAATTGTTTTTAAAAATATTTTAACATTACATCCAAAATAAATTATTTGAAAAATGCAATATAGAGAAACTTAGATTCAATTATAAACTTTAACAGTATTAAAACAAATAAACATAAGTTGAGTCAAAATATTTTTTATTTAGATATATTTCACATTTTATTTTTTTTACTAATGTAATTTATGGTAGATTATTTAATCCAAGATATGAAATATATTTTAACATTTTTTTCTTCTTAATTTGTGTACAGGAATAAGTGAAGTTTAGTTGTAAAGAATGTAAGAAGTTGAAGATTTCAAATAGTTAGTATTTCAGACGATATATTATAAAACTTTTTTTTATTTCTTATAAGTCGTCTGCTTTTAAGCTTTGAATTCCATTCGCCACAAAATGGATCATAGGGATTTAAAACGGCAGTTCCGGTCATCCCAGCTGTGGGAGAAGATAAGCCCTTTTGGAGAGGAAGTTTCAACTTATTTTCCCAAAATGTTTTCTCTTCGAAAACAAAACGAATGAATGCCATTAAAGAAAACCGTTATGTCGATCTAAAATGCGCCAAAAATTTGGAAAGAAAGTCACGCACTGGGGAAACTTTCGCTTGATTCTTCAAAGCCTGGCTAATAAATGTAAATTGTTATTCCGTTGCAACGCTTGTTTTTAAAAAAATTTATTATTAAAGAAATTGATTTAAAATTTCTTTATTTGTTCATAATGTTTCGAAATAAATTATACGTGGCACTGAAAAAATCAATTTATGGAATTTCGTTCTTTATTTGCTAAACGAAGAAATAACATACATGTGAATTTGATAAATGTAATAGTTTGTATCCGTAAATGTTTCTTATTTCGATCAATTCCACGTCAACTATGACTGTCTTTATATGAACGCTTTGAACACCTAATAGCAGTGGTCAAGTTGATATTTGAACTGGATGACTTCTAATGAATTGTGAGTCATATTCAGACATTGCAAAGTAGATTAGTAACAACAACTAAGGAAATGTTTCTTAAATAAAATACCATAATCACATGTCACAAGAGAGGATACTTGGAAAACTTCCAACCATTTCTACAACTCAAGATTTATGCACATGCTGTAAATAGAAACAACATTCATCCTTCTCTGGTCATTGCCAGGAACGAACCCGGCACCTTTCATTTTGAAGAAGTCAGTTCTAGACTGCAATGAGCACTATATGATTGCTTGAATAATTGAAATAACATCATGTGATTTGATATTTTTTGATTGAGACTAGAATGGGATTGAATAAATTATTATCTTTTGGCCAAATGGCGCACTTTTATAGTCTCTTTATGTTAATTTTCTCTCTATTTTCATTCCAATTTATTTAAAATTTTTATGTATTTTATTTTGATATGTTGTTATATAAATCATTTTAAAATGAAAAGAATTATTTTTGAAACAGAAAATTAAAAACTAATAATAGTGTGTGTGAATTTTAAAATATGCTTATAATTAATTTTTAGTTGAAACTTAATTTATAGTTGTTAAATGAACGTGGCCATACAACATAAAACATTTTGTTGCCTTAGGAGAAAATAATTATATGCACCTGTGTTGCCAACAAAATAATTGTATAAACAATATCTGATTGAAAAAACTTAAATGATTGTTTCAAAAGAATAGCTATTTTTTATAGGTTTTTTGTTTCAGCGAATTTCATGCTAGCTAGCCTTCAAGTAAATATTCTATTTCATATGATAAAGGTATGCCTTATTACGCACAAACTTATCATTTCTCTGCGAAAATTTCAAAAATTTTGTATCAAAATTATAAATAAAAGTTAAGAAATTAAAAGGCTTGTAGTTAAACATAGGAGTATGTTCTAAATATTCTTTTCAGTCAACTTTAAAATTAAATAAACATTTCATGATATTTTTCAGAGTGCAGTAATTGAATGTCAATACCATTTTTACTTCCAAAAATTTTAAAATCTTGAGAAATGAATCAACAGTATGTTCACAAGAAATTCATATTGCAATCTTCAGTTGAAAAAGTAATTAATTAATGCTTAGATGTTATTTTATAGTGACATAAAATCTTGATCTAAAAGAGACGAAATAAATTAATTATTACGCAACATTTATTCATTTGAATTTAATGCAGCTCTACTTACTTTTCTCTTTGCGATAAAAAACTGAATTAATAAATTCATATGTTAGGAAAACTAAGATTGCATAATAATTACTGTTGTTCGAATGCAAAACATACTAGGACCAGAATATTCACTGTAATGTTTATATTCTTGAAGATATGTAATGCCATTTTTCGCGGTCATCTATTTCCATAAATTTGCTTTACGAAAAAAATATTCAAATTTCTATAATTTTTTTAGCGTCGAAAACCGTAGGAAAATAGTAATTTTCAAGTGAATCTAACATTTATATTTAATCTCGATATTAGACATACAAGCAGTAGAATCTTCTGGGTTACAGTTATCACTTTCAAGATATTTCAATGTGTTTTACATTTTTTTTATTTGGGAAAACAAAAATATCTCCCTGTGCACCAAGGAATACCACACAGGGCCATTGAAGGCAAATTTTTTTCTTTCAGCTATAGTTTACGAAAAGGGCGTGAAAAGACGTTATTCTCTTTATCGCAAATCACCCATTCCATTTGACCTAACCGAAGATTCGTTATATTTTCTAATGGCTGCTGAGATGCGTAAAATATTTGGTGGTTGCAATGTCTTCCATGAGAAATGATATCTTTGAAGTTGGCAGACCACGTATGAGTTCTGGAACTTGGTTTGCGCTTCTAAATTACTAAGACTCAATCACATTCGGGACTGAAAAGGTTAGACTCATTGGGTGGTTCACAACGTAAGATGCGATAAATTCCGTCTCTAGTCATGACGAAAGATAAACATCCCTAGTGAAAGGACATTAGAAAAAACTTTATAAAAATAGAACTTCACAAAATTATGACATTTGATTGACATTGTTATGGATATATTTTCCAACATCACTTGTTTTCTATAATGCCCAATCGTTAAAACTTTTTAATTTTCGACAGTGCAAGGGGTAGAACAGATGGTATCATTTACTATGGGGCACCCATCTTACCCTCGAAAGTGGGTGGGTGCTTATAATTAGAGTCACCGTCTAAACAGAAGACCCCTAGGATTTTCGTTTGCTACCCTCAGAAGTGCCATCTCACTCCTCCAATTATTTTACGCCCCCAATCTCCACAGAACACGATTTATTTTCGGCTGTGTCGGTATAAAACTCACAACTTTTCGGTTGTGAGGAAGAGACTTTTCTCATTGAAACCAACATAGTTTGTGATACTACTTCCATACTAGAATATAATTAACAGCTTTGGAATTCTAAAAACGCATTTAAGAACTTTCAATTAGCCCTACTAATTTCCCCCAAACAAAAACATTCCTTCCTAACTAAAACATTAGTGAATGACCACGACATAAAAAAAATGACAGCCACTTAGGTTGCAGGAGCGTCCAAATCCTTTGTTTGAAAGTGAATAGGGGAAGAAGCAAGCCTAATTAGTGAAAGGTAAATTACCGTCTGCAAAGTTTCCGACAGATGTTGCATTTGAATGAAAGACTCACTTCATTTGGCGAGAGGACGTCGTCACGAATAGGAAGCCCTCTGAATCCCCCCTCCCCCTGTTACGGCGTTGAAAATGAATAGTTTCCACTTGCCTTCCGCTCATTTAATATGCAAGGGCGTGGGAGGAAGGAAGGACTCATCTCGTATTCATGCGCCTTTCATTCAGTTGGAGAGTTTTCCACTCTCCGACAGAAGTTTTTGGAAGAGCAATTTCGCTCCGGAGAAAAAGGAAAATGAATTCTTTCATCTGTCAAACGTTTGGGAGGAATGCAAAGCTTGCGAGCGACTTCTATGATAAACAAGAAACAATAATGAAGCTCTTAGGGAAAGTTGAATAATAGGCGGCAATAAATATAACGCTGTTATATATTTAACGAGAAAAATATTTGCATAAAGTTTGTCATTGATACTTTGTATCCTTTGGATTGTAATCCACTGATTGCGGATAAATATTATGCAACATTTGGTTTTTATATATATAGGGATTTATTTTATTTAAATTATGAATTTCAATAAGGACAAATATTTATTATGATGTGGATTTAATGAATAAAGACGTTTCCTTGTTATTAATATTTTCTCCTAATTAATTTGTTATCATAAGTTATTAATAAAATTTTTTTTAAATATTCCTTTGATTTCATAGAGGAAATTTGAAACTATTTTAAAAATGCAATTGATAAATAATATTTCTAACAATAAATTTTAAAAGGAAATAACTTGGAAAAATATTATTATAAAAGCAAAATAAGATATTTTTAATGTGGAAAATTGTTGATAGAAAAGTTTTGAAATAGATTTCTAGTAAATGAAAGATGTAGTAGAGATTTTAATAAACGAAATACACTAATGCATTTGAACAACTGCCTCGTCTTGTTTTACGAGAAAACTTTTCATCAATAATGGAATTGTTTTCAAGGAATAAAACTTGGAAGTTTTCCGAGCATTCACCCCGACAGATGTACATGAAGAAAGCAAAAGAACAAAGTTTGTCTTTAATTAATAATTTTACAGCGACAGACACCAAGCCAGAGGCCTTCCACTATAAGCAGTATGTTTCTACAAAGACCCCTCTACATACAATAAATTATAAATACTGTTTCAATTTGACATTGTGAGGTAAAGCTGCATGATAGACTTGATAAACATTGTTTTCTATAATACAAATGCGCAACCTACATAGGCTGTTGACAAAGAATCTCATTCTATTGGTACTCATTTTTAACATTCTACTAACTTCGGTAATTTCACCTATTAGCAAAGTTGGTTGTTAAAACTAATTATAAATTTTGCTAACAGATGGCGCCATCGAATTTTGCAACTTTTGCATTTGATTTTTTTAAAGCTCTCTTAACGAACATTATTATTGTTTCGTTTTACACATCTTTCTAATTTTGAGCAATTTTTCGAGTTATTTCAATTGCAAAATAACATTTATAAAACAAACAGTTTGTTTGTTTTATAAATGTCTTCAACATATAATTACTTTTCATATATATATAATATCATAATTTTAAGAAATTAAATAAGATCTAATAGAAAATTTCAGATAAGATATTTATATAGTCTTATTTTAAGAAATTCAAATAAACATAATTAATGTTTTCAAAATAAAAAAATACATTATTTTAGAAAAAATGAGGCATAAAATTAGAAATAGGATTAATAATTAAAAAAATCGGTCAATGAAAGAACGTATTTAAAAGAAATTAAAAACAATAGTTACAAATTAAAAGATTTAAACATTTTTATGATTTTTGTATTTCATAATTTAAATGTTTTAATTTAATATAATTATTTCCTTTTTAAATCCTATCTGGAGGTATATATCAATAAATATATTAAAAAATAAAATTAAAACAACGCTAGTTACATTAGTTAATACATTTTGTTATAAGTAGTATACATTTTGTTTTTGTAAAAGAATGAAAGAAATTATTTTCTTCACTTTTTCCCTCTATAATAATCTACTTAAGTTATTTTCATATTATTATTATATTATACTTGAGAATGTATTACTAGTTAATCTTCATGTGCAAAAAATTTTCGTTGAGCGATAAACAAGCAAACCAAACTCGTGAATACATTAATAAAATATTTAAATTGGGATACATATTCAAAGCATCTGAAACGCGTAATTTACTTGTTTATGTTAATTCCCTTTTATTGCATTAAATATTAATAAGAAATATTTGTCTTTTCAAATAATTTAAATACAAAATATTATTATTAAATTCTGTTTAAAATGTTTATGTGACGTTAATACATGTGATAAAATAATGTAAAATGGTTATGTTTCTTTCATAAAATAACCTAATGCTTTCTATATAATTCTGCTATTAGCATTTTGCTTAGTAATAAATTTACAAAGCGGATTAAATGAAGGAAAATGTAAAGGCCGTATTAATAATATAGTTCCGATTATCAAACATAATTCTTTTAAATAGAAAATGGTTTAAGGGAATACGAAATTTGATGGATAAAATATAAATTCACAATCTCACTAAAAATTTTAATGACTTCCTATATTTTATAAATAATTTTTCCTGTTAAAATTATGCAGACTCAACTTTAAGAACACAAATGTAATATAAGAGGTCTCATTTTTTTTAAAGAAAGTATTTTAGTTGAAACTTTGAATTGCACACATCTTAATACAAAAAACTTTCTAATTAAATAAAAACTAGCTTATCGTTATATACATGAGCTAAAAAAATAAAACTTAAATTAATAGTTTTTAAAAAAATTGTATAATTATTTTATATTTATAAAAATAATTTATGTGCGTAATTTACATAGATAGAATTTTTACAAGCCTAATTATAATTTACTTATTTAAAAATATCACTACTTATTTTTAAATTTTTAACAACATTTGTTATATTTTTTAAAAAATTATATTATAATAAAAAATGCACACTTTTATATTTAACTAAAAAGAATATTAAATATTAAATTTATATTTATTATAATTTAATTATATTTCATTATTGAGATAAAATCAGATACATATATAGATATAAGTATTAATCTTCAAATATAAAAATATACGTTTAAGCATATGAACAAAATTATTTATGAAAACTATTTTGAGTTTATAATTATAAGAAGAATTACATTCGAAAATTTTGCTTACATTTTCTGAAATATTGCTTTTTTCAAATTTATAAAAAGAAACTTTTAAGCCGTATTTTATTTTATTTATTCATTTATTCAGTCATACATACATTTATTCATTCATTTACTCATACATATAATCATTCATACGCAATTTCATATATATAAACACATGTTTACATGCGTACGATATATAATTACTTCTTTTCATAAAGTAGAAAAATCACCAAAAACTGCTTTACAGACTCACAATTAAGTCATTTAAGTTTTTTTAATAATATTTGTAATTGTTCTTCGTTTAAAAACAACACCAGCTAGCTCTGAATATTATTTATTTAACATTCATAAAAACATAACAGGGCACAGGAAAAAAATAACATAATTAATCAAAAGAACAGAATACATAAATTAAATTCATGGCAGTTGGAGTTCGAATCACTGTTTACAATTCTGGTTGCCATTTTATGATAATTAAATTCTTGTGGCTAAGTCGTCTGATAAAATAGTTCCATAGCAGGAATTTTTTAATTGTATGAACACTTTAATAAATTAATCTATTAGTTTTTTGAATTTATACGTGATTAATAAAAGGGAAAACAGATATGTTTCCAAGTTATTAGAATAATTGTTTCTAAATTTGTGCTACTAAGCTTGTGGTACATGATTGTGCGCTAATTATAAGTTGAAGTTATAGTATTTTTTATCGAATAATGTTAAGCATTTTTAAATGTCATATATATATATAACCAATATTTTTCAAACGGAAGAACAATTTTTTTTGTAAAAAGTGCTTTGGTTTAAACTTTAAGGAAATTTTAAAAAATCAAGTTTTCAAGCATACTTCCCGCATTTTGAAAGAATTGACTGACGTCAAAGACTTCTTTTGTCATGGTAAGATCCTATTACAAATTAGTTTTGAATACTGTAAACTCTCGAGTAATATTTTTAAGAACGTATCTTGGTTGATTATTTAAATTGCTTATGTTTGGTTTAAAGTCTACATGAAATTCATATTCAGTCTAATCCATGTGAACAGAAAATGGCTAATGCTAAAAAATAATAAGCTTATGAACTTTTTAATTAACTTTCAAAATTTTTGGCAATCATCTGATTAATGTAATATCAAAGCATTTTAAATCAATTATTAATTACACATTATAAACCAAATACTTTTTTGTGCTATAAGAGAGATGTTTAATTTAAAATTAAAAGAAATGGAGCTCTGTGACAGATTTTGACAAATGAACTCAGTCCTATTATCTCAGAAATTCCATTAACAATACCGGGTTAGTACATAAAATAAACAAGTTATCGCCTATATGCCTAATGTCTTGAAAACCTTATATAACATTCATAGGAAACAAAAAATTAGTACAATTTATCAATTGAAATATTACCTGGGTATAAAAAATAGGTTCTATTATCTTCAACATCTTAGGAAGACTTAATCAAACTTAAATCCAACTTTTTCTATATAGAATATGCAGAATATAAAAATCAGTATTCACTTTTGCACAAAGACATAAATAGCTCCATTACTTTAAACTGCTTAGAGAAATTCACCAAGTCTAAATCACTTAAAAAAAATGGCGCGTAATTATTTTATAATATCAAGAATTATCGAAGCAAAATGCTTTTTATAACGAAAAATTATCGCAGACAAAAGCAATCCAGGATAACTTTTCTGAGAAGCAAATCTAATATACGGAAAAAGTGTGTATTAAAATAATATTTAACTTTTTCCAGACATTCGTACTGAAGTTTTTTCAGACATTCGTACCGAAGTTTTTTCAGACAGATGGAATATAAAAAGAATACAGAACCAAACTACAGTCAAGTATCGGAAATAGTTATTAAAGGTAGAAGAAGTCACGTAGAAAAATGCTCAGGTCTCTTTATAGCAACATCTCAACTGCTTGCTTGTGTGGCTGGGATATAGAATAGCAAATTGGGAATACAAATAACGGAGAAAGGCGAAATTCAATTTAGAACGTAAATGTGATATTCCCCACATTAACGTAGAGGAAACAATCTGCAAGTTCTGTTTCTTGTTCCTTTGGCTCCGTAAACAGCTCTCTGGAAATAGCTTAGTTTTATTAGAAACTATTAGTCTACCACCTCTTTGGCAATCATCATTTATTTCGGGATTCAGGCAATTTACCAAAGCTCGAAGTATTTATGGAAGAAATAGTAACGCTTTGTATTTGGTATTATTTAAACAGTATTTTTTTCGGAACTGAGGAATAGATTCAAATTGAAAATTGATAAATGGGCATGTATGACAATAACGCATTCAGAAATGGGCATTTAATATTACCATTTATTCACTAATCTGCTAATGATTGATATTTCAGTTGCATAAATGTGATTGCATGTTTTATTAATATAAGGATTTAATAAAAGTACACGTGAAGATAATTTACAAACTTTATTTAAATATCGTAATGTTATAACATCATTTATTTTATGATGGTATTGTTTACAAATTAATAATATTAGCAATTTCGATTGACATCCTACATGAAAATATCTTTGTAAAAATATTTGGGAAGGAATAGGAGAAACTGTAACATTTCAAGATTTAATTACACTAATGACTAATGTCTCAAAATTCTTAACAGTAGTCATCTCTGGTAGATTCAAACACTGGGCTTGGTGCAACAATAATAGTGGTCAGTTGAGGATATTGATACTTGAACTGGTACCTCTTCTATTGGTCCAAACATCAGAATAGCAATCAGATTTTATTGGCGCAAACATTATTGGAATATGTGTAACTAACTTTTAAGTACATTCTGATAATATTTTAACCAATAGATTCTAGTCACTGAGAAAAACTGTAGGAGTTACATTACAGACCCTCATGGTTCTGATCTTGTGAAAAAGACAGTAGTAGTAGAGATTTGTAATGAACATTTAATTCAAAATAGTTTTATTGTACTTGAAATAAACTCTTAAGAGACAATAATTGAAAAAGATTTTAAAAAAATTCCTTTCTTTGTTTTTAAAGCTCTTTAAACATTTCCATGCAGTCCCCAGTAGGATAAACGATTCCAAATCATTATATTTAGATACTTTATAGAAGAATGTTTTCAACTGGTGATTTCTTAAATACTATTGACTATGATTTACAATTCTGTGATAAATCTCTATTTTCGATAAATTATTTTTAAGTCAAATATTTTACAGGTATTGTTGTTTATTAATTTAAAAAAAAGATTACGGCGTCTTCACCAAATACAGAACATATAAAAATTATTAATAACTAAGCATAAAACTACAAAAATTTGCTGACTGAGAAAGTTTCTTTTCTTTAGAAATCTAGGTACATAAAAAGATCGAATCATATTATATACATCAAAAAACACAATGCCCCAAGCCGGAAAAATTGTATCCATCATAAGAAAGCAGTTGCGATAGCTACAATTTTTGTTTTAGATCTCATTATTTTTTTCCTGAACAAACAATAACATTAACCAATATGTTTCTTTCACTATTATTGCCAAGAAAACATAAAAGAATCTTAACGATAGAAAAATATCGGAGAATGATAAATCGAGTCTTTAATCATTTGGTTTCATTATTTAATACAACAAAGAGGATTTATTTTGTTTATTTTCTCTTCGGATAATAAATAATAATCAATGATAATATCTGCTTAACTAGTTATTCACCGTGAAATAATTTCCTGTGACCCCTTCGCGTTCAATAATTAATCACTCTAAATCGAGATTCACACAGAAATGCCCGTCAAACGCAAAACAAAAAAAATTCTGCGTTGACAGTTTTATATAGGGATGTAAAATATGTGAAAAAAATAAAACAGAAGGAAAAAGCAAACTGATAACAGAAAAAAAAATGAATAAAATGTCAGCTGTAAAATAAAAATTGCTTACTTTGTAAACACAAAGTGTTTAAAAAGTACTGTTTGGTTATGAATTATTAATGATTCAAGTGATCTGAAAAGACAGAAATTTTTTTAATTTTCAGACAAAAAACAACATAATCAATTAAAAAATCAAACAGAAAAAATATTAATTATAATAAATAATCAATCAAAGGAATAACAATAAAGACATCAGAATATGTTCTGAAGCAAATACAGAACGAAAAAATTAAATGTTCTGACTGAACATTCTAACATTCATTTATTAATCATGACCATTAATGGCGGCATAGTAGTAAATCATCATTTGAAGTTTTCCCCACAAAAGGGAAAACTGAGTGAAAGTCTCATAAACTATGCAAACGAGAGGGAAACGGGTTCATGAACTATTCAGAAAGAGAGGAATCTTCATCACTTTCCCCGCATTGTGGGAGCAATTAATTCAGTCACAGCCACTATTCCAAAATTTATTTGCTGCGAAAAGGGTCACGCACCTGTTGGAATCAGAAACACCTGTTCTGACACACTGCCAGAAAAACTTCCTCTTAACGCTTTTTATTTGATATGCTACTTTGTTCTTTTTTAGTTTCTGTTCTGAGATAAGTAAAAACAGAATAATCAGAAAAATAAATAGGGAAATTTTAGATAAATATGCAACAGTACAATGTCTATTTTTATTAATATGATAATTAAAAGATTTTAACAAGTTTTATTATTTAACCAGTATAGTATTTAACTGTTTTTAGTAATATGTATTATTGAATTTTCTAATACAGGCGTGCTTATATATATTTTAAGCTTTACAATCAAAATAATGTTCTGCATAAGAATAAAATGATTTTCTTATACATTTAAATTTTCAGAAGCTCTTTTATTTTTTATTTCCACTTAATTACAGTAAATATTATCAGGAAGGAATTATCAATACCAAACAAATATTAAAATGACTCGATATGGGTAGGTGAATAAGGCTTCAGATAAAACTATAATTTATAACAGAAAAATTCATAAATGAATTAGATATTTTAGAACTTTTTTTTGTTTAAAACGCGAATATATGATGCAGTACTTGGTAAAAGTATATTTTGCCAAGTACTGCATAATATATTCATGTAAGTATGATAGCATAACTTCTGGTACATTTCTGATCACCAATTTTGCAGCTGATTGGGTAATCTGTTGAATTCTTAATTTTGCACTATGGATAATTTCTTGATCATTTGATTGCATCTCAATAGAGAGACCGTGATGGTTATGAAAATTATCCAAGTTGTCAATGAAATTCCTCAGATTTTTTTTCAGAATACATGAGTGAGAACTCTTTTGTCAGAAAACGGTTTCTGAAAGGTATGCCATAAAAATTACATATGTGTCAAAAAAGATGTTCCAAGTGGGCTGTGGTAGTTAAATGGTTAGGGCATCGGCTTTCTGTTCGGAAGGGTGGTGTTCGATTCCCAATGCCACCAAAGACCCACCGAGTACATGCGATATACGTGCTCGTTAAATCTGGGGAATCGGAAGTCCTGTTGTCGGTCGTTGAGCAGTTATCATGAGTGTAATAGTCTAGGAAAAGGTCTGGAGAAAGTTTCCCCCCTCCAGATCAAAATCAAAACTGAGAAAATAGATCCTCCGGTGCTACCATCTATTGGATGAGTTTAAAGCAAAGACGTAATTTCACATTCGTGATGCTCTGGTTAAATTCGCATAGCCAACGGCATAGTGAGCTTGGCTTGTCCAAGTGTCATGAGTAACAACAACCATAACAACAACAGATGTTTCAGTAGTTTCCATAGATAGGGTGTAGTAGCAAGATATTACAGTAGTAGTAGTAGGTAGGATATAGTAGCAGGAACAGGTAAGCTACAGTAGTGGAATACTCCAGTCGTTATAGAACATACTAAGGATTTATCATCAAACGAATACCACTCTCGTCAAATACTATGGCATATGAAAGACTAAAATAAAATGTTTATGGTTGGATTTGTAAGGTAATACAGGGTTATTACAAATGATACGGGTTTTGATACATTATTTCGTCCGAAATTTGAAACGTATATGTTTCCATGACAATGCGAACGAGAGAACATTCACTACAGTGCCACTCTGTGTATGTGCAATGTGCGTGTGATTGTCATAGTTGCTGGACGAATGTGCGAAAAGACTGTTCGTCAGAAAACTTTTGTGTACTAGAATTTTCAAAGTGTGAATCTCTCATAAGCTTTCACCGTGTGGCCTCTTCGTTTGAGGACATGTTAAAGACAGCGTCTACGTACCACCATTACTTACCAATTTGGATGAGTTGCGGAGAGACATCACGATTGCTTTCGCCACCATCGAAGCGACCAGGCGGTACATTACTATGTTTGGAGCGAACTGAACTGTCGCTTTGACGTCTGCCGTATCACAAAATGAGCACGTATTGAACATCTATATTATGGACGTCAATATTGGATATTTTCAGCTTTTTTTCATGTATAATTCACTGTTGTAACTCAATTATGTTCAAAATAAACGCTTCGGAAACCCGATGATTCTTTTGTAATAACCCTGTATTATCCGAAACCAAAATTTAAATTAAATTTAAGTTCACTGGTAATAAAAGTTGAACCCCATTGAGTTTCTGCAGAACGTTTAACAATATAAGAGGATTTTAGATTCTTCATTGAATATTAAATGAATGTTACATTTTTGTATGTTAAGGAGAATAAGGAAGAATGTTTTTGTTGAATTAATAATGAGGACGAATGTTTTATGTTTTTTCTTTGTGACTTACAAATACAACCTACTTTCTATAAAATACGAAAGGATATATTTATCCGAAACACAATATTGAAAGTTTTTCAATAAAACCTCTTAAAATCTGGATTTGTTCCACTATTTTTTACATATTATTATTAGTAGTAAAAGGAAAATCAACTGTTCAAAGATTAAATGAATCACCAAAAACAATTTTTTTATTCCAATTCTTTTCCTGAAACATTGTATTCTTATATGAGATTTTCAAATAAGAAGCAAAAATAGAAGTTATACTTTTTGTAACTGTTGTGCATTCTTTACTTTATATATATATATATATATATATATATATATATATATATATAATATATATATATATATATATATATATATATATATATATATATATATATTATATGTACACTTAAATTAAAATAAAATAACCATAAATGATATTTTACAGTGAATAAGACTTATTGCCAACTGCATTTTAAAGAATATTTTTTTTATATTTAATTCCCAAAATCATACCATAAAGATTTTTGCTTTTATACAACCAACATTCCTCTGAATGCTTAAAGTATGAATGAAATTTGAGAAAAACTGTGAATTAAAACACTTAACGTAAATAAAACAACTTATCAACTTTCCTACTTCTATGATAGTTTCATTGTGTTGAAATTATCATTATAAGAATAACTTGAAAAGTTGTACTAAATAACCATGTTCCACCATTTCAAACGTGTACAATTATTTTTGTGATAAATATGAAAAAATATCTTCAAAAATAAAAATAAAAAGATCGTAATTTAAGCATATAGAAACGAGATCTTAAATACATCAAAATAACTAAACAATAGACTATCTATTTTTAAGGGTTGTATAAATGTGAAAGTTATTATACACATAAAATAATTTTAAATATTAAACAAATGAAAAGTAAAAGTGTGAAAAAGATATCTAACTTTGTAAACAGTAAGCTATGCAGCTAAGTGAGTTTTAGAAAAGCCTCTTTGATTGATTAGTTAAAATTGAACATTTTTGTAAAGGATGGGAAAAAATGTAAGGAGTGCTAAAACATCACACAGGAAAATTTTCATTTAATATCCAATGTAAGACATAAATAAAGAAAAATTTGAGTTTGGAGATGTGGAAGCAAAAGAAGTAGATATCTTGTATTTCCTAGAAAGTTCTACAGAATGTCATATACATTGCTTCAATACAACTTGAAATGAAAGGAAAAAGAGCAAAGAGATGTGTCAAATACATTCAAGCTAGAGAATGTCATCAAGTACATGATGGATCAAATATAAGAATGATCATTCAGAAACAGCCATTGGTAATTGAGGAAACTATTTCATCAACTGATAGTTGACCATAAAGAACTGTTTGACGTCAACCTATAACCTTTAGATTAGAACCCTAAAATTGCGTCTTAAAAAAATGAGCTTAAGTTTTTACACTTGCGTGAATGATATCAAATAATCTTTCATAGAAGAAAAGATAACTACTAAGTGTTGTAAAACAAAAAAAACAGGCTGATTATCAATTCAAAATAACTGAAATGAAAAGTTATTATGAATGTAATTGTCTTAAATTATTTATTTTTTTATGGTGTGGAGATTATAGCAAAGACATAATTGACCTTGAAGACAAGAATTTTGTGTCGCTTTCATAGGGTAATTTTAATTGTGAAATGTAAATTCCTGTTTTCTCAGATCATGCAAACTTTTTTTACCTATTCATCAAATCGATTCATTTTGTTCTAGTGAAACTTAAATTATGCTGTTTTTTTAATAAAGTTTTATTTTATAAACTTCATTATCATTACATTGGTGTTTAGTGTTAAATATACAGTCTACAAGTCTTGAACATTTTTTTCTTGAAA
The DNA here is from genome assembly GCA_037975125.1 of Latrodectus hesperus. Taxonomy (NCBI): domain Eukaryota; kingdom Metazoa; phylum Arthropoda; class Arachnida; order Araneae; family Theridiidae; genus Latrodectus; species Latrodectus hesperus. The sequence continues at coordinate 4,819,183 of JAJQOW010000017.1, read as the reverse complement.
TTTTAATCTTTGTTACAGAACCTCGTTTCAATTTCACACTTAGTAAGCATTCTTAAACATTAAAAATTAATGTTTATTTATTTATGTATTATTATTATTTTTTTTTGCATCTAATATTCATGCAATCTTTAATATTGAAATTTCATTTTCTTTGTAACTTAGTTTTCATATAATATGTTAATTTTTAACACTATTAAATACGATAAAAATTAATATTTTTGATACGCTAAAATTTATTATTAATACAGATTTGGAGTGCCAGATGAAGATAGAGCTTATTGTTTCAGCAGCAATCCTGGTGTCAAGTGCAAAAAGAACTTTAGATAAAAACGAAAAATTGTCTAGTTAAAAAATATTTTAAACCTAGACGGTTCCAAAGCCCGAATTTCCCATTCTTTTTGAAATTATAAGTAACTGTAAATAATATTTAATGTATTAATTCTTTGTATTATTTAGTAATTAAACTAATACACGTTAATAAGTATTGTTATAATTTAAATATAGCCGTGGTAGCCTAGTTAGAGCATCGGCCTTCTGTCCAAAAGGACTTTGTTCGATTCCCAATGCCGCCAAAGATCCACCGAGTACATGCGATATACGTGCTGGTTAAATCTGGGGAAATGAATTTTTCTAAAATAAATTTTGTGCATTAAAAAAATTAATTATTTTTTTATATTTAATAATCTAGTAATTATGTTGTACCCATATTTAAATGATTATTTTGAATTTTATTTAGTCTGACTATTCTCATAAACTAATGTCTTCCTGTAAAATTTCGTTAAATAATAATACACAAAATTATAATTAATGGAAAATGTAGAAGATAAAAATGCACGAATTGATTATTTAGACATCATTTAAGAACTCATTTCTACCGTAATTTTTTCTTGAAAAATTAAGAAAAATAAAAAGTAGTATAGTTACAGAGTCTTAAATAAAGTTATACATTAAATTTTAAATTTTCTTAAATCAAATTTTAGAACAATGAGTAATCAATGTAAATAAGATAATGCATTTATTACCAATCACTAAATTACATAGACCAATACAAAATTATAATTAATAAAAACAGTAATGAAACTTTTTCAAGTAATAACCTAAGCTTAAGTGAAAAGTTATATTACAAAGTATCTGTCTTTGTCTCTAGAGAAAAAAGAAAAAATAATAATAATCTGAGAGTAATTTATATTCATAAATAAAACAATAAGATGCGGAAAATGTAAATCCATCTTTGTTTTACTTTCATGGCACCGCCTTTGATATCGATAGGAAGAGAAAACAAACAAAATTACATTATGAATCACATATTGCATGGGAATGAAAACACCTGTTTCTCTTTTTCACCGGGTATAGCTGAGTTCTCCGATTTTTATGAGCACTTTCTTTGTTTCTTTTTCTTTTTTTATCAAAGCTGAAAAATCTCTGCTTTCAAGTTCCAAGCGAAGTTAATCTTACAAATGGAGTATTTCTTTCTACCTGAAGTGGGATTTTTCTTTTTCCTCTTAACTCTTTCTTTTTTTTTATTTTTGCAGCCGCAATAGCAGAAAAGAGGAAAACCGCAAAACAAACAGTTTTCTTGGGTATAAACAGTCTGCTTAAAAGTTTATACAACTGGCTTTCACAGCGTGTTTTACCAAATTTACTATTAAAGAAAAAAAAGTACTACTAGACCTGGAAAAAAAAGGGAACAACTTCCAAAGAATCGGTGAAAGAGGTGAAAAAGCTGCATAGGAAATCGTCAAGCTGTTCGAAGAATGACTTATATATGACTGTTTTAGTACTTCTTGTAAATGTTATGATTTCTTAAATTAGAATAGGTGAAACATCCTGCTGGGCCAAGCGATAGAACACATTGAAGAACTTTAAATAGACATCCATTACTATTATTTATCTATAGCTGTCATAAAATATGGGTTTTTGTGTGGCTGTTTCCACATGCTGATGCTTAGTATATATTGACAGAGAAAAATGAAATCCTCTGAACATTTGCAAGTAATAGAAATTAACAATTTAAATTCAATTTTCTATGTTATTAGATATACATTACAAAGAGGCTGCAAACAATCATACCAAAGCAGTTATGTTCTACTAATATTTAACATCATTGGAAATCAACGAATGGCGATTTCTGATTCTGCCAAAATATATCAATGAGACTCATGCCTAGATTAACCGGATCTCAACAACTTACAACCACGATTAATAATGTGAGTTAACATATTCCCAAATATCGCCAAACCATTTGCCTTACTCAAGCAATTTAGTAACGCTCGTCTTTGGCGACAAAATGGAAACTGAATCTAAACCTACAAATCACTCTTACTCGATATGCTTTCTTTTTTCTGCTGCTTTCGTACCTACTAATATGCTAATATTATAGGAATATAATAGAATTGATTCAACTGATACTGGTAACTTAAAAAAACCAACAACTTTGCAATAACTCCAACAATTTATAACCACTTACCAATGCAAAAGTCCATGGTTGTTTATATAATCATATTGTATACACAACTTATAAAATGTATCAACACAATAACCGCAGTCTCAAAGGAATAATTAACTAAATTACTTGCAGAATTGCATAAAGTATTTGGCTTGTTTTTTTGTTATGTCTTTACTATTAAAAAATGATATAGAAAAGTATTCTTCAGTGCTTGTGGGAGAATAGTGCGTGTTTCCTCTGTTCCAGCTTCATATCAGACCTTCATTAATAAAACTAATTAATGACATAATTATGTATACAAAAGTTAATGAAAGAGAATAATTTAAATGTTTACTTCGCGATTTCACTATTGCGTGACAATACAGCAGATTATGTTTTCTTTTTTATAGTTTTTAAATTAAAGCAGTTCAGAGATAAGATAATTTTACTAATGTGGTTTTTTTTCCATACAATGCAGCTTTAATTTAATAGTACGAATTTATATCTAAAGAGAGTGAATAAGATATAGTATTGAATGTTTCTCAGTTTTTCCAAAGTTACCTTATCTAAATATCCTCGTTTTTTTTAAATATTGCTGTTTTAGGAATATTTCATTCTCGTTATCTCTGAAATTTTCCAGTAAACTAAAATAAATTTAGAAATTATAAAGTAATCTTTGAACATCATCTTTTAAAAAAAATACATAAATAAAAAAGATATTTTACATTAGTTATGATAAAAGCTTAAATTTTAAGCAACACATCAAAAGTGAACATTTTTAATTAAATTTTTAATGGAAAGTCTTGCAGATAAACAATTTGATATAAAACTCTAGTAATTATTTTCTTAAATCTCGCGAAAAATATTAAATTTAAATTAAACAAAGGATTACTTTCTTAGAAATAAAAAATGAACATATGTGAGGAATTCCTCGACAGTAAAAAAAAAAAGTGTGACATTAGCCAGTTATAAATAGTATTTGTAGGATGTTAAAATATTGTGAATAAGTTAATAAGTGAATAAGCAATAATAAGAGAATAACTTATTCTATTGATTCAGGAAAAATGCATATACAGGGTGCGGCAAGGATAACTTCCTTATTTCTTATTGCAATAACACAAAAAGTAATAAAGATATATTTTTATTTAATTTTTCATACAAATGTTAAATATTTAATGTTTTAGTTTACATAGTTTTGTTGGGGTTGTTGTTGTTACTTATGACACTTGGACAAGCCAATTGGGAATCCACTTTCAGTGAACATTCCTACCCTTGGCTACAAATTCTAAAATGTAAATATTGCATTGCCTATAAAATACCGCTATACACATTTAAAAATTGGCTTAAAAGTGATGCTTTTCCTTTCATCCTTAAAAAGCTCCATAAATCTCATTTTTTAGGGAAGAAAAATTAATTGAAACCAGAAAATGTAATGCTTTTAAAATAAAATCAATTCGATGGCAATACAATTTCTTTTGATTTATAGAATAGGATATTAAAATCATCTTTATTAACTAATAAGATGGATCGATCACATTTGTTACATTTATAAAATTGCATGCGTAGACTTCCAAATTATTTTAGATAATGTAGTACGTAATATCGTTTTAACACTGATAAAAATAACGTCAATGATCAACTTGTAAGGAAATAATTGTAAAACATATTTAACACCGCACACTTTGTATACAGGCACTGTATTCAATCAGTATATAAGGCACAATCTATACAAATAAATGTTTTATTTTCTATTTACTCAATATTTTAAACGCTCATGTAAAAATAGTTTCATTAAAAAAATACTATTTTTAATACAGCATAAATTTTCAATAAAAAATTGATAGAAATGTTCTCCAAACCACCTTTTGACAGGAAAATCTCATGACTAATTGGCAAATAAGTACAACTTTAGATCAAAGTCATTTTAAATAAATTAAATTCGAAAAGGTAAAGATAGCTTCATAAAAAGAACCAGAATAAACCCTGCGGATGAAACATTACGTGTATTCCACTCTAATTCCCTTGTCAATGCTTTTCAGAGTTATATTCATTTTCCAGCAGACTTCGCTTTTCCGTCGCAATGAGGCGCAACGATCACTCGAGCGTCAGTGGATGAGAGACGATGATGGAAAAGTGAATGCTCTATATTTTCTCATTTTTTTGCTGCCTTATTCTATTAACTTCGTGGCTGCAAATAAATAGCAGTTGTTCGACAAGCGTTATTGGGTAGTTGAGGCGAAAAGCTTTTCGAACGGAAATATTTATGACTCGATGCATTGGATTTAATCGGACTAAAAGAACATTTTTAAAATGCATACATAATCTAAAGAATTTACTTCTTGTTTTTAAATAGTTAATATGTTTTCAAGAAACGTAACAGAAAATACATTAAGAAACTAATTTAACCGAATTCTTTGATTCATTTCTGTATTTTAATGTTGAATCATAACATCTGTCTGGCGCGATCGGTCTGTCTGTATATATATATATATATATATATATATATATATATATATATATATATATATATATATATATATATATATATATATATATATATATATATATATATATATATATATATATATATATATATATAACTTTTATACAATGCAATATATGAAAATTTATATTATTAGGCCTGTTTCACACTAGACGACTTTTATCATACAATAAAAAATCGTCCGAAATTTTATGTGAGAAGTTATTAAAAAACCACACAATAGACTGGTCACACAATATCGTTTCCCGTTCAGTGTGAAAAAGAGCGGTCTATTGCGTGGTTTTTTAATAACTTCTCACGATAAAATATTGGACGATTTTTTTATCGTACGATAAAAGTCGTTTAGTGTGAAAAAGAGGCCTTTAGGCTTAAAGATAAAGATTTCCGTATTGCAGTTGACAACTAAGCAGTTGTTTGCTAACTTCAAATACTAAGCTGTTGTAATTCACTCAATTTTTTCACACTGTTAAATTTGTGGATTAAAAAATTTTTACTGCACATAAATTTTAAAATTGAATGATTATCAAAAAACACATTCATATTTGAAGGAATGTCTACATTGACCTCAATGACTTTTAAGATAATATAGTATTATTCCAATGCGCATGGGACTACTACTTATCTATAACTAACACAATAAAAGGAATCATTATTAATTACTCCATAATCATAACATACACTGTATAAAATAAATCTTGACTACCACTGTAGTTCATACTGATAAATCACAACTTAAAACCCCTTGTATCATTATAATTTAATGCACCGGCAGTTGTTATCTGGTAGTATTAATTATTATAATTGCATCGTCAAACCCCCAAACATCAGTAACAGCGCCTTGCAGATCTGTTATGAGAATTATTAGCCATCTATTTCTTGACAATCTCTGCGGACATATTAGCTTCCAAACATATCGACTAGCTTAATGGAAATGTATGTAATTGAAGGAGAGAACAATGTGGTTATGGCTCCTGTGGTTGACGGAGAAATTGATTGCTGCTTATCTTTAGCTACTTCGAAATTTACCGAAAATGCTTAACTTTGGTTATTATTCGTTAGGTAATGCATTATATTTGAACAATACAGAGCCCCCAACTCGTAATATGTATTGAAGACAAAAGAATATTCATTAACAGAATCGTTACGAGTATTTTTTAAATAAATTTTTAGTAAGACATAAGTTTATATTTTATCATTCAAGTGATTAGGTATCCATGAATGAAGCATTATTTTTGTATCTGGTAGTTAGGAGATTCAATACATATTCCAGCCAATGATTATGAAGCTGACAAGCTCAACAAAGAAATAACGTGCATTAAATATTAAAATGGTCTAATATCATTTATAATTAATATGCTATGGATATATCTAAAATGGATTAACAAGCTTATGTTTCTTTTTCATTATTTGTCCGATATTCAAAACTACGAGCCCCCCCCCTATTGATAGCATTATGATTTCAATTAGCTGAAAATATAGTGCATTGATACTGGTATATTATGATAAAAAATAAGTTCAAATTTTTATTTGTAATGTGTCGTTTGTTATTTTAGCATTTGTTTATATTTAATATCCTTTCCTAACATTGTGGATTACTATATAAAGAGGTAATGTTAGTTACGGAATCTTTTATTTGATGGATGCTGGTCAAATTTTTATTTTGACACAATTATATTTTTATTTGCTTAAATTTTATGTGTTATAACTTTTAATATCTGCATTAATTGTTTTGTGTCTTGTTCGTGAAATAAAAGAAAAGCAATTACTTCAAATTCTCTCAACAACATGGCTAAAAATATGTAAAAAATATTTCCCAATGAATAAGTTATGATTTTGTCAATTTTAAATCATTCTTAGGTTAAGGAAGTCAACGAAAAGTTTTACATACTACAAAAAGTTTTCATACAATTATAGATAAAGACAGACAATGAAAAATTTAGTTGTAATAAGAAACAGTACAATCTCTAGATTATATTTAAAAAATAACAAGAAAATACTTTTTTAATTATTTTTTCACGTTGGAATATCTAGAAAGTTACTGTTTCTTTGATCACAACGATTATTTCGATATAAAGGAAAGGAAAAATAATTTTTGACGTTATATATGTACTAACAGGCTACACAGATCAGATTTCATGAGCTGTAACTTCCGATCGATATAATGTACCCAACTTTCAAAGAAAAAAGATAATTTTATAAAAATAACTGTAAATAATATTTACTATTTTTCAATGATGTTTACAATATTCTTAGCTTTATTAAATATTCTGCTTTACACTATAAAGTGAGGTATAACTAGTAGATAAGGTAAAAATAATTCGAAGAAAATGTAGAAAGTTCAAAAACTTCTTTATATTACAAATTTATGTGTGTGAATTATTGAAACCGGGATTCCTTTCTCTAAATTCCATTGCGTTTCTGATCAACGGCATATTGGGGAAAACGGAAACACGTTCTTATAGTTCGCGGAAAAAGGGTGAAAATCATACGTCTCTATTCATGTCGACGTTAGAGTTTTTGACTGTGCATCGTGACATAAGCAACTTTACAAAAAGTTTAAATCGTCGTTGATTACGGTTTAAATTAATGGTAAAAATTAATTAAAACGCGGCAACGAAAATTTCAAAATTAAGTATTTTTTTAAATTAGTCAGAAATAAATAAATATCCTGATATAAATTTCACGTTCCATTCTTTTAAATCATAAATTTCCCAAAATATTTTCTTTTTTTTTTCAAATCAACAAAATACATAAAAAAATTTATGTGCACCGATCACAAAAATTTCGCGTGTACCATTACTGAAGCTTATTTCACTATTTATTTTAAGTTTTATTAGTTATATTTGCTATTGCGAAGAAAGAGCTAGGACTAAATCCAACTCATTTAATAAATAACTATATATTAAATGTTTTACATTTGAACAGACGTGCAGAAAGCTATGAATTTAAAAAAAGACTTTTTTAAAGAAATATCTATAAAAAAATAAAACGTTGAGCTATAAACCTTAGAGAATGCGTACGCAAAATTGATTAAAATGTCAGGACTTTTCAATATACCATTTATTCAAAACAAGTTGTCACTCAATAGTTCTTTTTTGCACACAAAGGCTAATTAGACTGAAATCTGCATAAACTGGACATATTCCATTACTTTGAGGGCTATATAATTAAAGCATATTCCAAACAATTAAAATAATCTGTTCTCGAGATGGGATTTAAGCCTACGAAATGTCGAATCAAACGTCAGAACATTAACCTAATGGTTGGCAACTCGCCATTATTATTTTAGAAAGCTGTAAAGTAAATATATTAATAGTTCGCAAAAATTATCGGGGGTTTAGATATTTGTATGCAAAGGAACATCCGGAGTCAATAATGTAACAACAATTTCTAATCCTAGTTAAGAGACGAGATCGACACCCGAGCTTTTTAAACTTTTCTTTAATTTGGTTAAGAAAATGCTTAAAATCTTAGACTTTAGAATGTTTACAATTAAAAAAATATTGTTAAAAAATCAATTTTTTAAAAAAATAAATTTTAGAAATATTTTTTATTTAAAAACCAAATTTTAAATGATGGAAAACAGTAACTTTTTTTAAAGAAATTTAGATAAGAGATAATATATTTCATATGTGAATATAAGATTAATTTTACTTCGACAAAAATCAAGTAGTTTCTCAGGAAAAACATGAAATCTTGGACATTAAACCGAAAAGGAAACACATAAAACAATGGAAAGAACAGCTTACATCATCTGGTGTTGTTCGCAAATACTTATAACGGACATTGTGTGCTTACTAAGGCATTAACGATGATACAAGATATAAAAATAACTGTTAAAAGTAATACAGAAAAGAGTGGGTCTGTGTGGCCGGGTTACTCTTCATAAACAATTCAATACAAGAATCGGGTTTTATCTCCGGCAACATAAAACTTTGAAGGAACAGCTTCACTTTTTTATTGCGTTTGTTCAAGAAACATTACGCGCTGCACTATCTGTGTGGTCGATAGTTCCGCTCGCTTGAAAATCGAAGCGTGAAAATGTAAGCTTTCTTTTTTTTTTTTTTTTTTTTTTTTTTTCTCAAGCTTGACACCAAGAATGGATTGCATAATATGGCCGGGAAATTCTTTTTTCCATTTGCGATAAGCGATTTGTTTTCCCGACTTTGGATATCGTTTTGTATTTCAATCATAGTTTATCTCGATAGAGATGAGAATTGTAAAATGGGGAGGGGGGAGAAGGACGCAGGATATTTTTTTACGGTTAAAACCGGGGCTATTTTAGAATGGGTATCTTATATGTATGCAGGATTTTTTTTTTTAAAAAAAAAGATAAAATGTCTAGCTGTGGAATATTTTGTTACGTACAGAAAGCAGATGTCTGTAAAAGTAACATGTTTTTATTTGTAATTTAAATTTATACCTAAGCATACATACAATGATATATTCAGCAAATATGAGAAATTTATTTATGTATGTAAAAGTATGTATATAAGATGTTTGATTCTTTCACGCTATTTGTTAAAGTAAAAAAAAAAAAAAAGCTGCTTACTCATCATGGAAAAATGCATACAAATCAAATGAGACTTGCTGAAAATGTAAAGCAAGTTATGACATAACAACATTTGAAATTGATAGAGGATTACAGACCTAAAAAAGCTTTTTTAACTTTGCAAACGCGTTGTAAATAGTTTAAGATTGTTATAAGATATTTTAGTAGCCACTGCATAAGTTATCCATCGGGATTTTTCATAGATACATAGTGGACCACATTCAAGCGTTGCAAGGGATAAAACTCGGAAAACCCTAAGCACCCACTTCAACAGATAACCATGCAGAAGATAGAAACATCGCACTCCTGTTGAACAAGGATGGCTGGTATCGAACCCAATACTTTGCTCTCTGAAGAGCGCTATCTTACTACAAGGACATGGTGAGTCCGTGGTACTCATTAGGTCAATCTTGGATTCAACGTGCATATAAGTCATGTTTGAAATCCTATTAATATGCATCGAATTGTGCGTACTTTCTTTTGGGTGCTACACATGAATATTTTGCATGTCTTGGCAAAAAACGCACACGATTACACGAGCTACTAACAGATTTCTAACAGATCTACATAATGAACCTATTTGCATTTTCATATCATGTCAAATAGCAGTGGGAATGATATATATGTGAAAGAGGTTGAGTTGAGGATAGTGAAGTAAGTAAAACTCAAAAACCAACATTCTAACATCACAATGATGTGACAGACATTTCATCATCATAGTGGTAACTTAATTTGAAGCATAAAACAGAAATACGTGATAAGATGTAAGAGTAATTATCCCAATATCTAGTGTTATAAGCTACAAGCAACAATTCCTTCGAATAGAATTTTTTGAGATTGAACTATAAATAAATCTGGCTATAAAATGGTCTTACCAACAAGTTAATTTCTTTAATCAGGAGTTCTGATTCTATTTAGACTATTGTGTTAGAAACACTCTGCCACGCCTTCTGTTGAAGTGCTTTCAGCATCATAAATTCCTGGTATACCATTTGATACGCTATTGGATATTATGAGTCGTGACACCTTCTACTCATTGTGTTAAATGAACTCAACACCTCCTGGTATTAGGATTTGATGACCTACTGGATATCATGGGTGATAACAACTACACCATACTGAAGGAATTCTAAATAGTTGGTGATACTTAAAAAAGTTGTAGAGGTGATATTCTTCACCTCCAGAAATGCATTCCTGGAACTGTATTTCAGCCGAAAATTTCAATTCACATGATGCTTGGAAATCACAAACGTTAATTGGTATATGGATTTTGCAACTCTTTTATGTCCAACAACCGTATTTCAGCACGACAATATCAATTCACATGTTGCTTGGAAATTACAAACCTTTGTCGGTACATGGAATTTGCAACTCTTTTATGCCCAACAACTGTATTTCAGCACAATATCAATTTACATGTTGCTTGGAAATTACAAACTTTAGTCGGTGACTGGAATTTGCAACTCTTTTATGTCCAACAACCGTATTGCAGCACGACAATATCAATTCCCATGTTGCTTGGAAATTAAAGGCTTTAGTCGGTGCATGGAATTTGCAACTCTTTTATGTCCAACAACTGTATTTCAGCACAATATCAATTCTCATGTTGCTTGGAAATTACAAACTTTCGTCGGTGCATGGAATCTGTAACTCTTTTATGTCCACCAACTGTATTTCAGCACAATATCAATTCTCATGTTGCTTGGAAATTACAAACTTTAGTCGGTGCATGGAATTTTCAACTCTTTTATGTCCAACAACTTCTCCAATTGTGCCATTCATAGAGCAAGTCGAGAATTACACTAATTGATAATTACTTTATCATTCACCGGGTATGGCAGAATATTGTCCTACAATTAACTATGGTCTGCGATGGCCTTCTTCAAAATGATCCTAACCCATGGTCTGATGAAAACACATATAAGGACTTTCATAATTCTTGTTGAGATTGTACAAAATATTGGCTTATTTTTTATGTTAGTCTGCAAATTTGATCATTTATTTAAACCACAATAAGCAAAATTTCATTTGTTTCTGATGCTATTTCATAGCTAACTTCCATAGATTATTTCAACTTGAGTTTTTCATCGGTTATTCTAACGAGTTTGCTCGTGTAATTTACAATATTCTAATATTTTTTATAACAGCATGGTATGACTCGGAAATAGAATGTCATTTAAAATCTACTTATCGTTTTAATTTTCGTTACATACTTTTTACTTAAAATACAAAAATGTATTAAACAAGGAAGCCATCCTTACAACCTAAAGATTATGGGTTTGATACTTTCCATACTCAAAGACCATCGTAATAGTGAATTTTTCCTATCGTTTTTCTCCAGTGAAGGACTCAATTTTAGCGGCAAGTGCAAAATGAACTTCGAAAACCATTGATTCCAAAAATATAGGGAAAGTGACTAATTACCTTATTTTAAGATTGCATTCAAGATTGTCACCATTAATATATTTTAAGACATAAATTATATTAATATAAAAACTGTTATTGTTTTATACGTTATTAAAAAAATTTAATCTTAGTGTTGTCATATTGGTTCAATGAAATTAATATAAATTGAAAATATAAATTCTCAATGAAATTATAAATATTCAAAATTATTATCATTTATATTATATTATTCAATCAATTGCATATATTCAAAAGTATGGTAACTCATCATTTTCTAATAAATTATTACTGCCTAATCGTGGTAAGTTTACTGGGTAATTCATATCCCATAACATAGAAATATTAATTGCACAATGATTTTATGACCTGTGACTAATTACATAATCCTAATCCTGCATCACTAATTTGATTGTATAGATTCTATTAAATATTAAAAGCTTCTTTTACTATAGTGTGTTAACGATTTTCCCCTCGATTTAACACTAGCAAATATTTCTCTCTACAATTTAATACTATTTAACAATTCCTAACTTTAACACTATGTGATTTAAATTATACATTTGCACTATTTTGTAATATTGCATTTGCTTTTTTCGTAATAAGGATTAATAACCTTTTTAGTGCGAAAATTATTAATTTTCACAGAGTGGGTTTGATCTGTAAGTACATATTGCAACTGAGTTCGATACATATTGCAATTCTTGATACATTTTATACAGAACAAACTAAAGCGTAATTATTGCAGTTTCAACACTTTTATAGTTCCTAAATTACGTTATTGCAGTTGTAAATAATGAATTAATTTAGCAATTTTTGATTAATACCAATTCCTGGGAATCAAGAAAATAAACGCAATAAGTCTAGAAAAAATGTGATTTAGAATGTGGTTATTTCTGTTATATTAAATTATATATATATAAGCATATTAAGCATATGTTACTCTTAAATATTTACTTTATTTCAATTTCAACTTTGTAATATTTATATCTTTCTTAATTATTGAATTAGTGTTACGCATATTTCATGTACGCTTTAATTAAGTTAATTTTATGTTGTGATATACTGCTTTTAATTTATATTAAGTCTACTACAAGCATTAAATATTGCTTAAAAGTAAATTTCTTATCATTGCAAAGTAAGTGTATGCACAGAAATTTGAAAGCACAAATGGTGTACTCAACTCTTAGAGTGTTATTTTTTATATAAATAAAATTTAATATAATTGACAAATTTCATTATTCAAACTCAGTTAAAAAAATAAATATTCAATGCTTTTAACAAATTTCATTTATAAGTAAATAATTAAATAAATAGGATTCATTTATCTACTTAATGATTGCTTATGTTATACCATAAAAAATAGCTGACGTATACACTTGACACGAAGTGTATTGGCGATTTATTACTTAATTGTAAAAAGCATAATGAAGTTGCCGCCTGGAAATTAAGTTTTGGCGTAACAGACTGCTAACCAATTTGTTTAAATTAGGTTTAGATTGATAAAAGAAAGGTTCGCGATTATTCAATTAACGTTGAGTGTTCGAAAATGAGGCAGCGAATGTACGACATTATTCGCAGGCTTAGAATCAAATTTCTAATCAGTTAGAAATAGAAAAATAAACGCGAGGATGGTAATGGATATAACAATGTGAACATAAATCTGGAAGCAATTTAATTTTGAAATGTCTAACGTGATTAAAAAAAAAACTCGGTTTAAGCATTAAATTGATGCAAAACATATTTATATTATGATGGTTAAAAATACTGGAAAAATATAATAAAAATATTATTTATTGAAAAAATATAATATCATTCCTTAAACTATAGATTCCAGTCTGGAAATTAAATTCTTGGATTAAATGTGAAATGAGTTGTATAAGTAAGAATAACTTAGAGCTGCTATTATCTCAAACAAGCAACAATTTCCCACTTTACAAATGAATTTATTGGTGACGGCATGTCCGAAATTTGAGAAATCTTTTTTTCAACCTTAAAATGATTGTTTCTTTCACGCGTACGCCACTTTATTACGATTCTCATTGGTTTATAAATATCCATGACGTCAGATAACGTTTCATCCATGTCACATCCTATTGAGACGACGTTGTAAATACGACTTGTTGACGATTTTGCTGCCTACCTTCAAATCACATTGTTCGAGCGGCAGCAAACAAGGCGAAGTTCACCATCGGATATCTGATAATAGTATCGAAGTTCTAACATTTTGTTAATAAAACGATTTCTTATATAAAAAAACAAATCATCGGTTCGAGAAGCCGTTTTCCATTGATTCAAGCCGTTAGCACGTTGACAATAGAACAGCATAAAAAGCAAAATGAAAAATACAGGACGAAACATCCACTTTATTGTTTGTTTAAATCGGCAAGGACGATTGAAATTTGTAGTAGTTTCATTAATTAATAGAATTCTAAAAATTAATAATAATTGCAATATTTGTAAACAATCCTTTATGAACCTTAAGACTATTGCCTTGCTTAAGCCAAAATTAAAAAAAATTTCTTTTAATTTTTTATGACGTTTAGTTTCTAGGACTTCTAACTTTCAGCACTACAAGAGGAGGAAGAGAGGGCCCCTTATAAAGTGGGACACCTAGCGGATGTGCATCGTGGCTCCGAAAGGGTGTGGTTCTTCGTTATTTAGAAGAAAGGATTAAGCACATGATCCCGAGTTGGCATGTCATCCCCAAAGGTATCATTTCACATGGAAGACATTGCGCACAAGATCTATTTAACGTGTTTTAGCCACCATTAGCGAAAACGATAGATCTTCATTTGGGTCGGAACTTAATATCACTATCTTCGGATAACAAGAACGAATGCCCTAAACAATCTGTCCCCTCTTGGCAATATTTAAGTAATAAGAAGATATGCTTTTCAAAATAAAGGAAATTTTAATATAGATTGATATATATAAATTTAAATAAAGTATTGAGTTTTTTTCCGATTAACTGATACAAAAAGAAATAAAAAAGATAAAACGTCGTTTATTGAGAGAAAAATATGTTTGTTATAAAAATAAATAAAATACATTTTTCTAAAAAAATAAAAATGGACAACAAATTCAAAATGCATTTTGTATGATATGACTATTTACACAAAAATACTCAATATTTTGAGTATTCTCTTTGCGATTGAAATTCAGTATAGCTTAATTACCAATATTGAGTTTTGAGTATCCTTCTCTAACATCTTAAATCCTATTTAATGTTGCATTAAGCTAAGCAACGAGATTTTAGGTTTAAATTTTCATTTTCAGTAAATTGATAAACTTCAAATATAATTCTGATCACTCATAAATACAATAGACCATTGGGGCTGATTAAATGCAATTTATTTTAAAATGAACTCAAAAGATGGATTTTCAACTTTGAACTAGTCTTATACAGTATGTTGCGTTACGAATTGGTCGCGTGTTTTTTGTTCATTAATAAGTCCTATTGCCTTTAATATATTTTATTTTAACAATAGCAACTTAACAAATAACAATTTTCAGGATTACATTCCATAAAATTAAGTTCCACACCATAATACACTGATGCCAATACGGTCTTCATACGACCGCATCCAAATAGCAACTGGGCTAAATTCCCCATTGGATAGGGAAGATGCGCTTCTCATTCCCCTTTAGGGATTTACTGTGGCTGAGTTGCCACACAGTAACACCTAAATTTTCATTATATAACATAATTGAAGAGAAATACGGAAACATGAGACTTCAACGCGTTTTTGAACTTTACATTAACTATCCACAAATTATGAAAGATCCTAAATGATGACATTTTGCAATTTAGTTCACGTCCACTAAATTTTTCCAATTACTTTAAGCAGATGATATTTTCAAATAAAAAAACAGAATCTTGAATCTAAAAATGTATTCAATTTGATTTTTTCTTCCTTTAGAATATTGTATTTGATTTAAACTTGCATTTCTAAGCATTGCTCATAAAAAATAATTATTCAACAACAATATTTTGAGAAAGTTGTTGCAGAGTTGATGGCTTGGAATTAAATGTCCTCTGAAGTGATAATACTAATTATTCATGTGATGTTCCTCAGGTTGGTGTTAAATTTTAAATTTGTTTTATGAGACCACATAAAAACTATGAAGTGCCATTAACCATAAATTGGCTTCTATAATTTCACCCCACGATTTTACATTTCAGTCAATTCTTATGTAAAAATAACGATATTTGTGATATGAAGAAAAACATATTTCTGATTTAAACTTTAACGGAAAATTAACCAAAAGTCAGAATTTTGCACTTTTCTCATTTGAAATTATTGAATTTTTAAAAAATACAAATAATTTTTTATTCTTTCATATTACATTAATCTTGTTTTTGAGTAAAATTGTGTGTGGGTAAAGAAATCACACCAATTTGAAAAACATCAAAACATTTCGACACATGTTTTAAATTATAAAATAATGTTTTAATTTTCATTTTTTATAATTCCTATGACAAGATAAAATTAATTGAAAATTATATTCGCATTTAACTATTATAAACATCATGTTATAAAATCTATTCATGTAATCTAATTCAAATTTTTACGTAAAAGCTAACATCACAAAGGGTATTTTTTAAAAATCGAAAATAATATAACATAAAAAACATTTATTGTGAGTGTAAAAAAAACCTTTACATTAGCAAGAAAGAAATCCACAGTTCTCTGTTTTAAAATAAATTTTAATATTGATACTCACTAAATATACACAAGAAAAGAAATTTATTAACCCTTGGTTATAAATAAACTCGAAAATAATTCAACAAAAAAAAATGACCTCTTTCACAAAAAAGCAATAAAAAAGGTATAACTTATATTAAACATGATGAGAAGCAGTATGTTAACTATTCAAGAAGAAAAATGAGTTATGGCGCATAATAGTTAGCAATATAAGCGAACACATCAAGAAGCAAAAAAGTAATAATAATCGTTTAAAAATGTTTATGCGTATATATATATATATATATATATATATATATATATATATATATATATATATATATATATATATATATACTTGTATATACAATAATATGATAGGTAATAAATACCTTTTGAATATACATTGTACAGTTATGATCCTATAAATATATTTTTATTGACCAAAAATGCGCAAAATTGAAAATAAATTTGGATGAACTAAATTTGTGAATGTAATATTTGATAATGTTAGAAAATTTTATTTAAAAATATTTTAATCAAGACAACTTTTATATGAATTTAAAGATTATTTAAAGGTTATTAAATAATTTTTAAATTCATATAAAATTAATTTTGAAATTCATATAAAGATCTAATTCATATACGTTAAATATTAGAATTTATAATTTTTATTATAAATTAATATTTTATTAATAATTATGCACACATTTATAAGAAACATTCTATGTAAAACACAAATATTAAATATAAAGCGTAATTTAAAATGCATAGTAAAAATATTTTGTAAAAAATATTTTTAATAAAATATAATATGCATAGTGAGTAGCAGTTTGCTAAAATGTAATTTTTTAAAAAATTGGTTGTTTGATCTTAATGAAAAAAACAAAATTCCGAATAAAAATCATAATACTTAATTTATTAAGACAGAAATTTTCCTATTTTATATTCATTAACAATATGTAGAATATTTATCCTACCTCTATTAATTAAACTAATTAATTTTCTTCTTGAAATTCTGAGCATTGTTTCTCGGAAACATTTTAAAAGTTAATCATTATTCTAAGCGCATTTCGCGCGTATGGAAATATTTTTCAATTATTATCTTTAAAATTCTGAAAAAAAGCTCTCCAAAAATTTTCATTTTACCATAAATAGTTAAAATTCGAGAAAATATTTCATCATAAATTAAAAATAATTACACATCCTTATTAAAAGAGTTTTCTTAGCTGGTTAATTTAATATAACAATTTAAAAAAGCACATGATTATATTTATCAACAGATGCACAGTAAACAACAGTTACAGAACCATACAATATTAACAAAAATATTTTTTTCTATTATAAAAATGTATCAGACATGTGAAAATCATGTTATTAACTTAAAATTGTTATATTATTAATTAATACCACAGCTAATATAATTTTGTATTTCTATAGTTGAAAAATAGTATAACAAAATTGATATTAGCCTATGATAATAATGTCATTATTGATTATTTACTACACATGTATTCATAATAAAACAGGAGCACGATGAAGTTTCAACATAGTTTCCAAGAATTTTATTCTTATCATAACCTGATTGTTTTTTCTTGAGCTGGAAGTGGATCTTATTGCAAAACTGATCTTGAAAATGGTACCTTTTTCAACTAAGCTAATATGATATTTTATCACGAGCTACTAGTAGCATGCAAGATTATTTTTGGTAAATCACGTTAAAACTCTAGTTGGTTAATTTTGTTTCCTCCACAGGGCTAATAACTACTTGTCTCATTTTGATTTTAAACAAAAAAATACTGCAATGGCAATACAAGTAATTGCTTTTCAGAATGATACATCGTTGATTATTTTCAAGTTCTGAAAACATTTGGCCTCCAAAGAAAAATATCCAACTACAATCTAGGTTTATCTCAAAGTTCAATTTTATATATTTGTGTTAAGATTTATTTTTCTTATATGAAATTCATTAAAAATAAGCAAAAAAACAAACTCACTGATGACTGTATTCTGGTGGCAACGACTATAACTCAACTATATCTAATGTGGTAACGACTATATATCTACTATTTCAACATTAAAATATTTGTTGATGACGAGAAAAAGTTCCCACCTTTTCAGTAAAGATGATAAGTATGGTAAAGGAATCTGTTATTACATTTGTTGTTAAGGACTAACAACACTTCAATTTCTTTTGCATATGCAACTCAATTTCACTTCCAACTACCTTTTGATAAATACAGTTTAATTTAAATTGTTTTCAAATTTACAAGAAGCTTAAGTTATAGGTAAAAAATAAATTTAAGATTTAAAAAAATAAAAGAGTAGTTACTTCTTTTAATTGGTACCTCATTATTCCATAACTTGATCAACCTATAGTTTTTAAATATTAACATTGGCACTGATAATTTTTTCAATATTAATATTTGAAAATGGTATGGTATCTCAAAAGATTCATATTTCATGACCATTAGCCCAAAGACATATAGGCTACAGTAGTAGTTAGAAATTTAATCTAAAATAACTTAAGCTTCCTACAATAAGATGGTGTCTACAGGACAAATCAGTGTGTACTAAGTATGTACTAAGTGTGGTTGCGATTCGAACTCTTCTAACAAAATTTTGTAGTATTAAAATTTGGGTTCAGTGTAGAATCGGATACCCCCTTGGTTTAGCAAAAAAATTTGGTAATGCATCTTGGCGATAAAATTCAATTTCTGTTAACCCTATCTTTGTACAGCTTTTGTGTAGCGGCGATTTTGTTAGTCATATCTTGGCGCCAAAAAAATCGCCCAAGAATCAAGGGTTACCCGATTGTAAACTTTTAACTAAAATTTCTCTGAATCAATTATCAATTGACCAAAAACTGCCCAAAATTAATTTTCTTAGCAAATGATTTTAAGGAAGATTAGTGAAAATATCTTGAAAAAATCTAATTGATAAATATTTTCTTATAAAAAGGAAACTGCATAAGCAAAGTTATATTAAACATTGAGAATCGTATAGTTAATAACGAAGACTAAGCATGAATTCTTTATTTATTTTTTCTTACATGTATTAATAATACAGTTACAGTAACATTGTGAATAAATTTTTTAATGTAAATATTTGAAATTGATTCTGAGGAATAGAATAAATAAATAGAAGTAATTACAATGACATACATGGATCAACTTTGCATAATTTTTAATTAAAGCAATATAATGAGATGATGTATAAGATAATAATTTACGTTAAGATGAGATGAAATTTAATAATGATGAAATTTATTAGAAGATTCATAAATGAAATTTATTTTATCTTGGCAAACAATATTTTGGGAACGATAAAATAAAATACCATATAAAAATTAAATTGATAAATTCTCCGGGAAAAAACTCTAAAGTGTCTACATTAAATAATGGCTCTCAAAAATTCTCGTACACTTTCTAAAGCAATATAAATAGCATTGTTGCTAGGAATTGAATAAGGATATTGTGAACAATAATTTTTCAATTATGTCCATATGCATAACAAAAACCAAAAAGAAATTTATTTAAAAATATAGGTTATTCTTTTACAATTAAATTTATTATTTTAAAATATAAATTTATTTATTAAGCTATCATCCGGGTAATTTCTTCAGTTTTATGTTAAAATGGCATTTAATAAATCTTTTTTTTTTCAAAAATTATTTTTTAATTTCAGCAGAGAAAAATTGATTTGAAATATCGTTAAATAAATTTATTAAATTCTATACAGCAATGTTTGGTACAGCGTTAAAAAGTAGAAAATTGTATCGAAACAAAACAAGAAAATACCAAAAATCATAATTAATTGATAAAGCCAGAGATTTATAGTTAGAGAATATATAATCACAATTCATTTGAGAGAATTTTTTGAAAATTTTCCTATTTTAATTTCATCCAAAATTCTTTGGATTAAAACAATCTGGATTATATACTTGAAAATTTTTGTACATGAAAGAATTAGAAGATTTTTTTTACAAAGTCAACTCAAAATAAAACAGTATCACGTTGGAAATGTGTTTTATTTTCTGGTTAAAGTTAATTCAACATTTTTTTATTCCACTGGGTACATATTTATAAGGAAAAAATATGAAAAACGTGGTACAAAAATCCTAAATGGAATTTTAGAACATGGTTTTGGAGGTGTCATCATATGCAACACAATAGGACAAGGCAAATTTAAATTTATAAATGATATAAGGAATCCATACTCTTTATTGTTTAAATATTTCAAAGAATAATATAAAGTATCCACTCTAAGTTTTTGGATACTGAAAACGACACTATCTTACAAAACTAAAAGTACATTTCTGATATTTCAATACCATTCTTTTTAAAATTAATATATTAGTCGAACGCAATGCAGTATATTTGATAAGAACTATCGGTTAGAATTTGAAAATATGAAATTAACCTATGCAAAAAATATGTTAATGATGAATGAAAGAATTTTGATGCTAAAATAACGAAAAAAACAATCAATAAATTCTACTTCAATACCCCTAAAAGCTGTAGTAAATTGTTCAAGATATCTTATAAGATGCAGATTAACTGAAATATTACATTATTTATTCATTAATATATATATATATATATATATATATATATATATATATATATATATATATATATATATATATATATATATATATATGGCATGGTTTTTTTTATTAGTTACATTGTTTAATAATTTTTATAAGACGAAGTTTACGTTTGCTCTCAAAATATCTAAACCAGTTTATTAAAAATAATTAATAAATGTTATTAAAATTCGCACAGAATTTTAATAACATTTATTAATTATTTTTAATAAACTGATTTAGATATCTATTATTATTATTAATCATTAATAGGAAATACAAATTGTTAATATGGAAAATTAATTTCTATTAATGCATATAAATTCATGAATGTATGAAAATTTTGAGTCATTGCTTAAAGAAATTTTGAAAGCAAAGTCTGGAGTTTAGTATTTTAAAAATTAATCTTAAGCCTTAAAGCTATTCGATTTTTGTATTTTAAAACGAAACAGTAGCATCAAATAATAGATAATTATATTTGAGAGGGCTGTTTCTTTTTTTATTTATCAACTTTTTTTATTCAATTTAATTAATTTTAACAGTATTCTTTAAAGGTAGCTAATTAACGTTAAAGGTATTCAATGTTAAAAAGTGATTAAAATTAAGATAGTCGTTCTTTCAATGATTCAAGAATTTTTTATAAATTACGATTAAGTACTTTTGATAAAAGCATTTTTAAACTCATTTTTCCCAAAAGTCAAAATAGTCAGTAATTACCGTTCTAATAATAGCTTACTTAAGACTTAATCTCTCCTTTATAGCACTTTAGGTTGTTTTTTTCCAAAGAAATTAGCTTTCTGTCACCGGAAGAAAAAAATTTGTGTCATTATTACAATTTCTATTTATTAAAAAATGTTTTTAGCTGAGAAATTTTTTTTTAACGAGAAGAACATATTCCTTTTAATAAAAAAAAATTCTTAATCTGCTTAAATTTTCTTGAAAAAGTTCTGACAACGAAAATAGCTTTCAAGCGTAAGAGCTTTTTGGCGTGGAAAGTTTTGAAACAACCCTTGTTACTTCCCTTTTTCTAATTCCGGAATTCCAACATTTTTCGCTAATGGAAAACCATATTTTTTATCATTGACGTTGTTTTCTAACAAATAATTTGAATACTAAGCTATGCTTTTCATATAGATATATATATATTTTTAAAACTATATTAAGTTATTAAAATGATTTTAACTTGCGCACATTTTCACCTAATAAATGTAAGAAATTTCTAAAATACTTGTAAGAAATTTCTAAAACAAAAGCATATAATATTTTAATTTAATAAGTTTATTTTTTTCAAATCGAACAGTAAGATTTGAAAACACTTTTATTTGCAATGATCAAGAAATAAGTTAAATGTATTTTCTTGATGATTACTCAATGGAGAATATAGAAAGATTAAACATTTCAGAAAACAAAATTCACAGGAAATTATTCAATGCTACTGTCTCTATAATTCACCCAACTATGATGTTGTTGCTGATCTCGGGATTATCTAACTGACCCCCATGAATCCGAAAATATCCGAAATGTCTAAAAAAAGATGAGGGTCTCGCAGGATCTCGTCCTTACTAAAATTTAAGCACCCCAAAATATGAGCAGAGGAAGCCATGCTGGACATAATGGAAGGTAGTGAGTTCGAATCCCGGCTAAACGGAAGATCCGTCGTGTTCACTAATGGCGTCTGGGGCACGTTAAAACTGAGTGTGGTCGCAATGTCCTCCAAGTGAAGTGATACGGTTAAGTAATGCGGATCTTTGCTTGGTTCCTGCCTCAAAATGATGAAGACTCCACCCGGCTGCTTCCATCTAACTGGTAGAGCCCTACTCAGGGCTAGGTACAGGTAAGCATGCTGGTGCAACAACAACAACCCCTAGCATGGCCCTACCAGGAGCAAAGTCCCGGCGGACTTCACCCATTTCCCCAAGGAAAACCCCTTCGCCCACTATGAGGTAGCAAACTCGCCAAACTACAATCGTGTCCATAAATTACGGATAATGCAAGTTCAGGCAAAGAAAGAGACAGAAGCAAAACAAATGTGACTTATTGGTAAAGTCTATTTATTAAACAAAAAGAAAAGAGCAAAAATAGATGCTATATGTTTGATATCATTAATAAAAATTGCAATTTTTACTCCCTGGAGCTAATTTCAAAAAAGAACCTATTTACAAAAAATATATATATAACATGGTTGGTATGATGGATACATAGTATGCCCTCCAGACGATGCAATACAGGCCGTACAACGCCTAGGCATGCTGAGTATCAAATTATCGATCTGATTTTGGGGGGTATTACACTACTCATCAAGCAATGCTCTCCGAAGATCCGGTATACATGTGGGAGGATGCTTGATGGGCTGCAATTCGTCGGCCAAGCATCTCCTACGCATGCTCTATTGGATTCAAGTCCGGTGAGTATGCTGGCCGTTCCATACGGGTGATACTCTCCGATTGAAGGCATTCATCTACAATGTTTCCATGGTGAGATTGGGCATACAAACGGTCCCGAAATACAAACGCATATGATGTTCCCGAATGACATCCGATCCTGTCATGGTTACATTCTGAACAGGCATGTTAGTTCTGGAATCCAGAAAAATTCCTCTCAAAACGAGCAATGCTGTACCAACGTAACGGTGTCCTTTAGTGGTGTTCTATTGGTGGTCCGGCGAGAATCGAACTGAAAGCTAAACCTGGACTCGTCGGAAAACATCTCACAAGACCATTGTTGCGTTGTCCACAATGCATGTTCTCTACTCCAGGATAACCGCAGGCGACAGTGAATTGTGGTAAGTGGAAAATATCTGATAGGTCTACGAGCTTAATAGACCAATGTGCACTAAGCGTCTGTACAAGGTCTGCCTTGAAACTGCCCTACCGGTAGCTGAAGAGAGCTAACGAGACCATCTGCTTCTTTTGGCAGTGACTGCCAGATACCGGTCCTTATTCGGCGTTGTAACAGGGGGCGTGACCTGTGCTGTAACATCTACTCACATTACCATCATCTTGGAACCGTTGCCAAAGCCTGGAGACGACACTCTGGGCGATCGCAAGTTCCTCAGATACTTCCAGCTGGGTATGTCCACATTCCAGACGGCCGACAATTCAACCATGTAAAACATCATCCAAATGCTTCCTTTGTGCCATGATTATGCGGTTATTGCACTGAAAGGCTTTTAAGGCGCTTGTAAACAATGTTACTTCTTTGCAACCATTCCTTATATACCCCTCTCTTACACTCTCGTCATTGTGACGTACTATCGGCGCCATCTGGTGGTTTCTTGTAATTTGCATATTATTCTTCAAGATTTGAGAGATAATTTTACATGTGAAATTTTAATTTTAGAGTTCAATTTCTGTGTGATTCTGAATTATCCTTAATTTATGGACATGAGTTTATAATGCACTTCCCCAAATAATGCTTTCAAATATACCAGTGCCTTTAAATGTAAAAACATTGACGAACATGTTGATGAACTAAGTACATAGTTCAAGAAGATGTAAAGTTCCATATGAATGCTATCGCAAGAGGTGAAAATATTTTCGAGGAGCTAAGACTTTTCCACAACGAACAACTCTATGATTTCCCACAGAGAATATCGCAGAATTCCTTTAAAGTAACAGTGTTTTTTCATGAAAAGTAATTAAATTTTATTTAAAAATTATGAATTTATTTGAATTTTAAAAATTATGAAATAACTTTTAATATAATGAGTTATATTACAGTGAAAATTTTTGTCAATCCCTTAAAAAATTTTCTTTAACAAAACCCGCTTTTTATATATTACTCGGTCCTTATCCTGTTTGTATGCAAAATTCAATTCAATTAAAAAAGCAAATTCAGATTAATATAACCTCAGGAAGAATTAAAATTAAACAAAATAATTTATAAATCAATGAACCATGAATTACTACATAAATACAGTTTTCAATGTTAAGTAATATAAATCAAATTACGTAATTCATTGTTTTAAAATGCATTCAATTTTAGTTAAATATTAAATACATACATTATATTTAATACAGTTACAGAACTGAAAAGTACCTCACATCCTTAGGAAGGAAAATATATTCTGTAGAATAAAAAGTATTTGACTGAAGACATATATGTTGTCCCAAATAAATAAAAAAAGAGATTTATGATGGAAAAAAAGAAAACAAGAAGACTATATCTCATTTTATATATAAGAAAAACATTCTTCAGTACAGATGAATTTTTTTCCCAAAAATTAGAAGCATCGGAAAAAAATCTTTGAAGACGTAAGCAATCTAACCTAATCAGATTGTATAAGATTTTTCTCTAATTCGGTATTTCTGAAAAACATACTTTATAATCTTACACCTCTTCATAGACTCACCTGTCACTAATACTTGCTTAGAAAAAAAATATTCATTTAAATGAATTTTTGGCCAGAAAATATCCTTAACAGGGAACAGATACCGTATAATCCCGGATGCCAAATTCTGAATTTTTTTGGAGATGAAGAAATGTTGCCAAGATTGCGTAAATACTAGGGTTGGCAAAATAGAATTTTCTGCATAATTCTAATAGGTCTCCATATCTATGACATAATAAAAACCAAGTTGCCAGATACATAAGATGATCCGCCAAAATAAATCGCCAAATTCAGAATTTCTTATCCTGGATTATACGGCATCTGTACCCTTAGCAGACATATTTAACCCAAGAAAAATGCGTGATTTTCTACATTTCTTACAAAACATATTCATTTTAAAAAGATGTAACAAGTTATTTTGTAATTTTTGGTATACTTATAAGCATTTAAGAACATGTTTAACTATTTTTATAAATTAAATTATTTGATTGTAAATACTGAATATCAACTTCCTAATCAGGAAAAAAATTTCGAAAATTTTGCTGAACGAGACTTGGTGTTAAAAACGTGGTTATTGATATATGATTATTAGTTCAATTGCATTTTCTTTTGAACAACAAGAGATAATAATAATGTTTCTACTTTTTGTATACGTTATCAGTCAAAGCTACTTCTAGGCAATTTTCAAAATTTTTCTTCGAAAATAGGTATTTATAAGTCTGTGAGAGGAATCTCTCTCATCTGTAGGAGAAAATCTAAGTAAAGTATTGCTCACAAAAACTTTTACAGCTTTTCAATCAAGCTCAAAAACTTCAACAAGTTTTAAATGCGAGACCCTCCAATGTTAGGAACACAAATTAAATACATTATTTAAGGATTTTCACGTATCGTTTAACAGGTTACATTATATCGAAATATATTTATGGTCTAATAGCAAAAAATATAATAACTAACTAAATAAAACATTTTATTAACTCATTTGGATATTATTTTTCTCACAGAATGATTCTGCTGAATCGAATTATTTGAATGAAATTAAATTTAATATCAAAATAATGGTTAAATTGCTAAGTTCAAATAACTTTGAATATTTTTTCTTTAAAACTAAGTATTTTGAAAGTTTTCTTCGTAATTGTTAAAATATTTCACAAGAATCATAAAACAAGAATCTTCTACATTAAAAAATATTTGTATACTTAAAATATAAAATTTGAAATTAAATTTTCAAATTTCTTTAAACGTGGGATTTTTAACTATTGAATTAAAATTGGCCGGATTATATATTATATTATTATTGGCGATATGAAGTGTGGTTGATGTTCATATTAGAGAATGATGCATTGTCAATTTGTGCCATCTATCATCAAATGACAGAACTAACTCTTGAATTGATTCATCTCTTTATTTTTAACAACATTCTTTATAGATTAAAGAATGTTGTATAAATGAAGGCAGTAAACAGTCATAGATGTTGTTACAATTATTATATTTGCCAGATCCAGGATCTATAATGTAATTTATCAAAAGATTATCTTGGTCTAGTGACAAGATAGCGCGCTTTGGTACTGGCATCTTCAGATTGGCTGGCAACCACTATTAAAAAATGAGGAATGTTGAAGTTGTGTATTTCTTCTTTCTACATTCACACATCCATCGGAATTGCCTGATTGAGAGTTTTTGAGTTCTCTTGTGACATGTAAATATAACCCACTGCCAAAAAAAAGTTTCCCAAAATTCAATATGCGGTAGAAATTTATTACAAAAGCATTTAGCCACTAAGCAGTCTGCAAAGCTACATCAGTCTAATTAAAATGACCATAAGAAACTTAAGCGTAGATCTGAAGTGAAATACAAACATCTCTTGAATCCTACAAAACAGTATTCGATTCTGCCATTTCTTCTGCGATAATTCTAGTTAGTATAATCGGAATAGTTTTGTTGGTCAAATACAAATTTATGATTTTTGTGATTTTAAACTATTTTTAATAATATTATGTTAGAATTTCAGTAAATTTAAAATAATATATGCTATTTTAATAGTTTTATACATAAAAAATTATAATAGCTGCAAACGATTTTTTAAAAAAAATTGTAAAGAAAAATTCAATATGGCGTCATCAAGATGATGTTCGATGAAACAACCTAAGAGATCATTACTTCCCGTTGTCAGAAATATTTAATGTAAACAATTGGATTACGATATAATTTATGATTAATGCAATATTGATAAATTCTTTCATTTCTGCTTGTGCGTGAAAATCATAAAAGATTTACATAATCTCAGAATTTTTATAACATCTTATCGAATAACAAAATGAAATCTGAATAACTTATTTAGTAAGTCAATAGGTGCTCATTGAATACAGAAATTTTCCTTTTTATTTGCTGTAATCCATGTAACTCAGAATTAGTCATGTGCTAATAAAGTTGTTCTGTAATGAAAAACTAAAAAGTAATGTCAATGTTCCCATTATTAATATAGCAATTAGTAAAGGAAATGTTCATATTAGAAATGCCTTGTTATAGTTTTTTACAATAATTTTCTTAGTTTTACAAAGTTTTTTTTATCTCATTTAATTTAAAAGAGAAAATTTTACACCCTTAAATTATTTATAAACTATAAACGTTTTTCAATATTTTTTGCTAAGAATTTTTCTCATTTCTTAGTTCCATTTTTACAGAATAACACGTATTTTATTATTTTAACTAAGTTAATAAGATTAGTAATAAATAATGTATAAAAAAGTATTATATTAATAATAAAATTATAAAATATTAAGAATAAGAAGTTAAAAAGGCACAGAATTATAATACAAGTATAAAACATCAAGAATATGAGTATAAATGTTGAGAAGTAAACTTTTCATTATAAAATCAATTTATTACCGTAAGCACACTACAAAGTAAATTATTTTATTCTTGGGGAAGTCACGAAGAAGGAAAAAAAATTCATTAATTTCATTAAATCATCATCATTAAAATTTCTAGTTTTCATGGATTTTATATTTAATATAAATTTAACAAGATAAATATTAAAATATTTAAAAAAAAATACCCAATAAAAGACAGGTTTTAAAGACGGACAAAAATAATTCACATCTTGACAAAAAATGATATAAAAATTTTTGTAAGCATTTTTAAATTTTTATTTTTAAGAATTACTCTGCAGCATCGCAATCAGACTTTTAAACTTTTCCAATTCACATATGTTATAACTTTTTTTTATGTGACTTATTGAATAAAACTTACGAAAATAACTACAAAACGTTCTTAAAACTTTTTCTGCACAAAAATACCAATTATTTTAGGTTAATTAATACATGGAAAACACAGATAATTCAAAACAAAGTATGTAATTTAAAAAATGAATGAATATTTAAATAATTAAAAATTTAAAACACAATTTTAAATTTTTTAATTGCAAAAAAAAAAAATAAATAATAACTAATTAAGTGGAATTTTCGACATTTTTTCAGACTGTTTATCAATATAAAAAGTTCCTGAATAGTCAGTATAAATATAAAAAATAATTTGCAAGCTAGAGAGAACGGATAACACTAAACTTTGAAAGAACTGTTTTTATAAAGTTTTTCGAAGAGGCGCGATAAAGTTTCCGCAAAAGTTCTTTTATGAAAAAAGGCAACTAGTTTTCCTTTTTTTTATATTTTAAAGAGTTTTATATTTTCTGTCATCAAAACGGATG
Source organism: Latrodectus hesperus (assembly GCA_037975125.1). Lineage (NCBI taxonomy): Eukaryota > Metazoa > Arthropoda > Arachnida > Araneae > Theridiidae > Latrodectus > Latrodectus hesperus. Next base: position 4,789,991 of record JAJQOW010000017.1, on the reverse strand, counting down.
ATCAAAAGCTTGTTTGTTTAATAAAATTATAGAATAATTTCGATATGATTAATTGAGAATTAATACAATAAAATATTTTATGTTTTAAATACTTCTTCATAATAAAATATTTGATACTTTTTCAAATAAAATTTTAAATAGTAATTGATTAATTAACTAAACTCACCGTCCCTATCATAATGGCTCCAAACTTCCATAAACTGACTAGCTGTCAAATTTTTCAACTCCCTCGTGTTCTTGTCCCGAAACTGGCGCATAAAGTTGCACGAGTTGGACTTGCGGGGTTTTCTCGCCTCTTCCATGACGTCTTTTTCAACCCTTTTTTCTCTCGCTGTACCCCGGAGGAACAAATTTTTGCGTGTCCCTTCTCTGCCTTCACTTCACTTCGACGAAAAGCGTAAAGTATCAGACGACTGCGTTTTTCTTTTTGCGATAGCGCTCCGGCCACTTCTGAGCGGTTCGGATTCCCGCAGACGATCTTATTTGAACGGATGTGGCGTTGCGCAAGCGCCGATCGATGCGCGGTCCACCTGCTGCAATGCTCACATAGAGCCACCGAAGAATCATCGGAGGAGGGTTTCCTTCATTGTCAAATTTTCCCCCAATAGTTGCGTAATTAGTATGGGATCGACTGAAGACCGATTGCCACGCGACTATTAAATCATCTCCTTTCAACCGATCGGAAATCAGATGTTCGAAGCGCCATCCTAGCAACCATTCAAAACGCGAACACCAAAGATAAGAACGCGAAAAAATAAATATCAGAAAATGTGTCTCTTCTATCTATACCATCTTTATGAATCGTAACAAAACAATAAAATAGGTTTTCTTCTTGGGGAACCCTAGTCCTGGATTTTAATTTTCTAATGATTCACTTAGTTAGCAATTTAATTACATTTACCCTACTCTATATAAAATGTCAATTTAAGCTTTCCTAAGGAAATCATAATAGGAACTTTAATGTTTAATGAATTGAAACTTTAAGATTTCTGAGTTTCAAGTTTTCACTGATAACAAAACTATAATATGAGTTGTAATATTATTGTTGTTATACAATGCCCGCGGATATTAGGATTTCTCCCTTACAATACTAGAAGGGGGGGGGAGAGATGGCACCTTATATAATGGTGCACCCAGTGGGTGTGAAATCATGGGTCTTCGTCACTTAAAAGTAGGGACCAGTCCGAAGAACTCCCCCCCCCAGAATTAGCCTGTCATTTTCAAGGGTATCACTTCGCATGGAAGACATTGTGATCAAGACATATGTTATGTGCTCCAGCGGCCATTAGTGAACACAATGGATTTTAGGTTAAGTCGGGATTCAAATTCACGACCTTCCGATAAAGAGAGAATACCCTAACCAACTAGTCAACCGTAGCCTCATATGTAATATAATTAAACTTACAAAATTCAGCGTAATTCCATAATGTAATTGAAAATACTGACGACCATGAGCCAAACTGGAGTAAATTAATAATAAAGTCGGCGGCGAATCCTCCTTCTAAAGACCAAGTCTCCAAAAATGTTTTGAAAATATCTATCAGCCTATTCTATGACAGTTTTATATAAATACCATGATAAGGATTCATTATAATCTAACGGTAACATTGTGCTCTTAAGGGTCTTTAGTGCTGGTTTTGATCCTAACCAGTGATTAGCGACGGACGACGGATGTTTCATTTCTGCTTTTTGCTGACACATGTATTCAAATATATTTCTAGTTTTCATGGTTTCCTCCCTTGCGCTTTACGATTACGTCTCAGTAACTATAAAACATATCTTTAAAAATAAACTATATTATAGATGTCACATATATGTTTACCACTCTTTTTTGAGACTATCCATATTTTTTTTCATGTTTTGACTTCGAATTAAAATTTAAATTTTTTTTCCAACGGCGGGCATTTGGATGACGAACCCTATGCCACAACAAGGCCAAAAACTGCTACTCATTTGCCGTTACCCTGCGGGCACCTGTGAACCAAGTCACGGAGGCGAGTAGCCTTGTCCGCGCCATACTACCTCAAACCAGTTTATAGGGTGGGCCATATTCATACATCATCACAGAAGAAAGGACAGAGAAACACAAAGAGAACAGAGAAAGAAACATCCCTGTCCGAACCGGGATTTTAATCATTTTAAATTTTAAATGATTAAAATTGCAGTTATCAAGAAAACTAGCTCATAGGACGTAGTATAAGATTAAGCATTTCAAAGTAAAAGGTAAACAAGAAAGTTCTTGCCATTTTCCGATTGTCTTTGAAAGAAGTGAAAATAAGTATTCAAATTAGTGTATGACGTGGTTGAGACATCGGTCAGCCGAGAGTAGGAACATCAGTCGTTGTAAAAGCAGGTCCACAGCGCACATTCATCAATCGTAATTCTCACAGTAGCAAAGAGAAATGGACGAGTCGAAGGAGCTCTTTTGGTGTTGCTTACTCTACGACTTCAAAGTGGACAAGTAGCCAAACATGTCAAGCGTTGGAGGATAGTGCTGTGAATGAACAAGGCATTGATGTCACAAATTCTGGTCGGGAGAGTTGTCCCTCTGAGATGAAGCTCGCAATATACGACCACACCCTTCAAGCGGTCATTGAGGAGAACAGTTTTCAAACGTGTGGTGAACTTGCCGCACAATTTAACTTTTCCGGAGAAATGGAGGACAAACAATAGGCTACACATTCTGTAGATCAGCAAAAATTTTCTTTTTTACCTTGTATAAGGTCCTAGGTTTGATCCCAGCTTCTGTTGAAAAATGATGGGTCTTCCGTTTGTGCTTTTTCATTTGCGAAACTATAGAGAATAATGCTAAGGATCCAAACTTAAGAAAAATGATAGTTTCAGATTTCTTTTCTTGACACACATAAACATGTCTAATTTCATACTCAAATATTATTTTTGAATGTCTAAATTTGCCTAAAACTTATTCTCTATTTTAGCATTATTCCTTGATAAAAACTATAAAGTATATATAGTACGAAATTTTTTTATTAACCAGTTTCTTTCATTCCTGTTGGGATTATGACTATACCACTTTATTAGAATTCTCATTGGTTTAAAATATCCATGACGTCAGATGGATATTTCACCTGCGTCGCAAATCCGATTTGTCGCTGACTTTGCTGCTTCCATTCAAATCGCTTTCTTCGAACGGCAGCAAACAAGGCGAAGCTCACCATCTGAGTGTCGTTGGCGATGAGAAAAAATCACAATTCATGATTTTTACTGAGTAATAAATATTTTTTAATGATATTTTTTTCCATTTGTAAAAGTTTTCAAAATCATGAAAATTATTTTGTTGTTCTAAGTAATTAATTTTAAAATTTTCAAATCTTTAGCAATATTTCTTCTAAAACTGAACACGTTGAAAATAGGACAAAGGAAAAAACAAAATGAAAAAGTCAAGACAAATCATCCAATTAATGGTTATTTTAAATCGGCAAGGACGAGCTAAATTTTTAGTTTATTTTTATTTAAAATTTTAATTATTATACAAACTTTTATCAAACTTACAAAAATAAAAGTCATTCAAAAAATATTAAAAGTACTAAGAGAGTAAAAATGTTCCTCATTGAAATTAGAAGAATCCAATATGAATGAATATTCAATAAATATTATATGATTAAAAAGCAGTTGTAATTAAAAAAACAATTCATTAAATTTTTATGAGGATAATGAAATGGAAAATTCTATACACATAACGGTTTTTACCAAATTATTCTAATCTTTTATCCTTGCAAAATGTTTCAAATTTCTTTAATTCGACATATACTTTCATTTAGGTGCACTATGTTAAATGCCTTTTAAATGTATCGTTTCTTAGCCAGATTTTTAGAAAAATATTTAGTAGGTGAAAACAATCTTCCCGCAGTACATTTTGTACCCAGAAAGATTACATAAATCTTATGGGTATGCATGTTGGGCACTTTAAAAGCTTCTACAACTTTAATAAGCCTCTAAAGTATGAAGAATCAGCTGCATTCAGAGCAGACGATTTATTGCAAAATTTGAAACGTTACGTTATCGTCTGCTCTTACAGAACATCAAAGATGTGAAGCTCTATTCACAGTTATTATCCGAAAATCACAGAAATCATAAGTGATTGAGAATTTATGTCGAAGGGATTTCAACGAGATGATTTTTTATGACTTATGACAAGATTTGATGTGGAAATAGTGTAATGACGGTAGAATTGACGTTTCGCGCGTAACGATAAACAATCTACGATTTAAGGCAATTTTCTGACTTACGATTAAATTTGATGCAAAAACAGTGTAGTGACATAACAAAATTGACGTTTCACATAGATAGATAATCTACAAGAACATTTTACAACTGTCTTAAAGAAATTTCTCACGATCTTGAGAATCGCAGTGACGACCAAGAAGTGCTGCACCCCAAGAAGACATTGATTGCTGTAAGAAAATGAGGTGTTTTTGATTGTCATGTGACATGATGAATTGAACCATGTTAAAATATTTTAAGAACATACCTATGCTTTCAGTTTGACATGACAATTTTTAAAGTTAAAAGTCATTCTCTCAGTGGATTTCCCACAATTTATCTCAAGTTGATTGTGTGTGTGCTGTGAAATAGTACCAAGAGAATCTTAAGCAGCTTTTAGAAACCGTTGAAGGTTACCAATCTTTGACTTCTATTATGCCACTTACCATAATAAATGGCGTAACTTCTTTGACAATTGGCTTATATGAATGGAAATTTGTATCCATGCTTGAAAGATATTTTTATATTTGATTTGATATATTTTGAGAGAGATTGAGATGAGAGAGATATTTTGGAGAACAATAAAAATATTTTTAGTGAAAAGCAATTTTTGTATTGCTTTCTAAAAACTTAAGTAATCTACCCTTTGTACAATTTTTTTCCTGTAACTAAAATTCGGCTTACAAAACGCTCGTATAACAATCTGACAAATATGAAAAATCTGTTTCGTTCAGCGTTTCATATTAATTTTCATCTGCAAATATGAAATCGTGATTTCTAAGACATTTAACTCTTTTATGCTGTGAGTATGTTTCTTTGTTGTTGTTACTAATGACACTTGGACAAACCAAGCTCGCTATGCCTTGGCTATGAGAATTTAAGTCAATTAAGAGCGTCTTTCGTTTTAATCAGAGCACCATGAAGGTGAAAGTACGACTTTGCTCTACACTCATGCCATAGGGACCCGTTTATAGGGTAGGCAACCATTCACACCTCATTCATTCAAGGAAAAGACAAAGGATAAATAGAGAGAAAGTACATGCATGCCCGACCGGGATTCGAACCCAGGACCTCCCTATCTGAAGTCAGACACGCTGACCACTAGACAAGTTTGTCGGCTGTATGTTTCTTTAAGATATAAAATGAATTACATTCACAAGCATTTTAAAAACTTGTTATTCTAAAACAAGATTCATGTAATTCTATTGGAATATTACATTCTTCCTTTTATTTCTTATTCATCAAAGATGACTTCCAGAAACTTCTTTCGTTGTTTGTTTTTAGAGGCAAATTCTAAATTTAGGAAAATAGATTTGAAAACTATCTTTGGTTGATAACTTCTAGAATTGTATTATAATAACGGGGTCCACAACCCTAGATTGCAAAATCGTAAGTAAAAACAACCTCAAAGAAATTTTTTTTTATCAAAAATTAAGTAATGACAAAACACTGTTGGATAAATTTAAAAGAATAGCGGTTAATCATTATCATGACATTTTCCAATTAATTCAAAAACATGAATGAAACAATGGTTCAGTTCCCTTTTGTCTCTCTACCTTGGGGATAAAATAAACTATTTAAGGGATTTCTTTTTAGAAATAAAATGCATTTCTAATAACTAACCTGCAAAACGATATTTCTTTTTGTAGTACTTATAAATGGATAGCATTTTGTAGCATCTCTAATGCTATTAAGAATGTCATAAATTTATCACAATAAATAATCAAGTATATAGAATGAGAATTCTGAGCATAATTATAGGCTCCAGATATGACAATAACATTTCTTTTGTATCTTTTACATATATTATTCAGCCTTTTAAGTTACCACATACATATCAATTTAATGATTATAAAAATTCTATTTATTAAAACTTGACCATATGTGGAAATTATTGAAACGTAAATCTTGAAAGTACTTTCCTAGTAAAATGTTTTGTCCTTACTTTTTAAAAAATTTTATGCATAGATAAACTTGATATAATAAAGAAATATTTAGCTCTATTTAAATTTTTTGCTATTAACAAAGAATGTGTCTCATGGAAATTTTCTGCCGGTTTGCGTTAGAAATAATTTATTAATGTAGGTAAATCAAGCAGCCTAATGTCTGATTGTTTGATTTGCCTATATTATCCTTTCTCTCTCTCTCTTTATAAAAACTATATAATATTTTTAATAAATTCTTTCATCAATTTCGTAATAAAAAACTAATGAGTATTTTAAGTGTAAATTATACACTGAAATTTTTTTTTTCACAGAACGAAGAGCTTGGCATCATATACACTCCTGGCCATTAAAATTGCTACACCAAGAAGGAATGCAAATAACAGAACGATATTTATTGGACACATACATTATAGTGGAAAGAACAAGTGATTCGATTTACAGGAAATTAGGATGTATAGATCTTGAGAAATCAGTACCCAGAGCAGCCATCTCTGGCTGCAATAACAGCATTTATCCGCCTAACCTTGGAGTCAAACAGAGATTGTATGGCATTTACGGGGATCTCAGTCCATGCAGCTTCAACACTATGCTACAGTAGTGGATGGTCAGTGATGGCGTGCCAATCGCTCGGCAATCATTGACCATACGTTCTTAATTAGTGACAGATCAGAAGAACGTGCTGGCCAGGGTAACAGTCGAACCTGTTCTGTATCAAGGAAGTTCAGAACAGTACGGGCAACATGAGGTTGTGCATTATCCTGTTGAAACAAAGCATTAGAGAGGCCTCGAAGATAGGGCAGAGCCACGGGCCTAACACAACGGAAATGTAACGGTTGCTGTTCAAAGTGCCGGTAATGCGAACAAGAGGTGATCGAGACGTGTATCCAACGGCACCTCATACCATCACTCCAGCAGATGGGCCAGTA